>NHZS01000142.1:0-100953 GCA_002775195.1 Talaromyces adpressus
CAGCTCCAGTGTTGTGCCCAGCTCCAGTGTGATTCCAAGCTCGAGTGTGGTGCCCAGCTCCAGCGTTGTGCCCAGCTCCAGTGTGGTGCCTAGCTCCAGTGTGATTCCAAGCTCGAGTGTGGTGCCCAGCTCCAGTGTGGTCCCCAGCTCCAGCGTCGTCCCTAGTTCCAGTGCTGTCCCAAGCTCCAGCGTGACAACTCCCACACCCACACCGACTCCCAGCTCCTCGAGCAGTGTGTCCACAACAACCTCATCTTCCACATCTTCTACCACATCTGCCACCCCAACTCCCTCATCTTGCGCAGGTGGCACTGCCTATGGATACGCAACCAGCCCCGGCAGCACTGACACCACCTTCACATCTCTGGAAATATCCAACAACTGGGGCTGGGTCATCACCGGACCACTTCCCATCAGCGGTAATCTCTACTTGGGTGCTGGAAACAACGACATCTCCAAGGCCACTTTGGTTGGAACATTCTCGATTGTCCACACGGGAACCAAATTTACTGTCACCTACACACTCAACAACCCAGGTTACACTCTCCAGGAAGTTCAGTTCTATTACGGCCATACATACCCCAACCATATTGCTCCAGGACAGTTCCCCTACGTTAAGACTTTGTCTGGTTCTCAAACACAGTATAGCTTCACAGTTCCATACTCTGTGCAGGACGATACATTCATCGTGCACGCAGCAATCGGCGCTAGTTGCTGAATGTGATGGATGGATGAGATTATTTTATTCGGTCTGATTACGTGTTACTTATGCTTCCATATTTAGTATTATTAATGATTTTGGATATACGATTTTCTGTCAAATCCTGTATAAATGTTATTTCCTTTCTTTGCTCCGGTCTTGATGTCATTGGCGTTTTCCTACTTAGGCAATGATTTCCTATTTCGGCACCTCGAGTTTGCATAGTCAGGCAGCCGCATCAAGAACGATGCCTAGACAAGAATCTAACTACATTAGGCCTCGATCTATTCTTCAGTTCTTTAGAATATTTTGAATCTATGAAAATCTTATATTCTTTCCTACTTACACCTAACAAGTCGGTCACAATCATGGCTTCTCAAATGCGGGAAAGGGTCAAGTCACTATTCGCTGCCGTCGAGAACATCGTTTCATTTAAGGCTCTTTAAAAATGGGCCGCCTGCTATTCCAGAGCAGTTCCTACGAAAGAACAACATACGTCTTGTTAGCCATGATCGGATACTATACGAGAACTGGGTGAATCAAACCCCCTAATGTTCCTCGAACGCTTCACAGGGTTCAAACATCGCCCTAGGTGTGCGATAATGGTATCTCTGACCCTAAGAGAATGCTAGAAAATGTGGAATTCCGTCAATACGACCCGGATAATCTTTTGATGGAGCCAACGGGTCGAACTCACAATCTTGCGTCTTTTATCAATGATTGGGCTGAGAGGGACTAATCCGCAGAAAAATGCCATGCGGTGCTTTTACTCGTACTGTGTTCGAGTTTCGTGGGATTACAACTGTCTAGCAAGAAATTATTCAACATATTCTTGATTCAAATTCTTTGGGCCGTCGTCAATTCTGACCAAGACCTTCAGCGAGCCACATCATTTGTACACAACATATGATGATTTTCTGCAGCCATCAGGGCCCGATGCGGAACCGTTCCATCCAACCGACGCGTGATATTGAAGAGGAGGGCGATGAGTATGATACCTCGGAAACAGAAGAAGAAGAATTTCAGTTTCAAAGTGAAAAGAGGTTTCCGGTACGCGAAGGACCCAGAGTCGAATCAGACACCGAGGTGCTCATGATCTCAGTGATCCCTCCCAGCGATGTAAGAGTTTACCATGCTTGCATGAACGGCTCCGAGCTCTTCATTCGACAAACGCCAACTTGGAACTTGGAGAAACGGAATAATTATTTGTTGGACTTTTTGGCTTCTTGTCTTATGAGTAGTCCGGTGGAAGAGGCATTGGCCTAGGACGAGGATGGCATGTTTGGTGACTTCTCGACAAGAAATGAAAGTTGTTTGAGTATTGGTGCATAGTACCTAGCCGATGGAGTTATTTAACTATAGACTTGTCAAGATTATTATGGATTGCGTATGGTGGCTAACAGCGTTGCCATTTTTTATTGTTGAAGTGACATCTTTTTGTGGCCAATAATTCATCTATTCTTGTTCCTTTAATATCGTTGAACGACTAGCTGATGGGGAGTGTCGATGACTATAATAACGATATGAGTATCAGAGACATTTTCTGACCCAGTAACGAACCCCTCAAAACATAAGACCAAAAACCAGTCGTTCAATGTCCAATCTTCATCGAACGCTTCACCAACTCCGCTATCTCGGCCAGAAGTTGTCGCTCGCTTGCTTCGATCGATCTCTTCTGGATTCTCAAGCACTCAAGTTTTCTGCGGATCGAGGCCATTTCTTCAAGGATTTGCGGTGCGATGCCGTCACGAGCAGAGGGCGCAGATCTCTCTGATTTCATGTAGTCGTCGAGTGTGGTCTGTGCAATCGAAGAGGAGGGAGAGGAGAGAAGTCAGCTTCAGATCGAAGGCACAACAGAGCGTACGATGAATCGAAATGGATGCGAAGTCGACAGCGATATAGGTTCTTGGTGCTTACCAAAATTCGCTCTTGCTCCTATACTCATTAAACCAGATAGTTAGCCACACAAAACCACAACTGGAGCCCTCGAATGTTTAGAGAAAGGTGAGTCCTTACAAATTGCAACACACAGTCATGCTGCTGATGGCCTTCTTCTTGACAATAATCACATTTCAGAACCTAGTGAGATGATGAACAACATGTTAGTCGCTTTTTGACAACAAAAGTTAAAAAGTTGCACTTGCGTTTCCGACTGGGAGACCTAGAAAGCTATGAATCAGCCAAGACTCGCTCAAAGTTGTCAACTGCAGAGCTTACCCGAGTCTGGTAGAGGAGCGATGGCCATCTTGGAGTATAGCAGGGCCTAAGCAAGATGATTTTGTTGATATGGTTGTCGAGAGAGATTGCTGAGATGAGCTGCTAACTGAGCTTTGTAATCCGGGTCGCCTCAAAGATGTCAGTTGAATTCAGATATGCTGTCCAAGGGAAGAAAAGAGCAAATCAAGTCAAACGCTTGATGGAGAGCTATTTCCTAATTGGGAATTGTACGAAAGATACCGCCTGGGCAACAGGACAATTGGCTTCGAGGAAGGTTTTGGCTTGCTGGTCAGGGGCTGAGAGGTGTCCAAGGTTGTCACGACTCAGGCATGGCACACGACTGATGATAAGGATCATTAAATCTTGTGTGATCCAGCCAATGCAAGGCATAACATATACATTAATACTGTTATCAAATGGGGTCTTCCGGGCTTCGTGCAGCCAGTTACTACAATGTTTCCCAATCCTTCTTTGAGTAGAAATGCACATGCAACCATGTTAATTGACAGACTAATAACTAGTAAAGACATCGTTTGCAGTTGCTTCAAGCCATTCGAGTGTTTACCACGCTTGCGTGAATGGCTTAGATCTTCTCATTCAACAAACTCCCAGTTTGAGCTGCGCAGCATTGAAAGCCAAATTATGGTTTCTTTGACTTTTTAGCCTCTTCCCTTCTCAGGAGCCCAGTTGTGTGATAGCTCAATTATCAGAACGTGAACAATATCCAACTCCAGATAGTAGGCCGATCCGGAGGATACTGCTATTACTGGGTATGTACGCTCATATACAATTGTGCTTTGATCTCTTTACAACACCCATGTTGAGGCTGTGGATCTTTGTTGTATGCATTTCCTGCGTTGTGAAAGGCTTCATGTCTTTGTTGATCCGGTCTCTAACAACAGAGCTTTGTATCCATCTTCATGGTGGGATTGTCCGTATGATTATGGGAGGAAGGTATTACTTGGATACAAGTAGGGTCGTCCTTTCTATTAGACAGTTTCAGGAACCAGTTATCAATCTGAAGTGATTCGGCCATATCAGTCTGCTTATCCTTGTAGGCTGGTTGCATATGCCTTACAGCAATCTTAGCTGCGTCTAATACCCTGCTAAATTAACATGGTCTCTTTGGTTCAGTAGTCATGAGAGAAGCACCAACCGGGACTGCCCGCCCTAGAGTCAAATTAGTGACGTTCTATTGAACTTAGTGACCTGGTAAAAGAACATCGACCTATTGTTAACGGTCGACTCCAGATCGAGATATCAAGATAACGGAAAAAGGCTGTTCCAATCACTGGACTAGGGCTCAGTTGGAAGGGCTTTTCCGGTCACATGGACACGCCACAGATAAAGGGTTCATGTAGATATTGTTTTCTGTTATACTGAGAGATATATTAGTCTTGGTATATATCTGCTGATCCCATGAGGGTATGAATTTATCTAAGATAATCATAAAGTATGTAGAGGAACTTACATAGCTCTCACACGTTATGTTTAAGCTAGGGTCTCTCTATGGTGGATATGTAGCTATTATCTTCCTTGCTTTGCCCATGCAATGAGGCCCAAATTGTGCCAATTAGGGTTTGATTTGTACAAGTATACGTTGGCTAGGCGTACATTGATGTGTGAGTATATCGTAGTGATATCGGGTAAAAGGATTAGGCTAATCAGATCATCATATTCTAGTAATTTAGAATCAGATATTGAACATCCTGGGACTCCAGCGCCACGGAATCAAGAATGGAGATATCTCGCGCTTTGATGCGTGAATTGAGGTGGATTTGACTTGCGAATTGGAACATATTTGACGTGCGAATTTGGGGCAAAGCTGGCTGGGCGTTCGTTCGATTTGTTGTTGAAATAAGCTACTATACGATAAGCTTTGTTGTGCGTACTAATCAAGCTTACTCGAACGACGATATGATGATCTAGGTGTTCGATTTGACGCGATTCCACATGCGAATCTGGAGCAATGATGTCGTACAAGAATAAGCTTAGATCAAATAAGCTCATTTGAACGACGACGTGAGGATTCGTTGTACGGTTGGCGTTGACGTGCAATCGATTTGACGTTCAAACCTGGCACGATATCGACTGGCAATTTAACGTGATTCAACGATCGAATTTGGGGGCCGGGCAACAACGTCGTACGAAAATAAGCTTATACAGGATAAGCTTATCCTGACGACGACAAAGAGCAGAAATGAGATATGATCATAGACGTAGTAAAGAGGTGTAGCGAAGATAGACGTAGTAAGGATAAATGTAGTAAGGATGGGCGTAGTGAGGATATGCGAAGCAACGAAAAGTGTAGTATGTAGAAAACCTTGAATCTGTGTAGGACTCCTACTGATGAAGAATTAATTCGGAGCTTAGTTGTAAAACTAGGGAATGGGGAAAGAGTCACATATGTATATGCGCTCTAACTGGCTCTTCGCGCTAGCAAGCTGGACACTGGACATGACCGTCAACGAAGCCCCAAATACTGCTGCTGCCTTTCCCGTCCAAAACGTGAGGCTATTCCCAGTGTAAGAAAGCCACTCCACAAAGCGCTCCACGGCGTACACGCTTTGTGGATATTGGGTTCCAACACTATTTGATTTAGCCCGTGCACAATGTCGAGGTCAATAACAAATACCGGCTATACTTATCTAAGAGTCTGTCATGCTTGCATGAATGATTCCGAATGACTCAGTATACGTACACCATGGTGATCCGAAGATTTCGTATATTGCAAGAGACAAGCCTAAGTATGTTTGCTTTTTACTGTTACTATCAAAATTGCCTAGAGCCTTAATCCTTGTGAAAGTATCAATCACAAAATCCTTTAATTCAAAAATGCCAAGCTACAAGACCGTCGAAGTACCACATGCGTGTAGTGGTTGATATCAACCTGACCAGTCTTCCCCTCCTTGAATTCATCCAACAATCCACCTAAAAAGTTCCTCGACTAATCGAGCTTCACGGTGTCGTTTAATTGCTTTTGCCGCGCCGCAATTTTTTCACCTTTTCTCCCCAGAAGATGAAATTTGCTTGCGCAACTGCGAGCTCCTCGCAGTGCGCCCCGTGTGCGCTTCCTTGCACCTGGCAGTATTCTCGTCAAATCGAGAATACTGAATCTCGCGTTCTTCGCCAGAGGATTTAGTCCGTTCAATCGAAGAAGAGGAGTCAGTCTTGCACAGATGAAACTGAGACGCGTGGTTTGATTCGAAAACGAGGGAGAACTGTGATCGATGGAGGGAGGCTTGGGATTCTTACGGTCATGGGTTAGGTTCGTTCCTATATCATTGAAAAAGATTGTTAGGAGTCAAATGTCCGAATCGATAGCGTGGATGATGACACACGTGTGGCGGTTCTTGCGCATTTCTCAGACAGCGGGATTTAGAGCCGCTGCCATCTGTGAAAACCATGACAAAGCTCATAGCTAATTGTCTGGTCTGAAGCTTTGAGGTTTGGACTTACTGCGTTACTGGTGCTAGAACCTGTCATCAGGCTGTTAGCCTGAGACCAGTAGAAAATCCTATGATATTAGAGTCAAAAAAACATACCAGAATGCATATTCGAGCGCTCCATTTTTGAGAAATGGTACAGGGATAAAAAGTCTTCTTGATTTTGAGAGGAGTAGGGTGGTTTTTGTAGAGGTATGTATGTGAAGATGAGGTTGAAGATAAAATATCTAAGGAGCAAGATGGTGGGAGAGGCGAAGTAAAAGGAAGAAACTACAGCCACCATGTAAGAATATCAGCTTCAATCAAGCGTTGGATATTGCCCAATGAAACGGCTGGCTACCGAAAATATCCTATAATGAAATGATTGCCCGTTTGTCAGGTTTGTAGGACATGGAGGCCTACAACTCATGATAGAGGGCGGTTGCGGAGTCGGGATACTTGATTTATAGGATAAAACTTTTTTCATTGGATGCGATATCGGTTATTATCGAGTTCTGTGTTGATTTGAGCAACATGAATGAGACATATGGATATACGCTGGTATGGAATGTAGACTCAGGTGCGGTTTATATCATGCCGAGCCCTCTAGGCTTTGTAGTCTAAAAGATCACTGTGACAAGTTTATCCAGGCTTCTTTCGGGGGGAATGTGGTGTGCACTCAGTTCACACTGGAGACTGGCGCTCAGTGATGAGCAGCAAAGACACCCTCTCGAGCAATCGACTTCCTACACTCTTCCATTATCTTTGCTTGCTTTGCAACATCAGCTAGACGCGAGATGACTTCCTTGTTACCATCGACAAACGTGAAGATGGCATACGGAATCTCGACTTCGCGGCAGAATTCTCGGATAAGTTTCTGGGTTTCTCGAAGATTGTGACGAGGGATTCGAGGGAATAGATGGTGGATTGCTTGGAACTGGAGACCACCGTGGAAGAAGTCCAGCCAGGTAGGACAGTCAACGTCCATGGTTGTGCGGAGCATTTTCTGAGGAAAAGACTCGTGAACGCCCAAGTCAGCAGTGGACATGGCGAAGTGAGAGAGTGTAATTTGCACATGAAGCGGTGATGTGACCATGTGTGATATGAGAAGATAGCCGATTCGAGTCGACCAGTTCGGGAGCGAGCGGTACAATACTCCATATCCGAACCAAGTCCAAAAGAAGCAAACTCCAACAATCTCATACCATCTGTGCCACCAGGATGGGCCTTTCTTGGGACCTTTTCCCAAGAAAAGATGTCCGTAGCTCAAGGCATACAAGTTGAATCGAGCAAAGAGCATGATGGGGTAGTAAAGATAGTTTTGAGCTTGCAAGAAGATCTTAGCGGCAAAGTCATACTTCATCACAATGCCGTAATATGTGCTGCGAAGACTGGTAAGTAGTCGGTGCGAGATGGCGAAGAATGGCATGTGCTGAATATCCGGATCGTGCTCGGGAGCGTTCGTCACGATATGATGGACGTTATGGTTGTGTTTCCACCAGCATAAGCTCAATCCGCCCATGTAGCTAGCAATGGTCATGCCAATGGTGGAGTCAACATGGAGATGATGAGTAATGCCCATATGACCGGCATCATGGACTGTGAAAACGAGTTGATGCCACAAACATCCGAGGAAAAAAGCAGACAGCATGTACCAGCCCCATTGAAGGAAGGTATAGCTCAAAGTAGCAAACAATATGTACCGACAACACTCTCTGAAATAGGCCCAGTAGTTGCAGTTATAAAGCCCCTGTGCGGCAATTCTCTGTTCCAACTCACGATATTTCTGAACGATATGGTCCTGGGAGGCAGCATCAAGAGATGGATATTTGGCGGTATCCAAGACAATTTCTTGCTGTGTCCGGGCATCGAGGAACGAAAAATGGGATTCTGTTTTCTCATCACGAGATGGTGAAGGTGAAGTAGACGACGCTACAGTTGATACGGAGTTTCTCCGCCGCAAGCCAGTGTTCTCATCAATTGGCTCGTCAAAGACTGGGGAAGAAGATCGTGAACTGGCGTCACTGGAGTCATCTGACCCAGTCACTTCATCCTTATTGTAGAGACGAAACTGTCCGCCTTGAATTGGAGGGAGGAAATTTGACCATCGTCCTTGGATACGTCCGATCTGGTATGCGAGCATGCGTTGACGGGCTTCGACGGAGTGTAAACTATAGCCGGCCAATTGTTAGTATCAACCAAAGGCATAAGGTTCAAGGAGAAAGGGGCGGGCATACACATTGATTTCGTCCGTGGCATCGCGACCGACCATGTGCTTAATTGAGATTTGACCACCAGGATGATACTGCAACCATGCATCTGTCTTCAGTACTTTTCCATCATAAATCACAATATGTCGACCCTCGGCAATCAGTCCTTCGATTTCTCGCCTCGAGAGAATCCGTTGTTTACGGTCAACGGCAGATCGTTTAGTGTCGGCCATGGCGGGGTGAATTGAAGAACCGGTCGTCAACAAGTCAAAAAGTCATCGATATATCTTATATGCAGTGACTCATTGTAGCCACGGCAATGCGGGTATGACTGGATTGAATATCTGTCGTCTGGTTGTTGCTTATTTCAAAAGTGTGTTGTTATTCAGGAACGAGGGAGGTCTCAGAGAAATCGGATGGACGGGAAGCGGCATGTGGGGAGACAGACTCCGGCGGAGTGGAGCCCGCTCCAGGCTTCCTCGTTTTTGTAAGGAACATCATACGATAACAGTTCTTTCTCTTCACCGCGGTTCATGATCACCCAACCAAGTCTAAATCATCAGGATTATGTCAACATTAATATGGCAGAGGATACGCTAATAGGACCGTTGACTTGTAGCTGATACCACTCGAGAACGCAGCCAGGGCGAAAGCAACGTACATCATGTCCGTATCACGACTGAACAGTGAAAATATACGTATTTTCGAAATCCGATTACGATTGGTCGAGCAATCTTGGAAACATGAATGGATATCAAGAAATCTATCTACGGAACAGATCTCTTTCGAACGAAAAGATCGACCACGAGTCGGGACGCCCTGCAACCCTGCAATATCGATGTTGATTCCATATCCTGGCAACTGCAACTGTACTCCGGGTTGAAGAGTACCGACATGTTCCAGGGCGAGAGAGGCTAATCAGCAAGACATTCAAAAAGTTGGTGGCCGGGTCCTTGTGTCCATGAATATCGCGCCAATTAATCTGTCGCCACAGTACCGTCGTCCGTGATTGAAGGAGGTCTCTTGCGGGCGCGAGGAGTACATGAGTATATGATTATGAAGATTATCTCCGGTTACCTAGGTATCATTCAAGCTATATTTCTCGCTCACACTGATCATGATTCTGGTAGGTAAGATGATGAACGACAGCCATCTCGTAACTATAAAAGCTCAAGCTTAGATACCCACTCCGTAGTCCTCACTTGTTGCGCTGTAAATGTAATTGTAAGAATTTCTTGAATATGCCATGATAACCAGCTGAGTTGCTTCGAAGGTTGGTAGGACGTTATCAGTTCCAACGGTACATGTAACGAGGAGCCCTAACTCTCTGCTCTAAGTTTGGCTACCTTCCTACTCCGGAAAGTCAGCGGTTTCATTTGGAATTTATACAGTGTATAAAGGCAATACTGAAATCTATGCACTTGAGATCTATAGATATACATATGCAGAATGCAGAATACAAACATAATCAATGACATGCAAAAAAAAGCTGGGAAAACCCCATAAATTCCATAACTCCATCCACTGGACCCATCAATAACTCAAACATAAACCACTACCTAGAATCGCCTCTGTGCGGGTAGCTAGCCAGCGGCGTATTCGACTCATACGGCCGATACTCATGACGATTCGAAAACGGATCCTCAATGTTCTCATAACTCCCCTCCGCGTTCAAAGATCTTTCCGACCCCTTAGCCTGCAGAAACGAGAATGATGCGGACGTATGCCGTTTCAGCACCGACAGCACAATAACAATAGCCACAATGATACCCGCAATCACCACGTATGCGATGATGATACTAGTCTTCACAAATGACCAAGATAGACCGATTGCGCCGACCACGATGGCAAATACGAGGATGATGCGACCCATATGCAGATGTACAGCGCCGTACTTCGTGGAAGTTTGGTGCTTCCTGTATTGGTAATGATGCCAGAATCCGAGGAACCATTGCACAAACACGGCAATGACGCAGATTATACCCAAAACCTGATGAGCGGAGTTGTAGCTGCTGGAGCGATTGTACATTGTACTCAACCAGAGCCCAAGTACACCGCCGATACCGACTAGGATAGTGGCGAGTGTTTGGTTAACCCAGTGCCATCGAACACTCGCGGGGATGATGCGGAGGAAGATAGCACCGCCAGGCATGATGATGATAAATGCGACGGAGAGGACGGCGGCGTGGATAATGACGGGCCAGTTGCCGTCAGATGTTTGATGGCCGTCTTGGGAGGCTCCGCTGCTCGTTGTGATGGATGAGAATGGTGTGGATAGAAGAGTTGTTCCATCAGTTCCGCCGGTAGCTTTGGTCATGTTCATCTCGAAGTTGCCTGGATCTGTCAGTAGCTGCAAACCCGCCGCCGAATTTCCTGGCTACTCACCATACACAGAATGTCGTTCAAGATTCGCTGAGAGTGAATTACTCTGTAGCTTAACAAGACTTCCAGAGCTAGGTCCCAGTCCGTAGATGAAAGCTTGGTTCGTACTCTTCAAATCTAAAGAGCCCTTGTTCCATGTGGTACAATTCGTGCATCGGCCATTCACGGTGATGGTCCCATTTGCTACACCAGTGCCAGAAAGGGTTTCGACGTTGATGCTAGATGAATAACTTGGTTCCGTTTCATCAGTGCTGATTCTGGGACTGAGTGTGACGCCTGAAACTCAGATATTAGCTGGACTCCGGAAAGAGGGACTGTAAGATGGAACATAGTTACCATTTCCCGTCGAATTCAAATATGTAATAAACATAAGTGAGTTTTTCATTTCTGACCCCGTTCCTACCGCAATCCATTGGTATGCGTCTGGACCAGAGAGGTGAAAGTAGATATCTTCAGAGTTCGATGGAACGTTCAGCGCAAAGACATAATTTCCAGACCCTGAACTGGGAGTCGTGACAAATACTGAAATTGGATCATTCTGAATGTTGGTATTCGTTTGACCGAGAACGAGGCTCGATAGTGCTAAACACAATAGCCCTAAGTAATTGACGAACATCTTGAAGTTATCCACCAACACAGACAACAGCATTAAAAGAACAAAACTGGACTTTTCAAGATCAAAATCAGAGTAGCAAGGCACTCTATTATTTTGAGGTGACGATGTCATGCCCCGAATCTAAGTGGTCGGCGTCCTGAGCGCCACGGAAAGCTTGTATATATGCCGAACCACGTATGAAGGGCCATCAGAATGTCCTTCATCAAGGGGTCCCACCACAAATATAGCCATGATAACGGGTCCTCATCTTCAGATAGGCGGGTACAAGTCTCATTTTGCGATATTGAATTGCCAAATGCAGCAGCCCATCGTGAACTAGCGAATGATAGGTCATTTTGTTTTTGTGGGAAATGTGCTGCCTTGGAAATAGTAATGAGGTGCATTAGTAATTGCGCAGTCCTTATTGGTAGTCCGGGTAATATGTCCCCACATTGCTTACTCCTGACCAAGCAAAGCCCTAAGAAGCCGCCCAAAGGCTCCAAACAAAAGCATCCGCGGGTCAGAGTTCTCAGTTCACTGGGTTTCAGGTCAAACCCCGAGCATGTGGCTGAAAATGACGCCGAAAGGGACGCTGCGGACTGACGGATGGAACTTGTACGCTGACAAGCTTTTTTGACTGGACCACCGAGCTTCCTAGTCTAGACGTGGTTGAGAGGCTAGACCAGCATGATCGCCTTGGGTGGTTGATCTCGACATTGAATGGCTATATGGTAGAGGATGCACAGTGCATTAGCTATTTTGTACATTATGCATACGTACTATGCACTCCACATAAATGCCAAACGTCGGGATATGAGCTTAAAACACTCCGTACACGATCAGAGTTTTGACTCGCTCGGAGGAAGACGAGTCAGTTGATAGTCGTTTTCACAGCCTCACGACTCGTGCATTTGCCACCGTTCGACATAGGTATGTACCAGAGTTATAAATGCTGCTGATAGCCACCTAGGCAACTACATTTTGGATGCGGGAGGAGACCAGAGCAAATTCCCTAGGCCTGGTGTTGCAAGACTTTAATGATGCATGGGGTAAGAGACAAGCTTTGGTTAATTTGTTTCGGACGTTGATGCTTAACGCATGGGACATTTCAGAGAGCTTAACACAACCTCAAGTCTACCTAGGTATTCGAAATATTAGTGACTACACATGGAGTAAAAGTGACCTCGGGACAGAGTGGATTGGGTGTGCTCCATTAACACGAGCACCGCCAGTTACGACAACAGTTTTGCCTTTGTTGGAAATATTGGGGTTCTTACGGGGATTGGTTCTCCCACAGGTAGAATAATGCAACGTTGGCACAAATGTTTGGAATATGGTTGGCATTAGGAAGGATTGGACTGCATGCCGTTTCCTCATTCTAGTTACAGGACTGGAACATTCTAAGCTTGAAAGATAGGTTGTGCCCGTTGAAATTAAACACTTTCTCTAGCAATAACACGAAGTTTTATGTCTATTGTAGATGGACGTATCTTAGCGAAGACAAATACACATCAGTTAAAAGCAATTAGATGCATTCACGGTACCTGATTCTATCTTGAGAAAGCCGAATGCAATTGATAGATTGAGAACAAAAGATGAACTAATCTTGGTGGATAGGCCTTCGATTAGAAAATACAACCTTATTCATAGTACCGAAAGGACCCGGATCGAAAAATGGGGTTCTGGATGAATAAACTCAGACCACAAAAACAGAGCTTTGTCATTAGTTGAAGTATTCATTTGTTACACTTCGAAGGAAAGGCCTCTGCTCATATTACCCACAATTCGTCTTACTCCCGTATACACAAATTCTATACAGGTTAGCGATATGCTCGAATGGCTTAGTCTATCTTTGGATGACTATGGGATCTCAATAAGAAGATTGGATCAACATATGACTGTACTATTGACATACCTCGTCTGATGCATACTTACTTTGCAAGCTAGTATATGACTCGTTCGTCTGATGTTTCTACATGAATCATAACCCAAAATTGATGCTCTCGGGCCAACTTACTAATAAAAAGCAAACATAAGGAGTCATATAATCAGAAAACAAAGGCATTTTGAGTCACCCAATGACACACCTCAGTATGTGTACAGTCACAGTTCGGGGGTGCAGACTATATAAGTCTCGAACGAATCTACTTGCATACCTGAAGACTTTATGGTCCCTATTAATACATGTAGGGCTCCTCTACATCGTTTATCCAACCATTGCGATCATGTAAAGTGATTGGCCCTACAATATTTACAACGCTCAACTTCCGCTCAGAAACATCACAATGTCCGACGCGAAGGCTGATCTTCCAAAAGTTACCCCGCTGCGCTTCATCTTGTTCGTTCAAGGTATCAACGGTGTTACACACACAAGTGATAAGCATGGCTGCGATGAGAAGAAATCACTCAGAGTACCAAAAGGAAAAGTTTATTGTGGTTAGAAATAAATAATGAAGCACCTCATTCTTCTGGGAGTCTTCAAATCATGGGTTTCAAGTCCGAAGGAAACTGCGACGGGGACCTTTACACGAGGTGCTTCGATACGGAGAAAAGGCCCTCTATGAAAGTATCTCTGAGTCCAGGGCGATGGGGATCGATCGATATGAAGCCAAACGCATGGTCACGGGAAATGTTTGTTTTTGACCATTGGCCACTGCAGCCTAGGAAGTCTGAGTTCAAGGTGAGAGGTCGGATCAACTTCAATTATCTGGATAAGGAAGGAAATGCTTATCGTTCTGAAGAGCTGGATGTGACTCTGAGCTTCTGGCTTGAAGGAGTGGAAGAGGCAGATTCGAAGCCGCCTCCTTCCACGGCCAACCCTGTCGTACCAAACTCCGAAGCCGACAAGTCAGAGAAAGAGTGGACGTGAATGTCTTTTTAGGATATTTCATTCACTGGATCTCTTTCTTTACATCCATATGATATCGTGGTTTCTGGTCTACTTGACATTGGATTGGTGTAACATGTGGGTTTTAGGGGCTCTGTCGATTGGTTCTCTCTCACATATCTCTCTTTTCTAGATAGTGTTAGATCTCTATTATTATCTAAATGATACGTCTTTTTCGACGTTCTGGTCTGTTAACGGCTAAGTATGAGATTTTGTAGCTTACAACCTGGTTATCCTGGACCTCAGGCTCTTGGTATCTAGAAGTTAGAATTAGTTGTCTACTGACTCAGAACTAGTTTAAGAGAGCCAGGAATATTTTCATTCTGACTTAGCTTCAGACGTTTCTTTCATATCCGGCGCTTATATCAATCCTCACTTTGGTGTTCGATGGTACATGTAGTGCATTTCCATCCATTACCAGTCAAATTGACAATCTCTGCTTTCTCTGTAATGGTGTAACGACAAAGCACATAGCTTCACTGAGTCAAACTTTCTTGTTATTTTCAATCAAATAAACATATGTCTTAGGACAAAGGGCATTGGCAAGATGAGACGTCGCTTCTTGACTTATCAATAGGGATAACAATATCCATACTACGAATAGACCTGGAATCAACAGCTGCATTCAGAGTCTGCTTCTCAACTTTTTACAACAGCTTTCTGGATAGCCTGAATTCTTCAGAATTCTTTACTCAGTGTGGCAGTTGACTTACCTCATAGTGACCGATCGACGAACGGCATGGTCGAAATCGATCCCATCAACAACATCCGCTACCGTCTGAGGATAAAAGATGCAGGCGAACCCAACAACCTTCCAGACTCGGAGCTATCATCACGACTTAAACTGAAGGAAGGAAAGCATCACTTAGTGCTAGTCGTCGAAAAGCCTCGCAAGAAGATCGTCTTTCCAGCACCTCCAGGCGAGCATAGCAACTACGAGAAACTATTCTACACAACGACAGAACCTCAGCAGGCGGTTACCTATCTGACTCTTACGCTTGAACCCAGACTAGATCTCACAAGTCCTGCAAAAAGACGTTGGTACAATTGTTTGGATGGTTACACGATTCATTTGGAGAAATAGAGATCAAACAGGGACACAAGTCACTCTCTATTGTCGGTGATATTGGGGAGGAGGCGTGGAAGAAACATGCGCAAGCTAGGCAGGAAGCTGGATTAGAGAGACTGGAACTGTTGAAAGTGATTGAAGTGCACTTGAATTTTGGCTTGTATGTCACGACATGATGAAGAAAAGGAGAAAAACTCATTCGCTGTGAGTTTTGCATGGGTTGCCAAGGCACAAAATGGGGGGTTTCTTCGACAATTATTATTCCTTTGATTTTTTGGCATCATGGGGGTCTTTGCGTAGCTACAGTTTATAAAATTTGATCGTCATGAGCATTACTTTGGAAAATATACATGATCTTTGAGATAGGCCCTAGGGGTCATCGTTGGCACCTCGTATTGACTTCAGTCTCTCAGCAATTATATCGAGGCTACCAAGCAGTATAATTGTTATATGCTATATTGAATAACGTATAGAACTTCTCTACATTGCCGGGACGTCAAATCCCTGGACCTCATTCCTGTCCCGTAACGTAAAGTACATCCACTAATGGCCGTAGAAGTAAGTGCACTGCTGATACCTCTCCTGACTTCGGAATTCTTTTCCTTTACAATTTGGCTCTCGTCCCAAGTTGCGATTCGTCTGGCCCTTCGGCGATCCGTGATTTGGTACATGATGCATACGAAGAGAAATCCTGCAATACCTACGGCAATCAAAACCGTTGTGATGACAAGGGGTGTTTTGTCTAGTTGGAGAGACAATGATTAGAGAAAATAGTTGGAATTGTAAAGGAAATTCGAGAAAGTCTTACATGATGGTTTATTTTAGCTCGGAAAATCTGTCCGGCAATGACTTCTGCAATGTCGGTCCAGCTATTGAGACCAACACGAATGCTAGGGAACCCTAGTAAGTTGAAAGTTATTTTCCTGTAGGGTATTGGACGATGACAGTGGTACTTACTCTTAGAGGATTACTTCCAGCAAGCCAGACAGCGACTAATGGCCCAGCAACAAACGCTCCAGTCAGACAAACGTGAGAGAACCCATTTCGGAGATGAGGGTTATCCGACGTGGCCATGACGATGCAGGCGATCAAAGCCAAGGACATACCAAAAGCCGTATCGAGAGATCGTTCCTTTAGCTTGTCGCTATACCAGACTATAATGGTCAAGCCGAGTGTACCAACAACGAATGAAGGTACACTCATGAGAGTAGCCTTGATACCCGAGTAGCTCATACCTTGCACCATAAGTGGAAGGAGTGTTGTAAATGCAGTGACGTGAAGAGCTGCGAGAATGTTGAAAATTATAATCAACAGCTTCTTCCAGTCTTTGAGAACATCAGTGATGTCTCTCATGGTAATGGAATCATTGTTATTACTTTGAATTGGATTACCATCCGAATCCTGATCCATATGTGAGATGAAGACATCGGTATATACCTCGAAGTGGCATGAATTAGACTAGAGAGATATCCTCATCCATCATGCCATGATATTTCGAGATTTATTTACAATAAATCTAAGATATGAAATATCACTCTGCCATCATGTTGGATTTGCCTATTCGTGATAAATAAAGAGACAACTTTTGAGAACCCTTACATAGTCAAATCTCCATAGCGGCACCCGGTAATCCTCCCGGGAGGGCCGAGAATACGACAGAAGCCTGCCAGCAGGGCACGCTGAGTCAATCAATGCGTGTAAATAGATCATACACTCCCATAGTCTCACCTACTTTATCGTCGTCTGACACCTCAAGCCATGGCCTATAGTTACATATAGACATCAAGCGGCCAAGTGCGCGGCTTCATCAACGAAACCGCCACTTCAATCCATCAATTCCACGGCGTCCCCCTTCGCAGAACTACCATTGAGGGGGCTCAGGTTTGAGTCACCTTCACACCGTCCAAAGACTTAGCAAATCGATTAATGCTACGGCATGGGCCACCTTTCTGCCTACAACAGCTTAGAATTTTTAGCGAGTGTCCTAACTGAGATTGTGCAGCAGTTTCTAATCAATAGCGGTCAGTCAGAATATTTTTTGTTCTTGGATATCTAGACACCACTCTTTGCCCAGTGCCGAACTCCGTACGTTAATATCATCAACGTGATATTAGCCCTAACCGAAACAAGTCACAACAGACGAACATCCCAATCAGCCAATCACCATCCTAGAAGTGATCTCAATATCAAAGCGAGTCTGATGCAAACGGGCCAAGACGTTCTAAAATAGACTAAAATGTATTAAGCATCTGATGCCTTCGAACTGATTGGCTTATCGCCTAATCTAGCCCGATCAAGATCTTAGCTTCCACGGCCATGGCCGAATTGGGAAGGCTTGGAGTGAGCCTCGACATGTCAGGCACTCTATCCTCACTCAAACTTCACGCCTCCATGTGAGGGGAGAGTCATGATGGAGAGGGATACTGTAGCAGTGACCTGTTGGTTTGTTGTGCATTCCACGCAATTACGCCACGCGTCCAGCAACTTAACCTTTCACTTGATATGGGGTAGCACTTCATCACTTCATAGGCGAACTTTCCAGCAAGCCCCAGACTAAGGTTACTGTCCACCCTAAGGCCTATCGGCATACGAGGCACGGGCATGTCACTCTAATGCTTTTAGTGCCTGGAGACTTCCGGGAGGCTGAGCGTTCGACCAGCAGGGCCGAGAGGCTTGGACCTACAACATGGGGTGGGGAAGTACATAGATTAACTAATCCTAGCTCTTTAGGATTTTGAGTCAAAAACGATGCCTTTCCTTCTTCCAACTTTTATTTTCATTCACATATTCGGTGTTTCTGGAGTCGGTGCAAAAGTTATCCTTTGTCCTCGGTTTAGAGGTCGAGACTCCTGACCCCTGAATGCATTACGGTTTCGGCAAAGGTAAATGAGCAAAAAGGAACAATAAAAGCCACATGCAGTTGATATTATCGCTACTGGTGGCTGCGACGGCAGTTGGCCAGTCAGATATATGGAGCTATTTGCCAACATGTGCTGTAAGTCAAAAGAAAAAAAGCCACCCGCTCAATTCAATTGTTCTTCTTTATATGTGAGCCAGACTAGTCTCCATCTACTTTCAGAACTCGCGGTGAAAGATTGTCAAATATGAACTAATCACCAGTTGGATACGATAGCAACCATGCGCCGCCTTAGCTGCAGCGAGCGATCTAGGCTGCAGCTCGACTGATTACGCCTGTTTGTGCGGTTCGAACACTTTTTCTACCATAAGCACCTGTTGCATACGCAGCAGTTGCGATACGTCGGACGATAATCGTACGTTTAAATGGTTTCCAAAGGATATACACAAAGCTACGACCTGACGCTTTCTTTCCTTTTTGAATAGTTGTCTGGGACGAAAGTCAAGCATTCTGCAGCGACTTTGGCGTCTCAATCACAAGAGTTGCGGAGTCAGCTTGTTCGAGTGCATATTCCTATTCTTATTCTTTCCCGACTACGTATCCGACAAATATAGGCATGTGCCCCTAGTCCCTCTAGTTGGGAAGAAATAGAGAAATCTAACTCGGGTTGATTTTAGCCTCCTATTTATCATCGTTGACTGCAACAGCAAGGGCAACGACAACAATTACCGGAACCGCAACCGCCACTCCCATTACCCTCACAAACACCATATCCGTTTCTGGTGGCCAAGCTACGACCGTCACAATCACATATACGCCTACTGCCACGGGTGCACCAGCAGGGACCACCAGCACCAGTTCATCGAGCAGCGGTTCTTCCTCTGGTAGCAGCGATGGAAACTCTTCCGGTTCTGGCAGCAGCATCGATACCAGCAACAGCAACAACAACCAAAAAGGTTCCTCCGGCCTCAGCAACGGCGCGAAAATAGGAATCGGTGTCGGCGCCGGAGTAGGTGGTCTCGCCATTATTGGCGGTATAATTGCCTTGATTGTGTACTGCTGTACTCGTCGACGACGACAAAACACCCCCGCTACGGCAGCTGTTATTCCCACGTCATCAACAGCATACACACCCGTAAACACAGAGGGAGACGACAAGACAAACGAAACTGTGATACCGATGTATAACGAAATCAAACCCGAGCTTGATTCACAGCAGGTTGCAGAACAACAACGATTACAGCATCAAATAGATCAATTGCAACAACAATTACAACAGCAACATAATCCAGCTGCTGTGCCTGCATCGGCGCTTCCGCAGGGTCTTGTGGCGCCTATATCACCTGTTAGTGATGGAACGGGGAGGACAAGTGAGCTACATTCTGAGTCGCAAGGGTATTATCAGTATCCAGGTGGAGGGGCGCAGGAGTTGGGTGGTGTGTCATATCTGCAGCAACAACAGTATCCGTATCATCAGGGGGTTGTGACGCAGGCTGAGATGCCGGGGGATCAAGGGCATGTTCCTGGGCAAGGGGAGGGGCAGACGAGATATGAGTTGCAATAATAAGCTTATAGAGGCATTGATGTAAATAATGACTGGAATCTGAAGCGATTGTTTTTTTCTAAATCTTCGTTGCTTGCTGGAGTTTGAATTTGTATACACCCTCGTCTTGTCTAAGTGCGTGCAGTTGTTGATTGAGATTAGTATATTACCGCCATTTCTACATTGTACATTTCATGCAATGAAAATCATCTCAGTTCATACAACTTTTTCCTGGCCTCATTTCTAATTTCCTTTTATGAGTTCTTCATCCTTCATTTACATACGCTCGCGCCGCCGGGGAGCAGCACGGATAATGTTGTCCACACGCAACAGCAGCTCTGCAGCTTCGGAAGCAGAGCTGACAACGGCTCTCTTGAGCTTGTATGCCTCCACGACACCAAGTTCGGCCATGTTACTAATCTTATTCTCGAAAAGATCCAGGCCGGAGCTGGCCATGCCTTTGCTGATGGCTTGTCGGAGGCGGGCAACGAGATCTGAGCTGTCGAGACCGGCGTTGTCGGCGAGTATGGTGGGGAGTTGTCGAAGTGCGAGGGCAAAGGCGTCAACAGCTAGACTGGAATTAGTAAAGCAGTAGAACAGAAGAGCTGTCCCAACATACCAAGTTGTTTCTTTCCTGTGGTGTTCTGAGCAGCCTGCTCAACAGCCAAACTCATGGTCATCTCGGCACATCCGCCTCCAAGAGTGACCTTAGGCTCCTTGACAGTCTGTGAAAGAACGGCAAGAGCATCATGAAGAGAACGCTCTGCTTCATCAAGGAGCTGTTCGCTCGATCCACGCAAGACAATGGTGCAAGCTATAACCTATTAGCTAACGGTCTCGAGTATGTCGATAACCAATACATACCTTCACCCTTGGCAACGCCGGAGAATCGCAGCAATGTGTCTTCTCCAATGATAACCTCTTCAACCAAGTCGGCATGACCAAGCTGAACTTGCTCCGGGTTGTCGAATGTCGATGCAATCTCTGCTCCGGTGACAAGTGCTAGTCGCTCAACACCTAGTCTGTGTTAGTATTGCATCGGCTCTCCATCTTAGCGAACTAAGACTTGTGTAGATAAGCATACCATCGAAATCTGCATGTTCGATACTGGCAATTCCGGCTTCGCTGAAAAGCTGCTCTGGCCAGTTGTAGATAAGCTGTCGGTTGACACTAAATAAAAAGCATCAGTAGTTGAGTTGATACGTCGGCATATAAACTATGAGTTATGACTTACAAGCAATTGATACCGTGTGACTTGATCCTCTCGACCTTCTGGCGCATCTTTTCCCGCTCAGCCTTTTCTAAATCAGCAAGCTTGCCAGTGCTGTCGACCTGTAAGAAAATGTTAGCACATGCAATATGTTATCCAGTAGTGGTCATATCCACCTTCACACGAGCACCGAAAATCTTAATCTTATCCGTGTCCATAGCTGTATTGGCGACCATAATCTTCGCATTTTCCAAACGCTTGGGCTGGTTAACACCAAACTTTTTGTCAAGAATAAAACCCTCATCCAAGTAAGACTCTGAGAGCTTTCCACCGGCTTTCTTAATGATCTGAATGTGACTGAGATCAGTTGATCCCTTCAATCGAAGCACGGCGTCGCAAGCGAGGGTAGCAAAGTGTTCGCGGTCCTGGGCGAGAACCTTGGAACTCAGCGTTGTGCGGGCGATGGCGTGCAAATCTTTGCGGAATGCAATAGGATCGTTACTGCGGTCAACGGCGGATTTTTCGAGGGCGGCAAGTGCGGCTTTGCTGGCTATCCGATATCCGTCGATGATGGTCTGGGGGTGAATCTTCTTGTCCACAAGGATCTCGGCTTGTCTGAGCAGCTCGGCCGCGAGGACTGTGACGGAGGTAGTTCCATCACCGACTTCGTCATCTTGAACTTTGGAGATGTTGACCAGGACCTATCCGAACCCCTGTCAGTACTATGCCTGTATATTTGCTTGTGAGATAATTGTACCTTGGCGGCGGCATTGTCGAGTGCGATTGACTTCAAAATGGTCGCTCCGTCGTTGGTAACCAAAATTTCACCAGTCGATCTATAAAAAAAAATTCATGTCAGCACTGAAACATGTGAACGCCGTGGGTGATGAACACACGCAGATTGCAATATCTTGTCCATTCCCTTCGGACCCAAGGTCGACTTCACCAAGTCTCCCACGGCAATAGCACCGACAAACGCAGAGAGACGCGCATTCTCTCCCTTCTCCTCGGTCACGTCATCAGCGAAAATCTGTGTAGGATTATTGCCCGCCATAATGTCGGGTTGTGGTGATGCTCCTTTTCGTTACTTGACCAGAGAAGATAGAGAAGGCGGGGAGGTGTTTTGATAAAAAGTTAGGCTTAGGAGAGCTGGTCCGTGCGTTTGTTCGTCTCCGTCATTAGCTTCTTCCCTTCAGAAGTCCAGATGCCTCCGCAGCTTCATAAATTTATTTTCTTACTACGTACTATAACTATACTGAAGATATAGATGATCAGCTAGCACAATGGCAGCGCAAGAATCCACCGAACCTGTATCCAACAAGAGACCACTATCCGAATTGGCAGACGACACGCCAGGCGAGAATGGTGAGTTCGCGACAAACTCTGAATACTTTTCTAGAAGCTCTCAAGCTGACAACGCAGGCGACGACTCTTCCTCCGACGATGACTTTGGCCCAGCGCTACCCTCTGCAGCTGCGCCGAAGAAAAAACGACGCAAGCTCGCTTTCGAAAAAGTCTACGTGAACGCGCTTCCTACCTCGCAACGATACTCCAAGTCGCTCATGCACAGGGACCAACTGTCGTACGTGGATATTACTCCGTCAACCGACTTTCTCATTACGAGTTCGATTGATGGCGTCGTCAAGTTCTGGAAGAAAATGGCTGTTGGAGTGGAGTTTGTCAAGGAGTTCCGAGCGCATGCCGGCGAGATTACAAGCACGACTGTCAGTGCGGATGGGAGGAGTTTTGCTACGGCTGGAACGGATAAGACGGTGAAGATTTTTGACGTTATTACTTTTGGTGGGATTGAGCATTGTGCATGGTACGAATATTCAACGCTGACTTGGACCAGATCTTCTAGCAATGTTCGACCTTGAATTCACGCCGCGATGCGTCTGCTGGGTGCATAAACGTGGTGCATCCCTGCCTTTGCTTGCGGTCACTGATGAAGCGACACCTACAATCATGATTTTTGACGGCCGGGGGGAGAATCGCGAGCCATTACATACCCTCACTTCAATTCACAGAAAGCCAGTTGTTGCGCTGGCGTTCAACAATATATTCGACTGCGTTATCTCCGCTGATGAAGCCGGTATGATCGAATACTGGAGACCGTCAGACGACTTTTCGAAACCAGACAATGTCTTCGAACTAAAATCATCTACAAATCTATTCGAATTCCGAAAGAAGAAATCGGTGCCATCATCAATCACAATTTCATCCTCTGGTAAACAATTCGCTACCTTTTCGTTTCCTGATCGACAAGTCCGGATTTTTGATTTTCAGTCTGGAAAGCTGTACAGGACATACGATGAATCATTGACTACAATAACCGACATGCAAGAAGCTGGGACGGCGTTGGAACGACTAGAGGAAGTCGAGTTTGGACGACGAATAGCCGTTGAGCGCGAGCTTGAGAACCCTGTGTCGCGGTCCAAAATCAATGTCATTTTTGACGAGTCAGGTCATTTCATATTATACGGATCCCTCCACGGCATCAAATGCATCAACACATTCACCAACCGCGTGGTCCGCGTATTCGGCAAGGACGAACCGTTCCGCGCCTTGAATCTGGCAGTATACCAGGGCGCACCACAAAAGAAAGGAGTCGTCACCGTCAGCATGGCCGCGAGTGCCAATCCTCTCCTCCAAGAATCCGAAGAACGCGACCCCATCCTGGTCTCAACCGGCTTCGGCAAAGTCCGCTTCTACATGTTCACCAACGACACCGAAATCAACAAATCCACCCGCGACATTCAAAACGAGAAACCCCGCGAAGGCGACATCACCTCAAAAGAAACCACAACCAAAAAGACCGAATCCGGCACCTCCGCAATCCTACACACAACAATGGGCGACATCCACCTCCGCCTATTCCCCCAAATCGCACCCTTAACCGTCGAAAATTTCGTCACCCACGCCCGACAGGGGTATTACAATAACACAATCTTCCACCGCGTAATCCGCAAATTCATGATCCAAGGCGGCGACCCCCTAGGCGACGGCACAGGCGGCGAAAGTATCTGGGGCGGCGAATTCAAAGACGAGATATCGCCTACCATCAAACACGATAAACCATATACACTGAGTATGGCGAATGCAGGACCTAATTCGAATGGGTCGCAGTTCTTTATTACGACGGAGAAGACGCCGTGGTTGGATGGGAAACATACGATTTTTGGGCGGGCGGTTGCTGGTCTGGATGTTGTGCATAGGATTGAGAATGTGAGGGTTAAGAAGGAGCGGCCGGAGGAGGATGTGAAGATTGTTAGTATTAGTGTATCTTAGTCTGGCATAGTACGTACTGGTATTGTGCAATATAGCCAGAAGGCAATGGATTATACTCACTCTGGGTGTGTGTACCTATCCCTTGCTCCATCGATACATACCTGACATCTCGCCCCTTACATTATAAACCCGTACAAGGCAAGAATCCAGAAAGATCAGTAGAAAGAAAGGGTAACTCCAACATTCCATAGATAACCTTGAAAAGTTTAATCCAAATAGATCCAAACAAGGGAGAGAAGGAGACGGATAGAGAGAGCAAAGTATATAAACACGTCATGACAACCCAAGATATTAACACCGTGCATACCCAAGTACAGTAACCGAACAGAATGAAAAAAAGATAGAGGTATGCCGAGATCGATCAATGCTTACAAACAAAAAAAAACAACAAGGATGGAATTATAGGACACCGTCCAATTGATCAATCAATCATATATGCATGCATACAACTCCCAAACTCGAGAAAATATTGAGGCAAAGACGTCTAGAGAAAAGGAAAAGACTAATCGTGAATAGGGCTAACGGGACTCGCAGATATCGGTCTCTGCAATTCCCGCTGTGATTGCGCCTCTCGCAACAAGGGCGTTGATTGTTGGTGTAATTGCTGTTGTTGATGTAAATTCGATGCCGAGGCGGATTGCACATTCAATCTAGGCAGGTTTCGAGGTGTTGCTCTTCCTCCGCCGGTGCCGACGCTCGATAGATCGGTTCGGGAGTTGTTATCTGTTGTTGATGCTATTCCTATCGCTTCTGGGCCTGGTGCGCCTGCTGTTCCTGCTGTGCCACCTCCGAATGCTGTTGCCGCTGCAGCTGTAGCCATTGAATTCCTAAAAACGGGCTCTTCGACGGGGGCGATGTTCTCGAAATTGCGCGCTTGGTTAGGTCCCCAGATTTCATGGCCGTTGGTGGTCATGTTATTGTTGCTGTTGCTTATCACAGAATTGGTCAATGTGCTTGAGCGTCGATTCGAGAAGCTTGTCATTGACATGCTGGGCTGTTGTTGCATTTTAGGCACTTTTGAAGCAACGGCGATGTTGTTGCTGCTATTGTTTGTTGACGCACGGGTGCTGTTGACGTTACTTCTGGACAAGTTACGCAGACTGCCAGCGAAGAAAGCTGCTGCTGGACCTGGACCACCTCCGGAAGCGCCGCCATTGTTCCGGTCGTCACCGTGGTAGAGATTTGGTTGTTTAGCATCAAGACGTTTCTTCAAACATACGGCTATGGCGGCAAGCGCGGAGAAACCGATTACTAGGACGATCAGCATTACTACCCATCTCCAGTGGGTAGAGAACCTATTTCTGTCAGTCATCTTCATCCTATCAACACAAACGGCACGAAACTCACCAGCTCTTTTTACCACTGGACGATGTATCATCAGACGACGGCGATGACTCTTTGTGAGACGGAGAAGTGGTCCCTGTAGCAGAGGCCGTATCGAGGCCTGTGGTACTAGTACTAGTAACACTTGACGTTGTTGCGGTAGCGGTTGTAGTCAGCGTCGCTCGGAACCCACCGGCGCAATAATTTTTATACCAATTTATCAACAACTGTTGATCTGAATCGGTTGTGCAGGTAGGACACATCGAAGCGGTATATGGCAAGCCGGAAATCAAAGACGATTGGCAAAAACAGGAAACATAGGTATCGGTATTGGAGACAGCCGCTTGAGGCGGGACACAGGCTGATTGAGCCTCGAGGAGGAGTTGACATGAGAGACCGCATGCTGGGAAGGTCGAGCTGGCGGCGCTTGGTAGGAATGAGAATGTGTCTTGTGCTGAGACTGGTTGTGAGGCTGAGAGGAGTAGAATCGCGGATACCAGTGTCCTTTTCAAAGAAAGGATAGCCATGGCGAATGATGTTTGTTTCTTTGTTCGGTTCACTGCATATAAAACGACCGTCTATATCGCTTGCGTTTACCGCTGGTTTTCGATATTTCGTCCCGATCTGGTCAGACGTGGCGGTCGATCAATCAGATGTTCGTAGATCTGCAGAGGTGAGAGAAGAAGCGACAGGATAATGGGATCACACGATGCCCATAGTTGCAACGATCGTGATGGATATGAATACGTAGAGATAAAAATGAAACGAAGCGAAAGTAAGAAGCTTGTACTAGCAGGCCATGATCGGCCTAGTGACAATAATACTGATCAGGGAAAAGGTGAGACAAGCACGAAGTTGAAGCAGAGCGACTAAGACAAACTTGCAGTAGGGAAGCAGGGAAGGAAGAGTAAGCGGAGTAATAATTATTAACCAACGGATATAGCGATCGGTAAATATACCATGTTTTAACAAAACGATACACAATAATTACAGTCAGCCCTAACAAAAATCAAGAGTGTGGCTGTCAAAATACGGTATGAGACATCGTAACTATTGTATTTAGTATTGATTGTACACGCAATTCGTATTAATGTAGCTCTGCTAAATGAAAGCAACACTCCAAATCGACTTGCACAGTTACAATCCGCCCAAATGGGGCTATTTGAGTTGCAAATACAACGTAGATCAAAGAAACTCGAGCTAAGAAAAACAATTCTTTCCTCATCGCTGATCAAAACGGCCGATCCAAGCGGGAATCAAATCCACGAAGAGATAAGCATAGGAGAAGAAGTTAATTTCCTTTTGACTTCTCTGTTTGATCGTGTTGATGCTTTGGGTACTTATTTACAAGGTACTTAGGCGGTATCTGTAACCCGAGTACCCAAATTCGAACGAAGTAACGATAAGACAGGCTCTTATTGGTTGAACTGCTAGCTGTTTTCAGGACGTTACAAGCGTCAATGTTTGGTCCTTTGCTTGGTTCCGCCAGATCCGCCGTTTGCAGCCAAGATCAGAGATGCCGCACGTGTGTATGTTTACAGGTACATGACTCGTCTCGTTTTATTTCATCAGTATGATTGGTCAGAATCAGACAAGGACGACGTGTACTGTATTTAATACGGTATTTATCGTTATGCTTCAAGGTCCAAGATGTCCGGGCCCTACTTGTGGCTAGTGAATCGTGGCTGGTGTCTACATTCATTCTCGCCTGCCATCAAGACTTCAGCTCCCAACTTCAGTCACATAAATGCTTTTCGGGTTGCTATGGATGCACGGATTGGGTTATTCAAGCCTCACATGAACATCGAATGCAAGTATGATGCCGTGGGTTAACGACTTGTTCTCTACATCCCTGCATCTCTCCGCATATATTTGCTCATCCATTAGATATAAATTTTCATTTGACCCCAACCTTGGGCTGGAGGCATCAACCTATAGACTTCGCAAAACAACATTCAAGCTGACGACGTCTATCGCTTACAGCCTGCAATGCCATCTCGTTAGCTGACAGTTTTTGGGAAGTCTCCAGCTCCAGGGCTGCTTTGGCCGATGCTGGCGCCAATTATTGACTAAACAAATATAACGTTAGAGGTAGTGGATGAACGGAGTTGCGCAGATTTGAGTCGAGCTCAATATATCGACTAGTATCGTAGTCTCTCTTTTATCTTCTGAGCTATCTGTATCTCGAATTTATAGCTCCATTCCTTCAATGCAGCTCTCTTTTGTTGTGATGGCAGGGTTGTATTGATATCACGCTTATCTTATCAGTGGGGTATTCCCCTCATACATCAATCACTCATGTTTACAGACCACATCTAACACATAATCCGCACCTGGACGGTTGTTTCTTGAGGTTTATGGGAAGGAAAAGCCCCAAAATGACAGACCAAGGCATTCCGCACTACTCGAACTGGATCGATGGCGCCTACTCTCCGCCCTCATCATCCACACTCCCAGTCATCAACCCAGCAACCGAAGAAATCATAGCCACCGTCGACGCCACAACCCACGATGCAGTGCAAGAAATCGTCACGAAATCATGGCAAAACTTCAATAAAGGCATGTGGTCCAAAGCCGATGCTTCAGACAGGTTCGCTGTCTTATCAAAAGCCGCTACGTTGTTACGTGCCCGCATCCCAGAGTTCGTGGAGCTGGAAGTACAGCAAACAGGTCGCCCCATTCGAGAAATGCGTGCTCAGTTAGCACGTATACCCGAATGGTTGGAATATTTCGCTAGTCTGGCGCGAACGCAGGAAGGCGCCGTGACGCCGTTCAAGGGTCCTGTTGTTAATACTTTGACTCGGTTACCGCTGGGTGTTGTGGCTCAGATCACGCCTTGGAATCATCCGTTGTTGATTAGCACCAAAAAGATCGGTGCAGCGCTGGCGGCTGGGAATGTGGTGATTGTAAAACCCTCGGAATTAGCACCAATATCCATTCTCAAATTAGCTGCACTTTTTAAGGAAGCTGGTTTACCTGATGGGACGTTACAGATCATTTCGGGATATGGTCGAGAGACAGGAAAATGTCTATGCGACACACCTACGTTATCTAAAATTGATCTTACAGGAGGCCTAGCTACTTATCAAGCCATTGCACCCTCGGCGTCATTGAATATGATCCCCATCACTGCTGAACTAGGCGGGAAAGCACCTGTATGCATATTCAAGTCGATGAATATCGAACATGCCGTCAAAGCAGCGTTGTTTGCTAGTTTTATTGCTAGCGGCCAGACATGTGTGACTGGTAGTCGACTCCTTGTCCACACAGATATATACGATGCGTTCGTGGAGTTGCTCGTAAAGAGAACAAAATCATTGCGACTCGGCGACCCAACTGATCCCCAAACACAAATCGGCGCAGTCATCAACAAAGCCGCCGTAGAAAGATGTGCTGCATTCGTCTCACGAGCAACAACCCAAGAACAAGGCGGAAAGATTTTATGTGGTGGAAAGCCAGCCAGCCATCAAGACAAGGGGTACTTTTTTGAGCCAACCCTCATTGAGACACACGCAAATTCAGATCTTTCATGTAACGAAGTCTTTGGCCCCGTTATTGCCATTATCCGCTGCAGTTCGGAAGAAGAGATTGTGGAGATCGCCAATGGCACGAATTATGCATTGGGAGCTTCCATATGGACTCAAGACTTTACGCAGGCGCACCGTGTTGCGGGTAAAATTGAGGCTGGGATTGTATGGGTAAATGGACACCATCTGAATGACCCTTCGTCTCCGTGGGGTGGATTCAAGGAAAGTGGTATTGGGAAGGAGAATGGGCGCGAGGCTTATGAGAGTTATACAAAGGTGAAAAGTATTGTTTATAATTATGGGGTTATGCCGACGTGGTTTGATGATGAGGTAGGGAATGCCCGGTATGGATAGATCTTGGCTTCGGTATCGAAAAAGTACAGTTGTGGAGTGTATAATCAATATACGTGTACTGTGTACTATCGAAGAAGCTTTGGGAAAGAGGGCTGGAAGTATGGTCATGCTTGAAGTGTACTGGGATACAGAGCAATTGAAAGTAGATAATATGCATTTGGGTCAAGTCCTCCTATGGCTGGAGAAGGGCCATTTGTGTCATTAATCTATCGTGATCATTCTGCCACCTATCAACCCTTCCATCAGGCTTCACCCTTCTCACCTCATAGGGCGCGTTGTAGCCAGCTACTCATCTCCAATATCCCCTCCATTGAAAAATATAGCGTCAAAAGGAAAAGCCGCCGCTGTATTGACTTCATTCGGTTTTGAGGATGCAATGGACGCCATTGGGTTGAAGGGAACGTTGGGTCTGTTGGTGAGGATTATGGTATTTTTACTCTTTTTACTCTGTTTTGATGATTCGGATTCCGGGGACGAGATGCCATGAGGCGTCTGAAGCAATATAACCGGGCCTTTTTAAAAGTCTGTTTGGGATTTGGAGATCGCTGAAGGATGTACGAAAGTACATGAGAAGGGATCAAGTTATATTATGGCCTTTGGAGCTTATATTGGGACATACTAACCCTGTGGGCTGATAAATTGTAAGACATGTACGGAGACAGAAGATCGCAGTCTGTTACCAAGTTAATTTGAATGAATATTACTACTAGAATATATCACGGCGAAGAAAATGAGGGTAAAGGACTGTGAGCGGCAAACTAGCACTGTAGACTCAAGTTATCCAGTTCTACCTGGAACCCTTGAGTAGACGAATGGGCTGTACAGGTTATCGTAGTAGACGACGAGGAGGCAATCGTGGACCCGGTAAATGTGTGCCACTGACCAAGGGTTGCGGAAGTCACCGATACTGTGAGGGTCGTAGGAGGTGCGTTATCGAATGCGCACTCAAGACCTGCTCCGTTACCGCGACCGAGAACATTGTAAACCATCGAAAACGTATATGTTTCACCGACGACTGTGTTGACTGTCCGCTTTATAGTGGAGTATCCGGCACCGTTTTGGTTACTGTAAAGTGGAAGTGTGTTGGAGTAGCCATTAACAAGACTGATAGTACTACTGGGCCCAGGAGTGACGGTCCACGGGGTGAATGTATTGGTGTTGAAGTTGCCATTTTGGATCACATTAAAGCCACATGTCGGAACTGGATTGACGGTTGTAGTTGTGGTTGAGGAAACGGTTTGAGTAATTGTCACGTCAATGGTTGAGGTTGCTTGAATTGTCTGTGTGACCGGCACGGTTGTGTAAACGGTCGTTGGGACTGTAACTGGTGCGGTGACTGTAATGGTAAGAGAGGATGTTGAAGTGAAGGTCGAGACTGAAACGACATCAACAGTCGCTGTAACGTTTGTTGTAGAGGTAGTCGATGAAGTCTCGGTGTTCGTCACATCAGCAATGGCGGTGGCAGTCTGATCAATTGTTACATCCACGGTTTTAGGAATAGACTGGGTGACTGTCACGTCACTTGTCACTGTAGGTGTAGCTGTAGTAGCGACCCAAGCGGTTACTGAAGAGGTCTCGCTAATATCGACAGTGACAGTAACAGACGAAGTGGCGTCAACGGTGGAATCGAATGTGGCCCAGTCAGTCACAGTTGCCCACTGGTCCTCGGTCGCAGTTGCAGTAACCACATCGGTTTGTGTGTTTGTGTGAGTCACTTCAGCAGTGCTAGTAACGTCAACAGTCACAGTATACGGGACAGTTTGGTCTACAGCAGTTGTGTTTGGATCCGTCACAGGAGCTGGGGTCAAAGTCACGTAATCGTTTACATACTTGGTGACAACAACGGTCTGCGCACCTGCGGCTGGAACATGAGTGGTAGTGGTGCTGGTAAGCTGTTCGACCTTCAGTATTCATATAGGCAAAATCGGAACAGGAAATAACATACCGTTGGTCGAGCCACAACCTGAGTAATCCATACAGTTTGCGTGACAGCAGGAACGTGTAATTCCGAGCAAGCACTGGAGAGATCCTTATGCGAGTAATCTTTCAGCTCGCCAGGAATAGGATAATCTGAGCCCGATTTGCGCTCGGCGAGTGCACGTCGACGCAGAGAACCATAACAGAAGTAGTGGTAGCCGTGACAGTGGCAGTGAAAGAAGTGGTGGTGAAAGCAGTAGCTGTTGAGGTAGTATCGATGACTTGAGTAACAGGGATAGTGTTGGATACGGTGTCCACCTCAGTTTGAGCGACAGTAGACGATGTAGTTTGATATGTAGTGGCAGTCTCGGGCACGGTCACGGTAATTGACTCCACATTCGAGACCGTGGCAGTGGCAGTGTCGGTATAGGACAAGGTCAAAGTAGCCATATGATAGTTCGTAATGGTCTGAGTGGCGACATCTGTAATGTAGTTTGACACATAGAAAGGCACAGTCGACGTAAAGTAGTCGGTAATAACGAGTGTGGAGTAGATAGTGATGGTGTTGGTATAACTCTCCGTGACGACCTTAGTGGCATAAAGGGATTGCGTGTTGTACGCAACGTTCGTGAAATAATCCGTCTCGGTTTGGGTGAGGTCACTTGTCAACGTCCGAGTGTCGGTCACGAAAACAGATGATGTGACATCGGCAGTGACATAACCTGTAATCGTAGCAAAGTCCGTGTTGGTGACCGTGGCAGGCACAGACTCAGTATCGGTGAGGGTAACGTAATGAGTGACAGTTGAGGGAGTGCCAGTAACTGTTGCCCACACAAGATCCGTGTTTGTCTGAGTCCAGGTAAGGGTATCCGCCACGGTATCTGTGTTCCAAACGAGTTGCCGACTAAGTGCTTGTGATGACGGTAGGAGGAAGGTCAAGCAAATGACGGCAGAAGTCGTCCGCTGAAGGCAGTCCCTCTAACACAGTTAGGAGATCGTCATCCGGATAACAGACATCATCGTCACCTTCCTCTGGCTTCGGCTGTGGGTGTTTTCCTCAGCTGGTTTGTTAGGCGAGGGAAGGGCAATAGCAGTTGCTGTTGCCAGTGCCAGTGTAAGATACGTCCACTTCATGTTGGCAGATAAACGAGTGACAGATCCGCACCAGCAATGGTCGAAAGATAAGAATACCAACATTCAAGAAAATTCAGACATGAACCCCAGAGAGCAGGTCATGACTGCTTAATATGCGCTTCTTCATACTTAATCCCCCGACTGGAATCTACCGTCGAGAACGCTATCGTGGGCCCGAGTTGGCTACACGGCCCTCGTTCTCAACATCACAGTATGCCAAAGCTGGTTTATTTTAGGCGAGCGCCAGACTCTGGATATGTCAATGACTGGTTCATTTCACGATCCAATGGTTGGATGGTATATTTTCGCGGGAAACTCTCACGCCACTGTGCCTGACTAGTTGAACGTTGACTTAAAAGTTTGTTCTTCGTGAAGGTCATTCTAGCCGACGCGTTTTCCCCTTTGTAGTGGTCAACTAGTCACGCTGAACATCAGGATTTTGTCCTCTACAAAAGTGGCGTGTTGACAATGTTCAATTGAAATTCATTTAAAGTTGGCATTGTTGAATTTCATATAAGCTTCGCTAATTCAAGCCGCATGCCAATTTAACTCAAGAGTTCATAGCCGACAACTTAGTACAGCCTCATCGAGATGGCAAACCCCGGACAACATTCGGACAATCAGCCCTAGCTCAACATAGGGTTGTGAACATCAGACAACCAACTTTATAACGATTTTCTCGGTGTAAGACCTGATAGATCCTGAGTATCTGGATACATACACATACGATCGAATTGCCTCAATATGTAGCGGCCAACCTCATCCTCAGATAGTCACCACTGTTGATAGGCCCATACTTCTTCTCACTAACGTCGGTATAAGTTCCCGGCAACGCCTCGATAGTTTTGTCAAAATTCGGATTGCAAAAGTACGCCACACTGTATCGCGTGGGATACAAATCTGATCCCTCGGTCGAGCTACCAGAAGTAGAAGGCGGCTGAACAACGCGATGATTTGTGCTTTTTATTGTATCATTACTCCATCTCGCCAGGAGATCACCCGCATTCACGACGATGGTATCTTTGATGGGCACAGCGCGTACCCACGTGTTTTGCGGAGATTTTACTTCGAGACCGCCGATCTCATCCTGGAAAAGCAGCGTGATGGAGCCATAGTCCGAATGCGGTCCAGCTCTGACAGCGTCTGGGTTGTTCTCAAATACGCTCTTGAGAACAGGTGGGTAGTGCAGCAATCGTAGATTATTATCGCCGGCATCAGTATATTCGTCAAAGAAGGTCTCCTCGTATCCCATCCCCAGTGCAATAGCACGCATAACCTGCATATGAAGATCCTTGCACGTATCATAAAACGCACGCATGACATTCGTAAATTCTTTACCCTCTTCGTCAAAACGATCAGGCCATTTATTTGGTAACCCTTCCACGCCCTCCCGACCAATTTCCATCGTCTCCTTGTAATCTGGGTTAGCGGTCCGAAGGCGCAATATCTCCTCTGGATCGGAAGACTGTGTAACTTTCTCTCTGCCGAATCTCACATATCCACGATTCGATTCTGGAGTGTCCCAGCTTAGAGCTTCCTTTTGTTCTTCGGGGCGATCAAAAAATCTGGCGGAATGGGCGAACACGTTCTGGACGGTGCTGGGTGAGACGCCGGCGTTGGAGAGGTAGAGAAACCCGCTGGTACGAAATGCATGTAAAATTGCCGAGGCGGTTTCTTGTTTTGCTTTTGGCTCTCCGCTTAAGAAAAGGGAGAAATCGATCACCTATATTTCGTTAAGTTATAAGTCTCAAGATCAGGTATAAGATATCAGAGATTTACCGGAATGGTCAAGTCGTCCTGTTCCACGCCCGCAGAAACTGCACTTCCGGTTTCTCGATTAGATGCCATGTTCTTAATGTAGTTCTTCTTCTCTCTTGGAAAAAAAGAGTGTGTCGAACGTGTGAGAGGATGTTTTATTGGTATTTGGAGACTTGGCTATCAGTGGCCCTTCTCTACCCCGCATTGCCTGATAAGGCAGAGGGGCGCTGTGTTACATTAAAGATAGCATGATTCATTACTCCGAGATAACCAAAAACAACTTCCAAAAGAAGGAAGCAATTGCTTAGAAATCTCCTCGCAATGAACGTTCATCAAACTTTTGATGTTCTTGAGCATTCGCCGATGTGAGCAAGTCAGGGAAGGCTGGATCCGAGCGACGAGGCTTACATTTCTAGCTTAGGTGCATGATGGGTCACATGTAATCTATAGCAAACTCCTAGATGATAATAGAGATAATATTAAAAGAATTATAGAGTTCTAAAACCATCTAAAATAAAACTAGATTTATCGCGATGGAACAAAATCGAGGGAGTAAAGGAAGATGGATGAGAAATGACCCACACCAAAGAAGCCCTAGCCCTAAGCCCTAAAACCGCCACGAAGTAGAAACATGGCTGTTAACACTTTGCTATTTTGCTGCGTGCGTCCACGGAAACCCAGCAATGTAGATGAAGGTTGAGATTAACCTATTTTCATGATGACTCCGAGCTATGCCATCCGCGATTGCTAAGTGGAGCTTGATCAGTCTCGAAAGGCTCATGTCTTCTGGTCAACTGCTTGACAGTACGCGGTTCCTGCGTTGCTTGTTACCAAGAGCTTCACTGTTGCTTTCATCCCCCCCAAAAATTCAGAATTGTGAAGGAGATTAGTCACATGGAAGGCATAATCAAAAAATGATGCACCGCCGTTTTTCCTTTCATAATAGTCAATTCCATCAATCATGCATAGGGCAAGCATTCCTTCTGGTAGCTGAGACATCAGAGAAGAAAAGAGACTGTCCAGGCCGTGTACGTTGCCCTCGGAAGCCACCTTGAAAGCGGTTTCACTTAGACTTTTGGTGTCGAACTTAAACTCGATTTCCAGTAACTGCGTTATCAAGCTTCTGTACATCGAAATCGCTCCTTCTTTGGGTTTATTTTCCAAGCTAGGTTTGCTGCAGAAATAGACTAAGGGAAACACTTGGAACGGAAGACGTACGAAGGCCTTCGAGTGTTTAGGAACGGTTTGTATGGCTGACTGATATATGAGCCTGCACAGCATGGATGTTATGCGGCCACTGTATGAAGATTCGTACCAGTCAATGGCTAAGAGTCCCTTTGATTTTGGTAACGTAAGCCATGCTTCAAACTTTGAGCCGTTGGTCAGGTTCAAGAATTGGTCAGACCTATCTTGCATAGTCCTATGTCGATCGTTCCAAACTGACAGCAGATCTTCTCCAATCAAGTGACAACCTTTGATCTTCTTGTAAAGATTTGTTAGATCAATCTCGGTACTTGATGGTGTCTTTGAAAGTTCTTGGACTTCATCTTGGTTTTCCTTCCCTCCATCTGGTGATGCAATCGAACTTGCTGAACATTGATAGCCATCAGTTCCGGTATATGAACGACCAAAGAGTTGAAGGGGAGGAATGCGAACATACCCTTCAAGGTTGCATTATACTCTTTGACATAATTTTCGTCAAATTCCTTGAACAAAGCCAATAGTCGATTCAAATGTTCTTGTAATAATAGCGTCATATCACTCTCCGATTGGCCTGCATGATACCCGAAAAGATTTCTGTCATCATCTTGAAATCCTTTTTGATATCGCGCTCCACATCCTGGTTATTTCTAGACCTGGAAGAGACGGAATTCCGCTCTAATAGCACTCGTTGTGCTGACGTGGACTGATCGGCGGACCGACGACTGCGTTCCCGTTGTTGTGACATTTCAGAGCCAGTCTAACGCTTGAATCTAAATCAAAATCTTGTTTGATCTTCCGAGGCTGATTTGCCAAAATTGAAATGAATATGAAGGGGATTCAAAATGCGTGACAACTTGTCAATCCTCCAATAAACGCAGCATTTAATACTTTTAAATCTGGTCTTCTTGACTCATTCAGTTGAGTCATAGTATGCGTCACTTGAGGTGTCGCTATCCCAACTGATGTTGAGGGTCCCACGGCTGTGTCATCACTTACAGTTTGGATGAAATACGGAGGTGGGAGTCAAAAGTGATGGGAATACGCTAGCGAGCGCATATTTTAGATTTTGATACAAACCAAGCTCTCATAGTAGAAACTAGTTAAGAAGTACTCTGTACGTGTGATATCATCCCCATTCCCCAAACCCATTTAGAAATACGGAGCGACCCCAACATGTGCCCCGAACGAAGTCAAACCCCACGGTGCATTTGCTACACGTTTTTGAGCGGAAACGGAGAGTACGGAGAACATGGAGAAGGTGATGGGCATCACCCCGCAAATCCAAAGCTAAAACTAAAATATTCACTTGCACCAGGAGGAACAACTTGTGCTGACCTGTTTTAAGAGAGTAATGGTGTAATATACATAGTGAATGCCTAAAAAAGATGTCGTAGCATGAAGCGGCGAAGCTGATAGCTCACATGTTCATGAAGACGCACTCCATGGAACTTCTTGCGTTGCACAATGAATCCCACCTCCTTGCAATGGAAGCGCATTGATATAGACCTGTACAACCTCCCTTTCTTTTTGGAAGAAGTTCTTCAAGATATCGAGTGCATTTGCATCAGCCTCCACATCGCCGAATATTGGTACCAACAAGCCACCATTGGGCAGATAATAATTCACATAACTCATAACCGGGGACCAATCGCTCGGATACATGACAGCCTTCATATATTTCTCACCTAAGTTCAACAAAGCCATGTCGGGCTCTGGCATATCGATAATTTTGAAATTTCTTCCCCGGGCATCGCACTCGTTTGACAGAATTTCCTTCGTTTCTTCATATACTTCCATCCATACCGTCTCCGCTTTCGGGCCCACAGGGCGACTGATAAACAAAACACCAGGTCTCGCGAATCGTGCAAGTGCATCAATATGGCAGTCAGTGCTGTCAGCGTTCCTCACTCCAGGCACCCAAATGATTTTTGAAACGCCCAGACAGCGGCGGAGCTCTTGCTCAATCTCTAGTTTACTCTTTCCTGGATTTCGATTTTCATTGATGATGGAACTCTCCGTTGCTAGTAGCGTCCCCTCGCCATCGATTTCTATAGCGCCTCCTTCCGTGGTTATTTGTGTTTCGATACGATCTACCTTCATATTTTGGAGAAGTTTGCGAGCCAGAGTTGTCGTTGCTTCAGTGGCATGCCGAGCTCCCCATCCATTGAAATTAAAATCAGTTCCAGAGAGCCGAAGTCTCTGATTCAGGGTGAATGTAGGCGCGATATCTCTCATCCATAAATTCAGGTCATCTCCAGGAATTGGACAAATTCGAATTTCATGCTTTTGGGCAGATGATCTAAGTTCGAATTCTGTCCGTGCTCCGTCAAGCCGCTCTTGGCCGACAACTAGAGTGACAGGCTCAAATTTAGCGATCGTCCTGGCTATATTGGATACTTCGTTTGTTGCGGCATCCAAAGATGCTGTCGTTTCGAAAGCACAATTATTGAGTCCAGGCCATGCCAGTATGCATCGCGAGTGACGAGCCCATTCTGCAGGCCTGAGAAATAACGACGCAGCACGACTTGAGACCATATTATCGATCACTTATCAGTCCAAGTGAAAAATTGTGGACAGAATGGCTTTATTTTGATCAAGATGGTTACGGTTATGTATCATGAAAGCTGGCTTACCACCAAAGGACCACGTTCTACATAGTACACACATTCTTAAAAATGCCCTCACCTTCTGACGGGTATCCTAGTGCGCTCAACTCATTAAGTATTAACTACTCTGTAATAATAAGATTACCTTGCATAATACCAAGTAACTTATGTAGCGTATAAGATTATGTTATTGAGATTCCTTGTGGTTCACTGCGCTGTTTCTTGCTCCATGCGAACGGTGTCTCAATTTAATAGCGCACTACAAGTGTAATTATGGAACGGTTGCGGTTCTGATTATGCCGGCCAAAAGCGGTTTGCATTAGCATTATGAGCCAAATGAAGCAGGCAATTACAGGGATCAAACAAGACTCTGCCATAAAATAGCTCAAATACTTCGCTCAGCTACGGATCACTGAGCATTCTTGTGAGCTTATATAAGGCTCACTAATCTAATTATGGTGCTTAGGGGTGTGCTCAATTCTGCTCAGGGAGTAAAAGCGGCGACGGGGTGAGCACTAAAACAAGTCCAGAGGCGTCAGGAAAAATCAAGTTCGTAGGTATCAGACTACTTAGGTTAGTGGAATAAGAAGATAATGTTTGATTTAAATAACTAGGTAAATTCTACCAAAGTATGAGTGAGTATGTAGATCTCTCTGTTTCCAATAAAAAATGATATTTGTGTTCGCAGCATTGGAAAGACTAAATATCGAAGTGCGGTTTGATGGCGTACTAACAAAGCGACTAATCCTTGCTATTTGAGACGAGAGGTAGCTTTTATAGAATCTTTCAGCTACCTGCGCCTGTAATATTCATAAAGCGCTTTCTAGACATAAAGTACAGATCCAGTTCAGACAAAGGCAAACCCGGCATTTCTAGCGTTTCTGAACCGATCAAGTATCCCACGGTGGGATTGCGTGTTTGGGTTGTCACCAGAATTTTGATCTTTGCTTTCATGGCTTCATTTTTTGATTCCAGTACCAAAGGCAAGAGAGCGTCGAAGAAGGGACCGTTAGGAATAGGACGAATGATTTTAACTACATACTACTTAAAGATTAAAATGTCATCAGCCATTAAAGCCCTAGCCCTAAGCTCCAAAACATCTACACAGCTTTTATCTAATTATGACCACTACTACTTCACTGGTTTTTGCTTCCCTTCACAGAAACTAGTAATACAAGCTCAAATCAACCTATTATCATAAAGACTCCAAGCTCTCAGTTAATATCAACCACAATTACTTAGTAGAACTTAATCAGATTTTAAAAGAAAATATTTTCTGATTAATTGTTTAACAGTGGTGATTCCTGTATTACTTGGCCCTAAAAGCTTCACTATTACTTTCATTGTTTTAATTTCAAGGAAGGCATAATCGAAAATGTCGCACCCCCAATTGTCCTTCTGGTGCTGTAAGTCGGGTGGATCCCAGGGTTTAGTGCTTATGTTGCATACTTTAGTAAATCTACCAGGGCTAAAAAGTAAGTGCATCTTTTAGCTCAAGAAGGTTATGTGATGCCAGCTTTTCTGTAAGAGTAATTAGCGTTCTCTAGGCAGCAAAGTGATATACTACAGTACTTCTGAAAGAGGAAAATACCAAGGATATTTTAGATTAAGTTAACTATGTCTTGATATGAGTCATGATCCAAGGCCAAGTAGTCTAGATTCTGTCCATGTCAATTTACAAGAAAGCACGGAGTTTAGGGCTTTATCACCGTTCAAATAGATCATTGATATTGATGTCCCATGAAACGGGCCAAATTCTGCCATTATGTGGATATAAAAGAAGCACACATATGGAGATGAATGTAGTTCAAATTAATTTCTCGGTATCTCTTACTTCTGTTACATCTGTTACCTCAAGTCCTGAGATCTTTCCTCTTCATCTAAACAACCAGTCATGGAGAGCAAAACAGAATGCATCGTCTACCTCTTGTCCCTAAGCTCACCAGTTCAAGACTTTACAACTGCTCTTGCAGAACTACCCGAAAATCACAAACCTATCCTCACCACTAAAGCTATCCACTGGATCTTTCCTCCTACAGCCCTCTCAGTCGATGAACTAACAACCGCCCCCTGGGATATGTTGGTTTGCTTCGAAGCACCCTTCGTAATCCCTTCCGACCTCTCAAAACTCATCAAGCTATCATGGAGTATATCCTTCACCGTGCCTTCGGCTTTACTCGCCTCACTACCAACGACCCAGTCCGAGTTGGCAGCAACGATCCAGCCACGATCCCGAGAATTTGACCTCTTAACGGACTCGGAGATTCGCAAAAGTGACACGGTTTCATCTGTAGAGTCAGTTGAAGTCACATCGGGCCTTAAATCCTGGATACAATCATTCACAGAAAACCAAGAAGGAAAGCAGCAAGCTATAATAATGTTCAATCTTCTAGCCTTCAAGGACATGGCAAAATACAGGAAATATCAAGAAGCGTTCATGGCTGGTGCTGGAATGAGACATGGTGCTAAGCCACTTCTATGGGGGGAAGTTCCTGAATCCTCTCTGCAAAGCAGCCAGGGAAAGAGTCCTTGGGAAATGGTGGCATTCGTGTACTATCCGTCTGTGTTGCATTTTGCGGATATGTTGTCCAGTCCGGATTATAAGGAGATAAGTCACCATTATCGCGAGGGTTCGCTGGTTGATAATCCGCTTTTGTGTCTTGTCAATATCTGATCAGTTTTGCGCCGAGTCTTTCTATCCAAGACGCCGGCTCCCAGGGTGACTACTTGTGCAATCGTCTAAGTAGAAAATCAACCAAAAATTTAACGGCTGCATTATAGACCATATATTACTTACCTGGAAAATAAGCTCTCAGAAAACTCCCAAGTCCGTCGGAATTAGCGCCTCATTAGGAATGTTATTATGTATCATGTCCTGACTAATGGAATGTATATCAACTATCTACCTACCTATGTATTGGATATATCACCGATCTTTGATTTTCATGTAAGTAGTAGCCACAAAGACCCCATTATCGCCTCACAGAAAACCAATGTCAGAAAAAAGAGATGAAGTATTGGGGACAACCCATCGCTTGAAGCCCCTTATAAAAGCTCCGAACGCTTCTTCAACCTCACCTGGATTGACCACCGCTTTCTTATTTCATCAATCTGGCAGGTATAGAGTCGAGGCAATGAAATAATACCTGTCACCCTCTAGGAGCTCGACTTTCCTTGATCTCCTCAAAAGCCGATTTTATCTTTAGCAGGGATAGTGGGTTTCCCTCCGAGTGTAAAGATTTCACGGTCTTCTGAGATGTACTTGTGATGAGAACTTTGAAGTTAGCTTTGAGGAATTGATTCCCTTGAATAACATCTGTCATAAGCAAGAGAGCATTGGCGAATGAATCATCGCTAATGTCTCGCCCCTTTTCCTTCTTCTCATTGTATCTTACACCATGGATTATGCAAAAAACAAATAACTCCCTTGGCAGCTGGCGGATCAGACGCTCAAAAAAGCGCTCCAAACCAGCGGTCATGGTCATTTTGCCTGCTTCTTTGGTAATGATCGGTCTCAGTCCTTCGACGTCGAAGTCGCAATAGCCAGCCAATAACTGTGCTATCAAGCTTTTGAGCATTATAATCGCAGCAGGCTCCTTCCCAAACTTGTGGGCATGCCTATTGCAGAAAAACATCATTGGCAAGTAGACAGGTTTGATTCCGGTGCCGGGCTCTCGAACCCTCACACCTGCCTGGAATATCAACAAGCACAACATGGAGATTACTTCAGTGTCCTAGGTACAATTCAGCCTCGTCTTCAGTCAACCTCACTCGCCACGTGACGCCTGTCTGCAAGGCCGTCACATCTCATGCACTTAGGGTTAACAGACTTCCCTCTGTTTGCCTAGACAAGATGATACGTGTAATTTATGCAGAGGTTCGGTCACATCAGTGTTTCGTATTATACAAGCGAACATTCGAGAACACGAATATTTGAACGCTTAAATGTATACGAACTAATTAGTTTGTTTCAAATATGCGATTGAGAGAGGGAGGAATGAGTTCATGAGGGAAACTGATTTCGCAAGGCACTGTATCGTACGAAACGCCAGGCGGAGAGTGGCCAGACCGCTGGCTATTTTGAGTGTAGTGATCATAGCAAGTAGGGTTTATGACCAGACAACTGTTAATCCAATCTTCGACTATGTGACCAATCTTCGACTATGTGACCAATCTTCGACTATGTGACCAATCTTCGACTATGTGAAATATCCGAAAGTTCTAGCAACGCTTTTAGAATATCAAAAAACGTCTGCAAAACCTCTCTAGTGTCGCTATATGGATATTAGCGGAGGATATAGCTCCTCAGTCGAGGTGACATGAGTAGACCTTTGGTGAGATGTACAAGCAGGCATCACTCATGGTTCCGGCTTCTTCTGGCATTAAAAGAAACTTCGAATAGACTGACTTCAGGAAAGCCGTGGTTATAAAGAAATAGACCTGTTGAGCTGGTAAGATGTGTACAAGAATGACCACAGTTCTTTTAGAATGTACCATAAATCGCTATTTCAGCCAATCACCTTGACTGTCTAGTGCATGATGGACAAGACACGGGTTGGTCTCGGTTCATTCTCTAGAGGTCATCCATTAGCAGTAACACTGTGAAAATATCGAGTTCATCGCCATACAAATCCGTTCTAAAGATTTGTTGTTGGTGTCATCGATACATGTCTTCACCTTTTAATTGGCAGGTTGGCACCTTTCGCTGTAAGTCGTGGGCATCAGCAATTTCAAACAGCAAAGATCACCAATCTCTTTCAAATCTCGACACATCTTTAACAACATACTCTGTTTCGAATATGTCGCAAGGCTTGGATTTTTCTTCTTTCTTTCAGAGAATTCCATATTCGGGTTGGCATGTAGTGAACGAACACCTAGCAAAATGAGGCTGAAGGAAGACAGCTGGCACAGCCTTACCTGCCATCTGCATACATATTTCTAGCCAATTAGGCGCCAGAGTACAATCTCTGCCTCGACACCGCCTACAGCAAGCTAATAAACACAGCCTTGAGAATAATTCTCTGACCGCCTGGTTGCCATCAAACGTTTTGCTATGGGTGCTCTCCTGGCGACATGGCGAGTTTCTCAACCTGATTACCAGGCTCTGAAAAAATTAGCAGAAGTCTCCTCATGATGAATCCACGGCCTCACAAACACCCACGAAGTAACAGCTCTCCAAGCGGAGAAGACTGGGTAGCCAAGCGTCGCGCATACTCCGAACGTACTGTTGCTCTCCAGAAAGGAACTCAACATGACTATGCAGATTATTCGGTCGCTATCGTGTGCGCTCTTGATTTTGAGATGAGCGCTGTCCGCTGGATGCTGGATTGCCAACATCACCCTCTACCCGGAAAAGAGGGAGATCGGAACTTATACGTCCTCGGCGAGCTCAGTGGACATAATGTCGTTATTGCTTGCCTTCCCGGAACTCAAGGGAAAAGTGCTGCAGCACATGTTGCTGCAGATCTGGAGCGCACATTTCCGCGCGTTCATTACCGACTACTTGTTGGTATTGGGGGTGGTGTGCCCAGTGACAAGCATGATATACGTCTTGGCGATGTTGTGGTGAGCATGCCAGATGGGCAGTATGGTGGTGTGGTCCAATATGACTTGGGCAAAGATACAGAAGATGCTTTCAACCTCAAAGGATCCCTCCTCTCGCCTCCTAGGATGCTAACAAATGCCGTGGGATTGATGAAATCCGATCATTACGCGAAGAAAAATAGAATTTCTGAGTTCATCTCAGAAATGACACTAAGGGAACCGAACCTTTCAACCTTTTATCAGCGACCGTCAGCAGATTCAGATGTTCTATTCAGGTCGGGTTCTCAGCATACACTAGATCGGGATACATGTGCACAATGCAATCAATTAGAGATCATCCAAAGAAGCCCACGGTTATCTCGCGACCCCAAAATCTATTACGGGCTCATAGCATCGGGAGATCGTGTGCTTAAGAGCGCACACAAGCGTGATTCAATTAGGGACAAAATTGGTGATATACTCTGCTTCGAGATGGAAGCACGTGGGCTTATGACGGAGCTTCCTTATATGGTAATATGCGGCATTTCTGACTATGCAGACTCTCACAAGAATGATCACTGGCAACCCTACGCCGCTGCTGTCGCTGCAGGCTACGCTAAAGAGCTACTCTCATACCTACGCGTTCACACGACGCCAGCCACTCTTTCAGCTGATTCTGAGGAAAATGCCATTGCCTCCCGGCGTTCAATCGGTGGCGCCGTCAAATACACAGAACAGCAAAGACAAAGACTTTTGGAGTCCCTAAAGTTTGACCAATTCAACTCTCGGCAGAAAGATATCAAATTAGCTCATAAGAAAACATGTCGCTGGCTCCTCGGCAGAGAAGAATATAAAACCTGGCTTGATATAACCAAACTTGAAGATCACCATGGTTTTCTTTGGATCAAAGGAAAGCCCGGAGCTGGCAAATCGACGATCATGAACTTTGCATATATTGAAGCTAAGCGGAAATTGAAGGATAAAAATGTAATTTCCTTCTTCTTCAATGCACGAGGGACGGGCTTGGAAAAGTCCACCATTGGCATGTATCGATCTCTGTTGTTACAACTACTTCAGAATTTTCCGGACCTTCAAGAGGTACTTCTCAGTTGCTTGGAAATCCTTGGCATGAACATTGGAACCAATGTCGGACATTTGCAATTCACTATAGATTCACTCAAGTACATGTTCAGAGAGGCGATCCATAGTCTCGATCGACACTCTTTACTTTGCTTTATCGATGCACTAGACGACTGCGGCGAGGAAGAAGTGCGAGACATGATATCGTTCTTCCAAGAAGTCAACGAGTATGGAGACAACGTCGATGAAAGTCTTCGTTTTCAAGTTTGTTTTTCCAGCAGGCACTACCCACATATTTCGATCGATCGAGGATTGAGCCTGATTCTTGAAGGCCAAGAAGGGCATAATCAGGATATTGCCGACTACGTGATCGATAAATTGGAAATTGGAAACAGCAAAGCAACACAGCAAATCAGAGATTTTTTTCAAGAAAAAGCATCCGGCATTTTTTTGTGGGTTGTCCTGGCCGTTGATACACTAAATAAAGAATATGATCGTGGTCGCATCATTGGACTTCGGAACACGCTTCGGGATATCCCCATCGGCCTCTATGAGTTATTTCGGGATATACTCAGACGAGACAGCAATGGTGGTGATAAGGACGTGCTCCTACTTTGTATTCAATGGGTCCTATTCGCGCGACAACCTTTGACGCCTGAGCAATTTTACTTTGCCATCCATTCTGGAATTGCGCCAGAGTCACTTTGCGAACGGGATACTGAGGAAATTACACAAGATGTAATAAAAAGATTTATCCTTGACTCTTCTAAAGGACTTGCGGAGACTACAGTATCCAGGAATCCAACTGTTCAATTCATTCATGAATCAGTCGTGTATCTTTTTCTAGAAAAGAATGGGTTTGCCGAGATCTGGGATGATATTGGAACCAATTTTCGAGGACTGAGCCATGATCGGCTGAAATCTTGTTGTGTCAACTATATGAATATTGACTTACCTGCCTATATTCAGCCGAATACGGAGCTCCCTGAAGCATCAACTAAAGAAGCCAAAGAGTTACGTGAGTCCGTCATTCAGGCATTTCCTCTGATGCAATACGCAATATCCAACGTCTTCTGTCACTCAGAGTGCGCAGAAGAGGCCGGCATCGCCCAAGGTCATTTTCTTGAAACTTTTTGCATGCCTAAATGGATTTTGCTCAACAATGTACTTGAAAAACACCAAATTCGCCGACACAAAAAGAACGTGAGCTTGTTATATCTACTGGCTGAACTCAACGCTCCGAATTTAGTAAGAGTTCATCCGCGAGTGATGTCCTATCTTGAGATCGAGAAGGAGCGTTATGGGACCCCACTCTTTGCAGCTCTTGCCATGGGAAATCGCGCAGTTGTCGAGGCTTTTCTAGGAGCCCATGCTGCGCAACGGCCCTCGAGCGGAGATCTTACCGAACTTTACAATCTGTACTGTCGAGATGACAGTAGACGCTTTGATTTTGGTCGGAACTTTTCTTTTTCTAAGCTTAAAGGGGTACTGTTCCACCTCATTGAACTTGGTGACGAAACAATATTCCAATTTGCAATGGACATTTATCCAAAGTTGCTTAACGGAGAACGTTACCAAGGACATACACCACTGTCGTGGGCAGTCAGACATGGAAAGGATAGTATAGTCAAGCTGCTCCTTCAAACATACCAGGTCAATATCAATACATTGAACAGAAAAAACGAAGAAGACCTCCTATATGCAACAGCAAGGGGGTACGTTCCGGTGATCGAGCTACTGCTCAGAAATGGACTCAATGTCAATGCAATGGACGATGATAAACGTACACTGGTCTCTCATGCGGCAGGGAGTGGACACTCTACTATGGTCAAGCTACTCCTTGAAGGCTACGATGCCGATATTAATATACCAGATCGAAATGGTCTAGTACCGCTTTCATATGCACTCGAGAAAGGCCATCAATCCATAGTAAACCTCCTTTACATGGAGAGCAGAAGGCGGCGTGAAGGTCAATCAGATTTTAATTTCGCGGGAGACGTGAAAGCAAGTAGCAATGGCGATTTGAAAGATCGTACAAATGATGCAGGAACTATGAAAAAGCAAGTACATACTGACTCAGGATATGCAACACAACACGCGACAACACTAAATGCCACATCTGAAGAGGTAGAAAATCTAGAAGATGCTGGAACAATCTACTCAGATGAATCCAGCCTTGCTTCAAAAGAGGACAGTTATATAACTTACCTGGCTAATGATTTATACGGCAAAGTCAGTTCTGAAGAGCTTGATGAAAACTGTATCAAGAGGATTCTGGCGATCCTCCCTGAACTACTCAAAGATTTTGCTTTGAGAATAGGTCACAATTCACCCTCCCGAAAACATAGCGAGATAATGGTTTTTGTTCGTAAGCATCGAAGGTGATTATTCCCTCTTCATAACTCTATTAGATTGAGGTATTTCAATATCTTGAAGCATAGCGCTAACTTTACGATTTTGCAGTCATATAGTAAAGTTATTCAAAGACAGGTATTATCATGACAAGGATGCTCGAGATGACCAACCCAACGATCCTAACATCATGCCTTTAAATGACATCATGAATCTCTGGTATAACAATCAGGGTTATGTTGACAACTTTTCTGATGAAGAACCTTTGGAAAACAGTATGAGAGATGTGAACCCAGGCCTGCATAGCAGTAGGGTTGATGACTACTCTGATAGTAGTGCCGACGGTTTTGACGAACCAAACTGGGACTCTATTGAAATGAAATCAGAAGTATCCGAACCAGAAATGGCAACCAGCACACCAAAAAACCTCGTGTATGAGGAGGTCTTTTTGACATCTCCAGCTTACAAATGGCTTGTTGCAAATGTGCGCCGAGAAATATTTCTGAATTCAACAGAAAGAGAATCCATGGAGACTATTAAACAAAATATTCTTGATGCTCTGCCGTCATCTCGCAGGGTCAACAGAGGGAAGCCTCCAGAGTCTTTTAAAATTACGTTTGAAATAGATTGGGATCCACATGCTTTTGTTGAGGAACAAGGTTATACAGAAGAGCCAGATGATGCGATAGAGAGTGCTATCACGCTCACGGGATCTTCCAAGGATGCACAAGCACTGACTTGCGCACAGTATCTAAATCAGACATGGCCGTTGGTTGGAGAGCATACTTTGCGGCTGATAAGAGATCTAGTCCGTACTGGTCATGGACATCGGCAAAAGTGTAAGTTAAATGGCCCAAAATAATAGGCCATGAACTAACCGGTACGTTTTTAGGCAAATTACCAGATGCAACCATTCTTATAGCGTGGATGTATAAGTCGAAGCTGATGGTTGAAGCTTCTGGGACCAGATGTTCCCTCGCAGAGACTGGCGAACAACTAGCATGGCTTTGTGCTGCTCTCCGCATCTCTCCACATGAGAATGGAGTTATGATTTGTACTCCATTCATCAGCGACATCCACAATGATAATACATCACTGCCGGCACCCGAATTTCCGTCATGCCCCAGCATACTTTGCAAGATTGATGTCATCTTTCAGAAAGAAGGCAATGAATCTGAACCTTCCAATGGCCAGTGCTGGCACAGGTTATTCAGGAATCCAGTTATTGTTAAAGGCTATCCGATATTACGAAGACAAGATCTCGATACAGGCCTGGAGATTCCGCTAAATGTTATGGCTCATTTAGCTCAAGCCCAGCGAGTAAACACCTTTAATGGAAAACTTTTCGTGAAGGGATTTTCGACTATGCTGGTACCAACAAAACGTATTGGTGACTTGCTTATCTGGCACTTATTTTATAACGAAGATGGAAGCCGTATATCTTACCTGGACAGCACCGTGGCCCATTGTACAAACCTCATCGTGCAGGACTTAGAGAAAACCCGACATATTCTTGGTTGGTGCTTGAACGTGCAATTCTACGCCGGTAGGTTTTCTGTGATTTTCATCAATACTTCCTTCTGACTAGGCTTTTCCGTAGGGACTGCTGACGCCACATACACTACAAAGTCATCAATGCTTCCGAGATGTCATGAAGGTTGTGTCATGGAGAAGACCTCACTATCTAGCGGGAAAATCGTGACAGGCGCTCCATTCGCTGTTGGCTACAGAGAGACTCGTATATCACGAAGCGGATACGTGGATAAACTTAAATGGATTGACCAGAGATTCGTTGTGTTCTGGGATGAGGAAAGCAAGCGAGGTTGGTTGGTTAACGGCACTACAACTCTGTTACATCTTCTTCGCGCGTCCCTGGAGCACGACAGTACCGACAAATTCAGCTCAATCTTTCTATTCAAGCCCGAACAAATGAAGGAAGCTTTCGAACCATATATCGCCGGCTCTGCTATTAAGGTCCTTCTGGACCCTGCAAACTTGGCCCTCAAGATATACCCCGACAAGAAAAACTACGTACGCTTTGAACATAGGGTTGATCATTTCTATGATATTTTAGAGCAGATGATGGACTACCAGTATCATCGCTTAAGTACCACCGACAACGATAAGGGAAACTTGAACTTCATGCCAAGGACTTATTTGGAAGGCTGGAATTTCGATGACTTAGCCAGAGGCCGAGACCCACTTTATCCTCGAGTCACTAAGCTCAGAACGTATGGAAGAAGCTGGGTTGATTTCACAAGAGATATTCATGCAGTTACCTTGTTTGGGAAAGGCTTCGGTGAAATCATTCGACCTACTGGTGTCAGCTCGTGCGCTTACTGGGCAAAATTACCGGAGCAGATGTACTACCTGGCAGCAGGCGTCTCAGATCTCAGAGAAATAATGGCAAATCATGGCGGCAATGAAGATGCAGATCCAGTGCAGCTCACAGACAGCACGATTTGGCATAACCCAGGCAGTGCCTTTGACTTGTGTCGATGCACAGAAGAGGCACAAGAAGGGCATTCTGACCTTACCCAAGTCCTTCTTCCCTTTACATTTCGCGAGAAGTTGACTGGACACAATCCGGTTCCAATGAATGATCACGCTGCTGTGGTGTTTGGTTACAATTCCAAGTTCAGGTGGTTATGGAATGATAGTGGGGATCCTGAGGAAGGGGAACCTCTGTCTCCCGCAATCGAATCCGAAACTAATTTCCACGATAGTGGTATCGGACGTAGTCCGACCTTATCCTCAGTACTGACACTTCAGAATGAATATTTGACTCCAAACCATTACAGAGTAGGAATAGTGTGCGCATTGCACAGCGAACTCCTTGCGGTGCGGGCACTTTTTGATGTCACACATGAGAATTTAAACAATTTAAACGTTCCTTCACAAGATCCTAACCACTATGCTTTGGGACGTATTGGACTACACAATGTCGTCGCCGCTGGCCTGCCATTTGGGGAATATGGCACAAACTCCGCTGCAGTTGTTGTTACACACATGAGGAGGAGTTTCCCCGAAGTGGAGTACTGTCTTCTTGTTGGGATCGGAGGTGGCGTACCCTCTCAGAAACACGACATACGGCTAGGTGATATTGTTGTTAGCAAACCGACAAACGTCTACCCAGGAGTCATTCAATATGACCTCGGAAAGACGCATGAAAATGGTGTATTTGAGCGTACGGGTTCTTTACAGCGTCCTCCTGCAGTCCTCATGACTGCTATAACCAGCTTGTTGGCTGACCCAAACCCTTCTCCTGCACCATTGCAAGGTTATCTTAAGGAAATAAAGATGCGTTGGCCAGGGTATAAACACCCTGGGCCAAAAGATGACATACTCTTCGCAGCCGAGACTGAACATGACTCAAGGTATGAGACGTGCAAGCAGTGCAATGGTCCTCGTATTTCGAGAATTTGTCGTCCACATAATCATCCACGGATTCATTATGGTCTCATAGCTTCTGGAAATCAAGTCATGAAGAGTGCAAAAATTAGGGATCGTCTCAGAGATGAGCATGACATTCTCTGTTTTGAAATGGAGGCTGCCGGGGTAATGAAGACAATTCCATGTCTTGTAATCCGCGGAATTTGTGACTACGCGGACTCCCATAAGAACAAGGCATGGCAGGGATATGCGGCCGCAGCTGCAGCTGCGTATGCCAAGCTACTTCTCATGGCTGTGAGAAATATCAATAGCCTGAAAAACACTCCAGCAAGTCTAGAGACGGTTAACCAAAATCATGCTAAGAAAAGAGGATCAGAGTTTAGGGAGTCTTTGCTGCAAAACAAGTCCCGAAAAGCGTGAATTGGTCTATTTGAACAAACTATCATTTCTCCTTGATAACAGCCTCCGGATACTCTTACATCCAAGAAGCGATTGGCAAGAACCAACTAATACGGAAGACCTTCAGCAGTCCCGATCTACATTCTCCAATGAGCCAGACTAAGAAATTGGTGATAGACGGGGGATTATTTGATATGGCTCGCGACGAGTTTGGTTGAGGCAGCCTTTGAAACCACAGCTGCGATCTTGAATAGTCTCGTGCTTCATCTCGCAGCCAATCTGTTAGTCCAGGATAAAGCACATCTGGAACTTATGACTGTGGTTGGGCCAGGCCATCTTCCGATAGTTTTCGATATTCAGAACCTTCCCTATATCCGTTCTTGTGTTAAAGAAATGTTACGCATGAATCCCATCTTAGTCCCTGACATTCAGCACTACGCGGATGAGGGTGTCATTTACAAAGATGACCCTTATCCCAAAGGGTACTGTGTTAATTGCGAATACAGCTTTCCCGCATTACGACCCATCACAGTTTGATAACACGTTCGAATTTATGCCCGAGAGATACATGAGCTATCATATGTATAGTTCTGAGTGCGCTGCGATGGGCGAACCGATGAAACGAAACCATTTCACGTTCAGTACCGGCAGACGGATATGCCCAGGGGTCAGGTTGGCAGAGAATTGGCCGCACAGAAAGAGGGTTACGAGTCTAGAGGCATATCAGTAGATATGGATGGAATGATCTCTCTGTAAATTGTATGTATCTAGTCACTTTTTGCCTGAAACGAGCACACCTGCGGAACTCAGTCTGCAGGCTGGTGATAAGATTCGTTCCTATCCTTCTTCTCCAAGAACCTTCAAATATGTCAAGCTATCTGATCTTATGGGTCCAGAGGAAGCGGAGGTGAACCTTATGGCCACTAATGTGCAGGAAGGGAGCCCTTGGGCCTGGACTACGCCCCTCGAGATTCAGGACCAACTCCCTATACAGGTGGAACGGATATCCATATGTGCGTGTATCTAGGCATATTGTACCTCTCTATACTCTTCAAATCCAATATCTATCGTATCCAAAACCTCAATCGTCCTACCACCACGTCAAAACCATCTCCCTCCCTTTCCTACTCAACTCACAATCCTCTCCCGTCCAAATCATAACCTTAATCTGCCTCTCCGTAAACAGCAAGAACTGCGTCTCTACAACCCTATGTTTCTCGCACACCCACTTCCCCTTTTCGGAGCACTGACTTTTCCTTGCCGCCACCCTAGACTTCGTTGCCGCCATCTTTGCGACTCTAGTCTTCGGGGCGGTAGGGTAATCCAATGGACTGGTGGGGATATCAAGATGGTTCAGGATCACGTTTATAGACTCGGACGTTACGCGGAAATTATTGTTTTGGGAGTGCGGGGACGTTCTTATTGGTAAGAATTGAGGGGAGGGGGGTGTAGGAGGGGAAGAAGGGGTGGTGGTGGTGATGCTGGCTGGAGATGAGTGGTTGTTGTGCCAGTCGATGCAGCGGGGACACTCTTGTTCTTCGACTTCGATGACCTTTTGGACGATTTTGGCGGCCATCATGCCCTCGCAAATCCCCTCGCGGCGAGGGCATAGGCGCAGTAAATACAGTGCGCGGCGGCGAAGTGTGGGCTCACGGCAGCGCGTGGCAGTGAAGAAGAGTGGCTCGATGATGGTGCTGCCGAGGACAAAGATTGGATGTTCAAGTCTTTGGCTGTCTGATACGCCGTGGCGTGGTGTATAGCGGTCCTTTTGAAGAACGCTTCGAGAAAGGTCTATTATTGCCTGGTATATCCGTATCAAATCGTCGTGCACATTATCCTCGGCATTGATCACTAAACAGGACAAAATACCCCGTGCATATTCCCGCCGAAGTTGAATAAAGTCTAATGCATCCAGGTCCGAAGCAGTGGGCTTGATCGTCGATAATAAGTTAGCAAACTGACGATCCCAAATATCTCCCTGGTTTGTTAACAATTCGATCTCCATAGAAAGCTGTTTGAATGAGTACGCATTGAAATTCAGACGTAGAAGCTTGTTGAAGAGTATTTCCAGGTCGAAATATGCCTCGAATATAGTCTGAAATGTCCGCTGAGGCGACAACGAGCCTACTATATCCTCATCTGTCCACTGCAGAAGAGATTCCTGCCCGACAAGATACGGCCGTATTTGTGTATCTAACTGGACAAAAGTCAACAGCAGCATGTCTACCGCATTCTTTTCGTCCGGCGTAATCATCCGATGATTCAACCGCCAATGATGAATCATCCTCAACCCATTTTTAACATGCATGAACGCCTGCGACTGTCGCCCCTGCAGCGAACTAAGACCTGTGAACAGCACACACGTCGTCAAAATCGCCTGTTGATCATGTCTCGAAAGCTCCTTTTGCGTCATGAGCGCAGACATGGATTTAATAGCCTTGTTAAACTCCGAAAGTCCAAATTCTATATGATTATTCGTCCCGATACGGGGCACATCAGACGGCGTCTCATCACTCAAGTAGCTATGATGTATACTCCCAAAAGCGGTAATGGCATGAAAAAGAGCCGGATATTGATGCGCAACTTGCAGCGTTTCTTGAGACCAGAATTCGCTTCCATAGAATGACGAAAGAGCGGAGGATGTCACTGATTGGAAGAAGTCGAAATTCCGCTTTTGTAGCTCGCCGCCGTAGAATGGGATCCATGACACGGAGTAAGGTTGTGCTGTCGCCGCTGCTGCTGCTGCTGACACTGAAACTAGAGCCCTAGCCCTAGACGTTTTGGGCTGTTTGGTAGCTGCATTAGACGCCCGGCTGTGGGCAGCTGGTTGAGTTTCTAGGACATTATCCTCGTAGCCATCGCATTTGCGTCCAGTTGAAGTACATTTTTCGCAGCTAGCAAGCAATCATGATAAGATTTTAATACCTCGCAAAGTCCATGACGAACGTTATCCATATCGGATGATCAAAGGGAGAAAATAACCTACCTGGGTTTAGTCTCATCGCATTTAACGCGTCGAATTCTTCATTCATGATTACCTAAATTAGTCTCCATCTCTTAAGTTATGCAGTCCTTACGAGCTTTTATTGTTATACGCACTTGCAGGTCAAACATCCCGTCCGAACTTTAGGTGCCCAGCGCCGCTGCCGCCGACGGCCATTCAATGTATCGGTCTCGGTGGACCCGGGATTTGGCGAATCATTAGAGATGATCGTCGACATGTACAAATACGTACGTATGTATATAGAGAGGTCCAAATGAAGGGTGGATGCGAGGCGGGCCGTCCCAGTCTGCCAGCCAGTCAAAAGGCCCTGAAGATTGTGGAGAGACAAAGCCCGCGGAGGTTTCGGCAAGTCACGATGCGGAACGCCCCTTGTAGGCCGAGAATAGGGTGTATGTGATTCTATGGAATTAGTTTAGCGACTATACAGTTGCAATGGGATTGTTCAGAGATGGAGGAAGGAAAGGCGTCGGAACTCGGAGTAGGGTGAGGCTGACGGACATGGTCTAACCTGAAACAGGATAAGCTATATGATCGTCACATTATGATTGGTCTGTTCGTAAATCAGGTCCAATTAGGCAGGATTCTTACGAGTTTTTCCTCATTAAGCAAGTGAAAATCATATTTGCCCAAGACCCTAAGCTAGCCTAAGCCCTAAGTCACTGTAACTGACCTGCATTAATGAAGACTCCTAGAAGCAAGTAGTAGTACAATGATGCAGTCATCCTTGAAAATACCCCTTTGAACTCCCTACTTGGCAGGCACTTTCTTCAGCAATCCAAGGACCTGGTAGTCCTTGAGTCGTATCTCCTGCGGCGAAAGAATACATGTGAGCTCTTCCGTTTTCTTTTCATAGCAGATCAAACATATGGGTACAGTGAAGGGACAAACGGACCTCTGCAGAGTAGTTACAGGGAACCTTGCGACCAAACTGGGTAGCAGACTGTCCCGAAGCTATGTGTTGGTAAACTTTGATACCCGGATATAATTCAAATATTTCCTCATTATAACCTCCCATGCCACTAGTTCCGCTAGAAACAATTTGCGCACTGGTTGGAATATCCTTTAAATAGGAGAAATCAACTGTTCCTTGTATGTATATTGTCAGATTTAATCCAAATTCTCATCAAATGCAAACATATCAACATAAATGACTTGACTTCAAAAGACGAGTTGTACGCGAGACTATTTTGCGTTACCTTTATTGGCATCACTGCTCGTATCAGTCTGCTCTAGTAGTGCTACAACGTCTCCGAATCCCCGCAGTTGAGCAGTCGCACCGGTAGACCCCAGGCCTCCTAATCCACCTCCAGTAGTACTTGAGCCAAACCCGCCTGCGTCGCTCTTCGCACCCAAAGGTGAAGCACTTCTCCCAAATAAACCCTTGGAACCACCAAACCCGTCCATGGAACCGGGCCCGCCTGTAGAACCAAAAGCGCCTGCTGTAGTCTTCGAGCCAAATAGTGAAGGTGGTGCAGTGCTGCTACCAAATAAGCCCCCTCCTGTAGTCTTAGAATCAGAGGGCAAAGTGCCATTAGAAACTTGGTTATTCGTTCCCACAGGGGAACCAAAAAGCCCTCCTGGTGATGGACGAGGAGTAAATGGAGAAGTCGAAGTTTTAGGTGCATCTTGGCCTGTACCTGCAACTGGTGCAGTACCAAACCAAGAGGAACTTGATGTTTTAGGCGCATTTTGACCTGCGCCTCCACTTGGTGCATTAAATAATGAGGCAGTTGTTGTTTGAGGTGCATTCTGGCCTCCGCCGAAGCTTGGTGTCGGAGATCGCGAGGCGCTCGAGGTCTGAGGTGTCATCTGACCTACGCTTGGACCTGTTGTAGCAGATACAGAAGGGCTCAATGATCGAGGTGCACTTTGAGCCTCCGTTGCAGAAGCATTTGAAGCTCGTAATGTTGTCGGACCTTGAGTCACTGGCTGAGAGGTACCGTTCTTGGAACCTTCTGACTATAGATGAACAATATCAGCATTTATCGAGATTAACACGAAAAGGGGAGAAGGTGATCAGGCACATACTTTTATAGGTGTTGCTGCAGGGGCGGCTGGTGTAATTTTTATCTTTGCAACCCCTTCCGTGACTGAAGTTGGCAAGGGCTCCGTCTGTTGTATCTTTTTTTGTGCCTCCTTCTGAGCCACTTCGTTGAGCCGATTCGATGCCAACTTTCTTGCTTGCCGACGACACAGCTCAAAACTCTTTTGAAGCGAAGATTGCTTCTCCAGCGTCTGGCTACGTAGTTCCCGAACATCTGGCGATTCAAATGCGATATCTTCGAGCTCTTCGTCACTCATTCCAGAGACTGTAAGAGGAGATAGCAAGTTCCCAAGCGCATTCATAAGACAGTTTTCGACAGCAAGGCTTGATACATTGTCAACAAAGACGTCGAGAGCAACAGCGTAGTAAGCTTGCATTAGATGAAGAAGCTCTCGGCACGCATACCCATCGGCGTCTTCAGTAATAGTAGTTCCGAGCACGGTACCTGGCTGGCTAGACGGATTCTCGGCTTGTTGAGATCGTCTACTTTCGAGTTCCTTGACAAAGCGAGGATTGAGTGTTTTCGGGGAGCCGTGAGCATAAGGTGAATGCAACTCCGCGACCTTGTCTTTGAGCTTCATCAAAATTCTCTCCATTTCAGGATCGATGATCTCTTCAAGTAGCGCTCCCCTTACGTTTTCATCCGCTACATGAACCAAGACGTCGTCCAAAAATTGCTTTACGATATTCCAGATCTCTTCAACAAAGTCTAGGGCAAAAGGCTTCCAATTGGTCGATTGGCGGATGAACAAGTCACCGACGAGAAGAGGCGTGAAAGTACCGGGGAGTTCTCTTCCTTTACTATCATTGAGAAATTGACGGATATCTCGAAGGAACTGCTTTTCATGGATAGTGGTTTGAACGTCTTCGGAAACAGATGACGGGGGCGGGTTCTGGGGTTTAACACTTTCTGTTTTCGAGCCTTCGGACACAATGACATAGCTGTGGCCATATTGGTGCATTCTGTCGAGGAATTTCTGCTCTTGCATTCTCACTTTTGCTCGTAGACGTGGTTTCTTCATCTGACTCAATCTCGAAAAGTTGGGAGCTATGGCTCGAAAAAATGTATCCTGGTAATTGCCATCGCTGCCTGCTCGAACAGCGTCCTGGAATCGACCGACAATTCTTGTCAAATAATCTCGTCGACTACCGGGAGTATCGCGAGGAGAACCGAGTCTATCCAGTGTCGCCTTGCAAGCCGCCAATTCGGTTTCAATTTCCTTGAGAAGGCTAGGAAGCTCTATCTGAATTTGCTGATACAACACATGACTGAGCCTAGTACGCAGCGCCTCCACTCCTCGCTTGTGACTCGGTAGGTTTTTCCAGATTGTCGACGCAAAGAAGTCTTTTTCCACCGCATCTCTGTTGAAAGTAGAGTCATTGCGCTCGTTGAAATCGCCGTTTCGCAAAACATGCCAATCAAGCTTGAAATATGTTTCCTTGTTGCTAGCCAGGGCAAAGAAGTTCGACTCGTCCGGGCTGTCTTTGATTAAACAATCTGGTTTGGTGATGATCCCAATCGTCCTATTCCCCAGTGGATCAGCCTCTTGGCCATTTTTAGCACAACTTGGTTCGAAGTATCATTTTTCGCTGTGACGATAGCTAGCACGATGCTTCGCGATTGCGACATGTACGTCTGGACTAGTTCCTTGGGGATGCGAACGTCTTCTTCAGTCTGCTCTTTGTTGGGATGGTGGATCAAGCCTGGGAGGTCAACCAGAGTCAAACGAGGAAGCTTGGGACCGGAGACTTCCAGTTGCAAGACGTCTCGTGAAAAGGTACTGCTTCCAGTAAGACCCATAAACGTCTTTGCTTCTGAAATTAGGTCTGGGATCTCTGCATGGTTGATGGAGCTCTTCTCGAATAGTGATAGCTTGTCTTTGTGAGATGCAGGCGCGTTTTTGGCGGGGATGAGCTTGACGGTGGCCAGACTTTTGGTTGCGCGACGCAGGATGACTTCTGTAGTGAATCGAGTACATAATCCATCGTTGACTGGAAACTGGACGCCAGAGATTGCCTCAAGTACAGAACTTTTGCCAGAGCTCTGGTCTCCACAGACGATGAGCTGCGGCAGATCCACGTAATGGTTCACGTCATGACGACGAATCTCATCGACCGTGTCGAGGAGTGCCGCTTGGTCTTTGGATTGGAGAGATTGTAGCTGTTCAATATTCAAACCATCCATTTTGATGCATTTGCTCGATGATTTTTGACAGGTGGAGCAGAAGAGAGGAGACAAAGTGATAATGGGGAAGGAAGAGAGGATAAAAAGAAATGGCGCTGGGCCTGCTAGGCTACAGGGGAGCCTTACAGATTAGGCTTGTAGCGCCTCACTAAGCATTCTAAAGCACCCCTGGCGGCAACCCTGTCCATTTGTTTGGCTATCAGAAAGACTCCCTGCTTCTAGTTGCATCGCAGCCTCGCTCGATATTAAAAAAGCAGGGTAGTTACAGCAAGATGAAACCATGATAAGACGCAACTACCAATTTGACTCGGACTATTCCCTCCATGATACACTACGTACTGACTGTGCCGCCTCCCAAAACTCATACATCTCGAACGCACGAAGTTTCGCAAACGACATGAAGTCGTCAGTGCAAGAATCACAAATACCACCCTGCACACACCCATTGTGGTGGTGATGACATGTTCAGACAACATGATACAAGTGTCCCAACCAAGTCAAACAACATAACCAAAATCCCAAGTCGCATCCACGTCGTAACGAGACCAGCGCCAGCCCAGTTCCTTGTTGTCAAGCGCATCAGTCATCATATCCTTCGAAACGGCAATTTCCTCGTGTGAGGGGTTTTCGTCGCGGATGGTGAATTCGCGGAATCGGATGCCTTCAAGCTGAGGAAAAGCGACCTTGAGGCGCCGACAGACTTTACCGACGTATTTCGAGCTAGAGAAGCATGTCAGAATTAGAAGCACTTGGACTAAATAAGGAATGCTGAATTTTGAGAGTTCCCAGTTTTCAGGTGAAAGGAAATTGATGTGAGTGGAAAGAAGGAATTACTTACACCGCAGCACGATCGCTTCGTATAACTTCAGTGTCGGTGACAAGATCACCAATACAAGCCCGCACTTTCTTGAGTTGCTTCACATAAGGAAACACTGGATCTCCGTTTCCTGACACCAAAATGCTTTCAGGGAGGTCGAGGTTGTTTCCAAGGCATAGATGTTCTAGCTCACGCCAAAGATACGCAGCAGATTTGAGGACATGAGTACTATCTGGCACCCAGTCGAACAACAAGCATACATGTCGCAGTTTGGAAAGCGACGACGCCAGCAGGTCAAAGTCATTCTCGTCAAAGGATGGCAAGATCGTAATTGGCGTGTAGCGAGAGCGTTCCGTCTCATCATCGCCGTTAGCGTCGTCGTCGCTGTTGTTGGCGGCAGTAACTTCTTGTTGACTGCTGAAGATTTCGAGCTCTTCCAGATTCGTGAGACGCGTCAATGACATGACTTCGCTAGCGTAAAGCTTGTATGGTTTGACAAAGATAACCCTCAGAGACTTCAGTGCAGTCATTGAGCAGAGAGGTGAAATGACCTTCTGTTGCTCTTCTTGAGGTTCGTCATCAACCAGAATATGCAACTTTCGTAAGTCTGCCAAGATGGGCAAGCTGGCAATGTCCTTGAATTTCACGATGATGCTCAGCTCCCGCAAGGAGTTGACTGCGGCGCTATTGAACAAATGTTGCCAATCCTCCAGTTGGTGCTCGAGGCGGAGACGTCGAAGTGGTCTGTTCAGAAGACTGCGTAATGTGGGTTGAGAGAACAGCATGGTCCAAGCTTTGCTGCTGGCCTTTCCATTCCCATTCCCATCTGTGTAGAAAACAGAGATAGAGTGAAGTGATGGAAAAGCTTGAAGCCAGGCATCAAAGGGCTGCGCGTCAAGACTGGATCCTTTGCCTTTGAATGGGTACTTAATGCTCAACTCTCTGAGATCTTTGCAACTCTCTTGCAATGCTGATAGTAGCCGAGACGTCCAACGAACACCAAATAACTGGACTGTCATAATAGAGGGTTGAAGGTATGGAATAATGTACTCGACATCGTGTCCTTGGAACACAGCACCAGGCATGAAGGAAATCTTCTCGAGGTTGTGGAGGGGTGGCTTTGCCCATTTTTGGATGATCCCAGAATGGTAAACATGATCACCGAGTCCAAAAGTCAAGGAGCGAACGATCGACAAGTAGTGCCCAGCATTTGGCGACTCACGCAGATGCCAGATTGTGTGCAACTTGGCATCCTTGTAGAGGCGTCGACTGATGAGAGTAAACCAGGACTTGTTCACCACGAGAAAAGGTGTCAACTCCTCTTTGGTGCCATTTTCGTGAAGGATGTCAAAGATGATTTGCTGAACCTCTAGAGGAAACCGTGAAAATCGATCAGCCATTACGCTGAGCATCCGGTTAGACAAGGTCGTGTTGACAAGGGCCAGTGATAGTAAATAAGTAGAGTGCTAAGTTCAGCGTGACGCGAAGTCAGGATGATAGAGAGAGGATGAAGAGAGAGGAAAGGCTAAGAGATAAAATATAGGACTGCTCTTTGCCTTTGTTGTAAGCGCAGAGTAGAATATAAGAGGAAAATCTATCAATTGCTTATGACAGTTGATTGTTTATGAAATTACAGGGCGTGCTAAGAGAAAACAGTCAGGCGTACACGGTAGTTTCCTCAGGCAGGCACCTGCCAATCAGGTGCACCTTCCCTTTTTGTCTTTTTGCCATGTTCATTCTTTTCTGTGAAGAATCCTGGTCAGGAAATTAAGACTGACTACCCATCATAGGTGTGTGGTCCTTATCTCATGCAACACATCTTGAACAAAGACTCATATCTAACATCAAGAAGTTCACAGGGCAGAATCGTCAGCTTGACGCTTTTGCCTTGTAGTACTGAGTAAAGTCATGTCGAAGAATATTCAGGCCCTATGATATTTGTCAGCACACTTGGCAATAACTATGGCAAATTACCAGCCCTTTGCAAGACAACCCACCAAGGTCAGCTCCTTCGCCAGCTCTTGATCCTTTTCTGCTTTGTCTAGTAGTTTGAAAAACTCATCGTTCTCCTTCGCTTTGTCAGGGTCCTGAGCCGACAATCGGCGGAAGTTCTCTCTCGACATGGGGTTAATAACATCAAAATAGATCTTTCGACGGATTTCGGCATATCGATTGAGGATATCATCGTCAGCGAGGCCTTGATGTATCCCGTTCAGACAGTCGAAAAGACTGCCCAGATCGGCAATACCTCCTGTCAAACCAAGACCACCGCTTGAAACATTGTCAGTAATATCCTACGAGCAGCTTGAGAAGCGATAATACGTACAATGGGTTGCACACATGTGCGGCATCGGCGATCAACACGAACTTTCCTTTGCGGAACGAAGGCGCACATCGTTGTTGTAGCTTATACGGGTTGATATTTGTGATGGTATATTCTGAAGGCTCGGGGCTTCCTGGCAGGATCTCTTTATAACGAGCTGGCTGTCGTTGCTTATATTCTTCGGCTGTCAATCCAGGCACTTCACTATATGATACTCGATATAAATGATCGTCTCGTCCAATCTTTGCAACCATGTGCCAATTCTTGGGATCCACGATATAGTTCGTATCCCAGTATCCATACTTGGTAAAGTCGTGTATCACCTGTCTCGATCAGTGCAAGCCTTGACTAACAGGCAGATCACTTACATTAGTAGCAATAATGGCAGCGTCCAACGTCTCTCCCTCGAAGCTATTCGGTCCAAACAACAATTTTCGAACCGTACTATTTGCGCCGTCGGCACCGATCACATAATCACCCTCAAACTTGGCTGACCCCGATGCAGTCTCGGCTTTCACCCAGGCTTTTCCATTCTCCTCGCCTATCTCGGTAACACGGTGACCCCAATGAACTTTTGCGAGTGGTTGTCTTTGGAGATGAGCATACAATAGCTTGCCGAGTCGGTCCAGGGGTAGCACAACCATCCGCTCGGGGTCATCAGGAACTACGTCAAATCTCATTCCAGTAATGATCTCACCGTTGGCTTTGCGCCAGCACGCATTCGATGGTTTGAAGCCGCGTTCGATCACATCGTCAATGACGCCTGCGCGGCGAAGCTCGTATACGGCCGGGGAGGCATAATGGGCGGCTCGGGGTTGTTCGTCTAGTTTCTCGGTGGCTTCAAGCAACTCGACATTGATTCCATGCTTTGCTAATAGAATGGCGAGCAAGAGTCCGGACGGTCCTGCGCCGACGACTATGATCTTGGAGAGCTTCCCGGGGTTGCCATCGTTCGTTTGCGAGTTTGAAGCTGTCATTTTCTGTCGTCAAAAAGGGTCTTTGGCTAAAAGGTATATTGAGCCTCTTCTGGCACGATTCGAATATGTTTCTTTCCTCTACAGTTAAGGCATACTCCTCATTTTATGAAATTTTTCCCCGCATCAGGGTTCTGGGGCAGCTGCACGGTTCAGGGACCGTTAAAACAGTTTTGTGGGGTCTTCTTAATATCTGGGGGAGAGAGTCTTGGACCAGAGTACATACAATTGTACGGACTCTCACATGCATGTGGGGCTGGTACTGACATTTCTTTCCATCATATGTTGTCTCAAGTATGCATATCTGTATATGATCCGCTTCTCCGCAGACATTCATCCTATCTTCTGCAGCAGAAATAGAGACGCATATATCAAACACAGTCAATAATCTTGATAAAGTGAGCACACAGGGCCACGAAAGAGCAAGTCACAGTAACCAGGTCGGTGATGTCAATTTCCGGTGACCATCGTGAGGTCTAAGAGCAGGGCCGGAATTACCCCAAGTTTCAGGAATAGACAAGCAATCCTCGAATATCTTTTGATCGTCAATTTATAATCGAGATGTTTCTTGACAGTGAAAACGTAAGACGAGTCTTCGTTTTCTGGAATCCTTAAAATTGAGATATTCACTTGACACCAAAGCTCTGTGGCATGTTCCAGCCGACACGATATATAAAACGTCGAAAAGGGGCATCGGATGTTTGAATTCCTCCTCTCCTGTCTATGTATTCTATGTACTGCGTTTTTGAAAATCCTTCAGGACATCTCACTGGGGTATAAGCTCGATATAATCGCACCAGTACCTCCGTACCTCTTAATTCATGCGTCGGTATCGTTGAGCGGTTTGAGGCCACTGTTGCACTGTTGTTGAAGATGTCATGCAAAATGTCTACTATGAGAGACTTGGGACGGGACGATGCAGTAAACATTGTGTCTGTCACGTGTAAGCCAACTGCCTTTGCCACCTCGAAAGAGGCCAGCAAGATGTGAGGTCATGCGTGAGGAAACAAGGGAAAAGGAAGGAAGGCGGCCCCGCATTTCCACCAGTCTCTATTCTGTAATACGCTAGTCTAATTCTAGACTAGTGACCACCTCCTGCCGAATCATGTTGGTCCAGAACGGAGACGGATGATTGGGCTGAATTTCGACGCCTGATCGTCTTCTCTGTTCCTCTGTCTACATCAACCTTTTGTCCTTCATTATTTTGCTCTCTCTCACACATACGTGAGTTTTCATCTTCTGCAGCGCTGTGCCGTCTTATTAATACAACTCCTAAGATCCGAGTACAGGAGGACTTTCCTCGGCATCATCGGGCCCTTCCTGTCCCCCGCTGGCTTAGTGATTTGCTTAGGCTATCAAGCTAGTGCGAATCTGCGACAGGCATTGCATCACATTTAATCACCTTTCTTTTTCCTCGACTCCCTCCCGAAATTGAGATTGGAAATCAAGCGATCAGAAGAAAAAACAACTCCAAACTCGGCATTCGTTGGCATTGGTTTACAAGCTCAATCGTGGCTGAGTCCTGAAATCTAGAGCGTCGGCGAACTCAGAAGGACAAAATCGACCCACTTAGGGAAACTCGTCACATGTTTCTTCATGAGTCAAACTCTTCGTAAACAGTCAGCATCTTGAACAATTCAGACATTCGACAGTCGACCCTCTGTTCTTTTCTTTCTTAAGTTCATTTCAACTGACATCAAACGACAACACGACCTCTGAATCACTTCGATTACGCACACTTCTAACTCCGTTCGGTGATATGCAACTCCACGTTTCGCCAGAATGACATCGCCAATTACCACACCCCCTGACGCCTCGACACCAATCCTCAATCTTCCAGGCAACAGCGAGAACTCGCTATCCACAGACAGTACGACGAGTTTACGATCAGACAATCGCAGAATCTCTTTCGTCGGAAATGATCCCCCACGCAGAAGATCGGCGCAGTCTAGTGGTTCGGACAGTCAGCCTGTTCCAGAGAGCACAATCGTTAGCAGTGGTAGACAGACGCCAGTAGATGGCCGACACCCAAGAAGAATCTCATCTCCACCACCACCCAGGTAAGCACCACTCGTTGAATCACATACTCTTTTTTGGTTTAAGTGGTAACATTGGCTGTAGTACTTATCAGCGAGGCGTTTCCTTTGATACCTTCGATAACCGAGATGCCTCCGACGGCTCCTTTACCTTGAAATACAAGCACAAGAATTACCAAGCCACACGACGAAGTCGCACGTTCCTATGCGGAACCGATCAGAACGATTATTCAGAGTTTGCTCTCGAATGGTTGATTGATGAATTGGTTGATGACGGCGATGAGGTCATATGTTTGTGGGTGGTAGAGAAGGATTCCAAGATTGCTAGCGATGCAAGCGTTGATGAGGGCCGGTACCGCAAGGAAGCCGAGAAGCTTCTCAGCCAGGTCATTGCTAAGAATCAGCACGACGAGAAAGCGATCAGTCTGGTGTTGGAACTCGCAGTTGGGAAGGTGCAAGATATTATTCAGAGAATGGTATGTCAGTCATTGAACCTATGAAAGGAAATTATTAACAAAGTCATGCAGATTCATATTTATGAACCGGCTGTTCTGATTGTGGGAACACGAGGACGCAGTCTCAGCGGCATGCAAGGTTTATTGCCTGGTTCTGTTTCGAAATACTGTCTACAACAATCACCTATTCCCGTCGTCGTGGTGCGGCCATCCATCAAGCGTGAAAAGAAAAAGAAGAAACGTCTTGCCGATCCGACCCGTCGCAGCTACGGCAACATTCTACAAATCAGCGAACAACAAGGCAGTGGGCTATTCAACAAGCAAGTCAGCTCCGACACGAATGTGGCCAAACTACCTGCCGATGAAGCCGCAGCTGTGGCAGAAGCCGTCGGGCTCCCTCGACACTTTCAGCATGCACATACGGGCAGTGACTCCAAACTGTCCACGACTAGTTCAAACGAAGACGATAACGGCAAAGATGTTCTACGCTCAGATACACCTCAACTTTCGCCAGACATTGAAGATGACACTGGCGAACGAGTTCTCAAGAGCCCCGGACTCGGCAATCTGGACACGCCACCGGATAGTGAGGATGAGAGTGAATCAGAGACAACACGTGGTCGCGAGTTGGGATCTTCCGACGCAGACGACACGATACCATCAGACATATCGCCTACAGGCATAGAAGAAGATATCGATTCCATAAACAGCAAACTGCAATTAGCAGACGCTTCCTGACATTAGCGGATTATCTTTCGGGCTTTTTGTTATTTTATTGTTCCACGATGATGATATGATATGATACGATACGATGCGATACGATAAATATTATTAGGCAAGCATTAGCAGACTCGTTATTTCCTATACCAGTAGTTTCGGTACTTTGAGTAGTGTATACCCAGATTAACGCCTACGTCGACATGCGTCTGATCGTCATTGCGGCTCGGATCGGCCCACTTCTTCCTTTGGCTTCGCTGCATACTTAGCATACATAAGTTATACAATTGTCTTCCTTTCTACGGAGTAATCTACTGCTTTATTTACATGTAAGTAGTGCGCAGTCTAGTAACTACCCAGCCATGTCCCTAAACCGGTTACGTCAAATCCCCCATCTTGCAGGGATAGGTCTGATTCGCCCGGTGTGTCTGCGTGGCAAGGGACGGGGGACTTTAAGTCCGGTGGAGCAAAGGGCGTTTACTTTGTTTTTTCTGCTTGTACTATCCTACTCCTGGTCTCCAACGTATGATAGTAATGTATGTAGAAACCAGGATGGCTGGGTGGATCAGATATCTAAACTATCTGTTTGATGTCGTCTCGTGTCTGTCTGTCTATCTTTATCCTTATCCCCGGAGGACTCCGTAAATAATGTAGCACTAGCATCACTCGCATTCAAATGTCTAGCCTAGGCAGCACTTCAAACAAGCCAATGACTAGCCAGCTAAAATAAGGCAAACGAGATAGAGCAAGCACAACAAGCATAACAAAGCAAAAGCAAGATCCATTCCGGTCATCAAAGTCGGATTTGATAAACTGGGGCGTTGATTGATTGCCTGACGGGAGAACTTGGATCAAGTTGGCCTAGTTCCCTAGTCCCCAGCCAGCCCGAGACCAGACAATTAAATCATTTTTATTTTTCCTCCCCCTTCCCTTTCCCTCTTCCCTTTCACTCCTCCACCCCAAAAAACCAAAAACCCTTATTTCTAATAGGAGTTTCCTCTGTCTGTTTGATCAGAAGAGGTTTTTTTTTATTTGTTTATTTCGGTCTCGCAGGAATTTATTTTTTCTGTGTTTCCCCTTCGGTGATATTTTCTCCGACGCCTGAAAAACCACAACAACTTTTTTTTTCTTGTTGTGCGGTCCACAGCCACTCTTTGGTGAGCGTGCGAAAGTCTTCTCTCGTCTCGACGGATTATCCCACCCTCCCATTATTTTATCTTCCCCCCCTTTCTTTCTCTTTTAATATTTATCTTCATTCTTTTGAAGCCGAAAATTATTTGAGAAATTCTTATTACTTGTCGGGAACGATACGTTGATTTCGATTTAGCTATCGGAATCAAGAAACGGTTTATTAATCCATTTCGATTGCGCGAGAAGAGTCCTTTTCTTCTTCGTCTTTTTGTTTCAGGTCGGGAGTTTCTTCCTCGATTCTACAAAGAAAGAACATTTGCAGCTTCGTTTGTGAGTGCGACTTCGTCAGTCCTTCTCTCGTTTCGATCTTCTAGCGTCGTTTCAAACGTCCAACGTCCAACGGACTCGATTTTTCGATCGATCGAATGAGCTCGCACCAGTCTCAAGGACAAGACAACACATCGTCGACACTGGCAAACAGCGCTGCTCCCTCCAGGACGTACGCGCACGCCACCCAACGATCCGATTCCGAGTTCGCCCCAGCGCACCATGGAAATTCGCCTTCAACGACTTCAAACACAGTGAACGGCAAATCATCCATGCAGAATCAGCAACCTTCCGGGGTGACCATCGTGAATGGCGCTCCCTCCGTCAATGCGGCGGACCACAGCAGAAAACAATCAGTGACCATCAGCTCTGCTGGCACCACTGGCTTCATCCCGAACGGTGGACCAGCTGGCGGTAACCCAAATCGCAACAGTATTCAGTTTGGATCGGTAGACCAGCAAAATTCGCCTGCGATGGGTTCCCCTGCTATCCCCGTCAGTCAGCCTCATGGCAATTTGAATGTCGCGCCTGTGAACCCTCGTATCACCTCGCCTTCGACTTCTCCTTCACCTATCCCCCAGCCCGCGTCCAGCGGCGGCCGGCCGCCGTCTACATACCAAGCTCCAGGCAATGCGCCTAACTTTGGCAGTTTCGGCGACGCATCTGGAGACGCTGTACGTTTTTCTTCATATCTTTCCTCTATTTCTTTCTTTTGTTATCATGTTTTCTTTGTGCGCATTAACGCGCTTCTCGCGCAGGCAGTACTAACCGCAACTAGCGACAGATGAGAATGAATCAATCCAACCTCGGCCCTGGTCCTCAAGCTACCCACCTTCGTCGCGAATCGTCCCAGTCTCAGCACAGCGATATGGGCGGCCACATCCCAGGTGGTCCTGGTGGTCCAGCTCGTGGCGGCTACCAAGGTGGTCGCGGTCGTGGATACTCTGGATCCGGATATCAGAACCAAATGGGCTACTCGTCTGGCCCCAACTTCCGGGGGACTCCAAACCAACGAGGCGGACCTCAAATGGCCGCTCCTTTCCACCCACCTACTCACGGACGCCCCATGGGCTACCCCAGCTCTCCTCATCAAGCGAACCGAAGCCCAGCCATCGCGAACGCCAACCCCGTCACGCCGCAAATGAGCCATGTACCTATGCAGCATCCGCAAATGGCCAGCCAACACTACGGTGGTTACAACCAGCACATGGGACCCCAAAATGTGAGAAACCGCAATTCTTCTTTTAACTATAACAAACCCTGGAGAAGCAAGAAAATGGACCCTTTTCAGAAAAATACCTTCAAGCAGAGAAATTCGCAAGGAACCCAAAGCGATGAGTTTTCTGCTCCTGTTTCAAATCCCCCTCCTATCCTTCACCCTATGGACCCTCCCCCTCTTCCTGCATCTCGTCAATCGTCTGTGAATTTTTCTCCAGAAACTGGTGAATTCGAAAAAGTTCTAACAATGGTGAAAAATCAGAATTACCCCCACGGTGGTTATGACCCCAACAGCGGTTACTACTATCCCGCATATGGAGTTCAGCAAAACATGTACATGCCTCCTTCGCCTCAGCCTCGCCCTGGTGTTCCCTACGGTCAACCAGGCCAGTTTATGCCGAATCAGTTCCCCGCCGGAACTATGCCGCCGTCCATGCAGTCTACGCCGTTGTCGAGAAGCACTTCTCAGATTTCAAACGATCGTCCCGGCTCGAGCCTCGGTCAAGGCCCTGCTCCGGCGGTTGCGCCTACTCCTGGTCACGCTCACACTGAAAGCAGAACTTCCAACAGCCCGGCTCCTCAGAAAAACCACTTCATCATTCCCACGCCCAAGAAGAGCGCGATTGTCATCAAGGATCCCAACAGCGGTGCCGTCAAGTCGTTCGAGAAGACGCCAGCCTCACCTGCTCGTGCTACTCCTTCTCCTGTCAAGGGTTCAGCTCCTACACCTCCTCCACGTGCCGCCAGCGGTATCGACCATGCTCGTACCGAGAGCAAGTCAGTGAAGACTGACGAGGAAAAGAAGAAGGAGCTTCGGGATGCTGTTCGAATGAAGATTGAACAGGAAGAGGCCGAGCAACGTCGCAAAGAAGAGGATGCTCGCAAGGCCATTGAGAACCTTTCTATCGCTGACAAGGAAGAGAGTAAACCCAAGGCCGAGCCCGTCGCTGAACCTGTCAAGGAGGAGATCAAGCCCAAGGTTGAGGAACCAGTTGAAGAGAAGAAGCCCGAAGAGAAGGCTGCTCCTGCTCCTGCCGCCGACGATGAGATCGACTTTGATGCCATCGAGCGCGAAATGGCCGAAATCGAAGCTCGGGAAGCTGCTGCTGAAGCCGAGTACCAGAAGAAGAAGCAGGCTCAAAAGGAGGAGGCTGACCGCAAGAAGAAGGAGGAAGAGGAAGCTTATGAGCGCAACATGAAACAGGCCGAACGCGAAGCCGAGGCTCTCGAAGAAGCTCGTATGAAGAAACTCGAATCTGGCGCTGCAGCAGACGAAGACAGCTCCAAGCTTTTTGCCTCTTTGCGCAAGGGCGGATTCCCTGCTAGTGAGAGTCCTGCTGCCCAGACTCCTGATGATAGTGGTGCCGCTACACCTGTGTCGCAATCGGACGCTTCGATGGGTCCTCCCTCCAAACCTGCCAGTGTTGGCAAGGCCAAGCCCGGTCCCCTTAAGCTCGAGACCAAGCCTGTTGAGCCACCTCAGCCTAGCGCAGCTCTCAAGTCCCTGCACAGCGCCAAGTTTTTGGACACCCTCGCTATTACTTATCCACCCTCAATTGCATCGCCTAATCCCGCTTTGAACGCCAATGCTCCAGCGGATCGCAAATTCAAGTACAACAAGGAGTTCTTGCTTCAGTTCCAGAATGTCTTCAAGGAGAAGCCTACTTTTGACTGGGACCTTCGTGTCCGGGAGACTGTTGGCGACAGTGGCGATTCTTCACGACCACAGTCTGCTCGTACTCCTGGCACTGGTCGCCAAACTTCTCGTGGTGGAATTCCATCCACGTTCAAGATGGGTTATTTCGGTGGTGGTACCCCCTCTGGCGGACCTCCGAGGGATGGTTTCCCCAATCCTCCTGGCCGCATGCCATCAATGGGCGGCGGTCCATTTGGTCCATTTGGACGTCCTGGCTCGATGGGTCCTGGTTCAGCGAGTCGCCCTGGCTCCTCCGCTGCTATCCACAACGTGCCTCAATCTCCCCGTCCTGGTTCCAGCAGGAACACTACCCGCACAGGTAGCAGACGTGACAAGCAGAGCGCCAAGAAGGAGGAAGAAACCAACAAGTCGATGCCTCTTACGGCAGGTCTTGCTCTCAAGCCACTCGAGATATCTCAGACTGGTTGGAAGCCTCGAAGCGTTGGTCAAGCCGCTGCCGGTCCTACTCCAAGTGGTGAAACCGACTACCTGGCTCCTGACGTTGTCCAACGTAAGGTCAAGGCCAACTTGAACAAGATGACTCCTGAGAACTTTGATCGTATCTCCGAACAGATTCTCACTATCGTCTCTCAATCCAAGCATGAGTCGGATGGTCGTACCTTGCGTCAAGTTATTCAACTCACCTTTGAGAAGGCCACTGACGAAGCTCACTGGGCTCCTATGTACGCCAAGTTCTGCAAACGTATGCTTGAGAGCATGAGCCCCGAGATCAAGGACGAGAATATCAAGGACAAGGCTGGCAATGTCGTTGCAGGTGGCAGCTTGTTCCGCAAGTACTTGTTGAACCGCTGTCAAGAGGAATTCGAGCGTGGATGGAAGGTCAACCTCCCACCCAAGCCAGAGGGTGAAAGCGAGGCCGCTGCCCTCATGTCTGACGAATACTACATTGCTGCCGCCGCCAAGCGTCGCGGTCTTGGTCTTGTCAAGTTTATTGGTGAGCTGTACAAGTTGGGCATGTTGACTGAGCGTATTATGCACGAGTGTGTGAAGAAGCTTGTCGATTACGAGGGTATTCCTGATGAGGCCGAGGTGGAGAGTTTGACCAGTTTGCTCCGCACCATCGGTGCCAGCTTGGATGTTTCCGAGAAGGGTCATGCTATGATGGATGCTTACTTTGGTCGTATTTCCATGATGATGGAGACTCCTGGTCTCCCTAGCCGTCTCAAGTTTATGCTTATGGTATGTACCCATGCCTTCGTACGAGTCATTTCTATACTAATGAGTCCAGGATGTTGTGGATTTGCGTTCTGCCAACTGGGTGTCCAAGAATGGCGACAAGGGTCCCAAGACTCTTACCGAGATCCGCGAAGAGGTATGTCAATCGATCTCCATTTTGGATATGTATACTAACATCAACAGGCCGCCCGCGCTCAGCAAGAAGCTGAAATGGAGCGTCTCCGCCAACAAGCCAGCCGAGGTGGCCGTATGCCCATGGGCCGCGGCGACGCACGCAACCTCTCCGGCGACTACCGCAACCAAGCACCACCGCCAGACTTTGCCGGAAGCAAAGTCGGCAGTGACGATCTGCGTCGTCTCAAGACATCGCGTACCCTCAACCAGCCCGCCTCCTTTGGTCCCTCTAGCATGTTCGGCTCGCGCAGCAGCAGTGGTCGCAAGAACCTTGGCCCTGGCGGCAATTTGGTTCGTGGTGGCGAAGACAGCGGCGCCAGCAGCCGCACTGGTACGCCTCCAGCAGGAAAGAAGGAAGAGAAGGAGGCCGTCTCCTCCCTTAACGCATTCAGGTACCCTTTCCCCCTACATCCTTGTTTCATTGCAAGTATTCAAACTAATCGGATTACAGCGCCCTGGCCGCTCTAGACGATAACATGGCAACCTCCCCCCCCTCAAACCCGACTTCCCCCGAACTCACAAAATCGCAACCCGTAAAGAGCGAAGGAGAAACAGCATAGACAGGAATAACCAGAAGAGATTATTGATAAGGAGGAAAGAAAGGTTAATACTCAATCCAAGATACCATTACCACCATTCAGTACCATTCATCAGTACCATGCTTCACTATCATCATTACCATGATTACAAAAAACTGAACAAAACTGAAAAAAACATGCATCCATATTCTTCTTCACACTGGTTGTCTATTGTTGTTGTTGTGACATTGTTCGGCAAGACAAAAGTTTGGGTCTGGTTTGGTTGTTTATAAGGCAATTTAATATTCACTCCATTTTTCTTTCTTCTTTTCACTTCTGCTTCGACCTTGTCTTCTACTCTCCTCTTTCTTTTCTCGATTTTCTTCTTTACAGTTATAGTGTTTGTGGTTCGACCGATTGTTTTATTTATATTTAATGTTTGTTGTTGTTGTTGTTTGACTTTGTTGGGGGAGAGGAGAGAGAGTTGTTACATATTATACATACCCTGTTTTTTACCTCTTTTTCCGGAAATTGAGATTGTTTTATTCTTTACCTTTTTTCCCCTCCCTTCATTTCTGTGTATCGGACCTGGACGACGTATGGATTGGGGCAGTGGAGTGTGGAGGATGTCAACGGATTCGAGTTCGAGGGCTAGAGCGGAGAGCACGAGAGGGAAAGTGGATGCTCGTGATATGTCTATCACGATCAATCAGCATGGCATTGAGGATTGCCAGTATGTAGATTATTTCATTTTCATTTATCCATTTTTCGTCTCGAGTTTCTTCTCGTTCTCATTTTAGCTCTGCATTCGCATCATTTTTTTTTTCTTGCATCTATTCTTTTGCGGCATTCGATATATCCATCTTTTTCTCCATTCGGAGTTGATATTGAGGCTGGAAAAGGGGGCCGGTCTCAGCATTCAATGGAGATGGATATTTCTGTCATTTTGTCTCGAGTTGATATGTATACATTCGTTGTCTGTCTACGTTTCTACTTTCTGGTATAAGTCTGTGTGTGTATGTGTACTCAGTCAGTTAGTGTGTTATACCCCAATACATACATTACGTGCTCATTTTCATAGGACTTCAAATGTTGTATCTTTTTTTAGGCGTAGGGTATGTCTAGGTGACGGCCGTAGATTGTTTATTCTTTTCAATTGGACATGTTGTACCCCCTTCATCGTCTTTAATGACGAAGTGTCTCTCTCTCGGAAAGCGGGACTAGAGATCTTGAGTAGAGAAGGCAACTGGATAGAGAACAAAGTCCACTTTCTGAAGAGCGCTCACTCATCTATCAAAGTTCTCGTACTTTGTGATAATGTAGGACGAGAACATTATGTCCCTTGGACTCTGCCTCCCCCACGTGAAAGCTAACGGAAGAATGCTGGGCGCGAACAAGGCAGTAGTACGTTCGTCATAATTTCAAGGGAAGAATAACTGTTTAGAATAGTCAGACTGACAAATAAGAGGTATGGCAATGGTTTTCTCAAAGCAAGTAACTATTGACAAGTATTGACTGTATCCCAAGTAATGCCAGTTCCAATATCATAGACTTAGGGGCTATACCAGGGCAGAGCGGCTGCTTTTTAGTATATGACTAGGATGTATATTACTAAGCATAGCAACATTATCCTTCGACAAGGCATGACAGCAATTATGCATCACCTAAAGTATATAAATAAAATTCGGATTCTCCTTGTCCGTCATATCATGGAATGCTGTTGCATCCGCATCGTCAATGCCAACTCCAGCTTCTCGTAATGCGACTCGATTGCGCTCTTTCATTCGATTCTCCCTCTTGAACGCATATCGGAGGACGAAAAAGGTAATCAACTCGAGCACGTTGGCTACCAGCAAGGATCCAATTCCAAGGTGATAGGAAGGCGCTTGGTCGGCTATGTAGAAAAAGGGACTAGAAATGCTGCCAATGCATGAGCCAAACCATATCATTCCAGATACAATCATTTTCTTGGAGTGGCCCGCGGTATTGCTTGTGATCAAAGAAAGAGATATAACAAATGACGCCTGGTATGAGCCAGTGAGATAGCTGGAAATGTCAGTCTATGCATGGTAATGATATTAAGAACAGCCTTGAAAGGAAACCATCTTACAAGCAGATCAATCTACCGACGTATGCATCTGTTGGTGCCAGTAAGAACCCGAGTGCACCAGCAATAGTGGGCAGCATAAACATAGCGCATACCAATGTACGACTATTGGGTGGCATGTAGGCATTTGCGAGAGCACCAAAGCCGATCCATACGGCAACAAGGACTCCCTGTGGTATGCCTAGTAATGCTGTATGTAAGGTATCAAATCCCAAGCCCTGTATCACTAAAGTCGAGAAGTTCGAGATACCGCCATTAGGAACTGCCGAGACAAACCCCAGGAACGTAAATATCCAGGTCTTATAGTCGAGATAGGCCTCTTTGACCTCGTCCCAGTTTACAGTTCTTGTTGCCTCGACGCCAGTTTGGTTCCGCCGAACTCGGGCAATCAAGAGCAACCTCTCTTTCCGGCTGAAGCCCCAGAATGTGGTTGGGCTGTTGGGAAGTAGGAGGAATAGTAGTATAGCCCAAAAGGAGCACATTGCACCAACTATTAAAAACTCGTAACGCCACGACGCGAGCGCACCATCAATCTGACCTATTCCATATCCTACACACAAATTTTAGTGATTTGGAACCGAAAGGATGCACATGTGCCTTCCAAAGAACAACACTTACCAATAAGACCGCCACCAGCTACTCCGATTCCATTCCAGGCATACCACGCCGATATCCGAGATGGCTGCTCTTCACGAGTGTAGAACATCGAAGTGAACAACATAAAGGCAGGGTCGGCGATGGCCTCAAATGCACCAGATAGAACCCGCAAGACCGTGAGTGTTGAGAAGTTGTGCGCCGCAGCCTGGCACATAAGAAGCGCGCCCCACAGGAAAATATTGAAGGAGAGATACCAGCCTGGGCGACAATGCTGCATAATCAAATTGGAGGGTATAGACCAAATTAACCACCCAAAATAAAAGACACTGGACAGCCACGAATACTCCATGCCGTGAAGAGCAAGGTCTGTTTTGATACCGAATATTGCTGCATATGAAAGTGTTGTCTTATCCACGTACTGGAGTAGAGAAGGACTTAGCTTATATTCCTGTTTTCCTGTTGCTCTGTTGAGCATACCAACTTACGTAGAAAAAATAGCACATGCCTAGTACAGGCAGAATCCTAGCGTCCAGCTTGCGCAGGAGCCTTTTCTCTTCTTCCTTGCTGATAGCTTGCTCATTCGGATATAGTTGTAGAGCTTGATGATATATTTCTGCATCGTATTGATTGATCATCATATGGAACACGGGTTTGGATTCTGACTCGGTATTCTCCTGCTCCTCGTGGGTGACCCCATCTCGATTTTTCGTTATCTCTAGTTCCATATTGCAGAGGGCCGGTCTGGCTGCGTTTGTTTTTCTGGCTAGATGATATTGTTAAGAGGGAAAGAGATATATCGACATGAAATTTGTAGTCAAGCTAGACATTCTCATCGACATTTATAGCCCTATAACTGAGCGAAACACTCCGACAACGCCAGGTCTGTTCCCATTTCTGGGTACGGCATAACGATTTCCGCCAGAATTCCACCAGTTAGGATCTTCAGAAGTTCTCCCTGATCTGCTGCTGAATTTTAAATATCATTCTTTCGTTTGATTGCGACAATTGACGCGCTGTCTTGGGAGTTGAGATAAAGCCGAAGAGCCGATGAAATGGTTCTTACTGGTTGGACACTTCCACCCCACACTACCCCGGATTCAAGTCATGACTCTTCTCGAAGCATACTTTGCACTTGGCATAAAGTATCTAGAAACACGGACTACGGTAGTGGTCCCCATTGTTGTGCTGTAAGCCAATAGCTTTACGATGTTAGGGCATAGGGCTTAGGTTAGGGCAGAACATGGCGTTGTTCCCCGCCGGCTTTCTCAGCGATTGTGATTCCATCTCTCCTCTTTTCACTCCCTGCCGCTTTATAATATTGTCGATAACGCATTTAAATTATGCAAACGTCGCGAGCCACGTTAGATACGTCATGTTCGTCGCACGGTCAACCTCAATATGAACTTGATGAGCCAAAGCGACCAAGGACCTCAAAGGCCTGCCTGAGTTGTCGCGCTCGGAAAGTCCGTTGCGATGCTCTTCAAGTCGGAATCCCGTGTACCAAATGTAAATCGAATGACTTTGAATGTTCCATTACGAGCCGAAAAAGGAGGCGCAAGAAGGGAGATCTGCTCAAACCCAGCGTGGATAATAATAATAATAATCGAATGCCGCCACGGTCAATTCCTGAGCACATCATGCTTCACCAAGTCCCTCATTATCCTTTTTTCCAAGGCCTTCAATCGAGTGGGCATCCATGGCTGCAAGCAAGGGACAAGGAAAATGGAGTACTACTCCCAGTTCCGGGTTATGATGGGTCTACGTCTTCCAACCCAGTAAAATCGACTATGGCCGCGGATGATATCGAGTTTCTTAGGAGCCGGGGGGCGCTTCTGTTACCCTCAAGAGAAATTTTGGATAAATGTGTTTCAATCTACTTCCAGATATTCCATCCATTTTTTCCCGTGTTAGACAAGCCTGTCTTTCTGGACCAATATCAGTCAAGTGACCAAGAAACCCTCCTTCATGGACGAGGAATTAGTCTGTTACTGCTCCAGGCTATTATATTTACCGCAATTTTGGTAAGATTTTGTCCTATATAATCTGGGCAGAATGCTACACCTGGAGGTATTAACACTGATAGCATATTCCGAACGAGACCGTTCATGACATGGGGTTCTCTTCAAAGAAGCAAGCAAGAGCCACTTTATACAAAAGAGCCCTAGTAAGCAAAAAATTCCGGTTCTCACTACTTGAAGATAAAGTCATTGATACCAACAGTACCTTCACAAACTTGATTTTGAGCCCAACGATATCACTACCATCCAAGCTCTTCTCCTGCTAAGTCACCATTATCCATCTATGGTAGAACAAAGGCATACCTGGTTCTGGGTCCACCAAGCTATAGGACTGGCGCAGGGGACTGGACTGCACCGAGATCCCGGGGATGTACCCCAACGCAAATTATGGGCGCGAGTATGGTGGGCATGTCTAGTCCGCGATAGACTCATTTCACTAGGCACCGGTCGACCAATGCACATCAACAGTCTCGATTGTAGCGTTAGACCCCTAACCGCAGCGGATTTGGAGGAGGATGGGGACAGTAAGGAAGACCGAGTTGTCAAGACTATTTTTATTCAGTTTGTGAAGCTTTGCCAGTATATGGAAGGAGTTTTGTCTCTGCCTTTGGTTCCAGTCGACTCTTTGGAAGAACAGGTTCGAATTTGTGATTCTACTCTACAACAATGGCTTTCGAACTTGCCCGTCGAGGCTCAGTTGAATGGAAAGGAAAATGAGGAGACTAATACGACTCTTTATCGGACACTTACTCATCTCACATACAAGTTTGTTATCTCAGTCTCAAGTCTTACATATGAGATGTCGAAGTCAAGGGCTAATATATTAATGAGCAGCGTGGTTATTATTTCTCTGCGGAATTTTGAGAGTAAGCAAGGCAATCGACCAGAGAGCCAACGTTTAGCATTTAAAGGGGTTCAATCGGTAGCTGTCGACTCGGTTAATCTGCTAAAAACCCTTATTTCAGAGGACCTTGTACAAACATGCCCTACCCAATGGTATACCTCTCTCTATACTGGCTATTAATCATGATTTGCTTACTCGGTGGCAGTGTCACAACCGTCCTTCCACCCCTCATAATTAATTTGATGGGGATGCGGTATGCTCAAAGTAGTCAGGATTACAGAATTTGCATGGCACATTATCAGACATGCATGAAATTCCTTAAGCAGCTGGGAGAGGTATACTGGCATGCGAGCTTCTATCACGACCTTTTTACGCTGGCTGCTTCACACATTAGTGCAACGCCACATCCACAAGACGCAGGTGTCTCGGAAAATCTTCATAAGAGGCTGTCTAGTGCGACTGTATTATCTGACAACAATCCGCAGGGTCAATTTGAGACAACCGGTTGTGATTTGGCTCTTGAGGATGATGCATTCAATCATCCTGGAAGCCTCGTGGAATATTTTATCAGTGCCAGATCGCCTGTGCCAATTTTTGAAAGTAATGGGAATTCAGTTATACCTGTTTTCGAATCAGCCTCTAATTTGGAATCTATTGAAGCATTTGGTCCTGGCCGTGTGGATGATGGAGGACTAAATCTACGGGGAGTTGATATTCAGGCATTGACAGAGTGGCTTAATCAAGATGGAATGTTTCAAAGTTTCTTTCCATCCGCATAATAGACAGGATTATTCAAATGGACCTTTTTGTCCATAAGTGTACACTCTTTGCCCAATTTTTTATCTCTGGAGTGACATTGATATTGTTTTGTATGAAATCCAAACCCCTCAAGTGGTGGAGGATATCCTTGCAATTAGACAGAACTTACCTAGCGGACTGCGGTAGTTGAATATTTCTGACATTAGCTCATATCCGATGTACGTAAATAGGTATAATACCGAAATGCCGAGCTTGAGACTTCTATTGGCGCACCTCCAAACGATCATACCAGTTGACATCCAAGCACAAACCAGCTCTTACGAACGAAATCAATCACATTTCAAGCCGAAGACCCGAAATGACCTACCTAATTGTATATTCGTCTCTATCACATCTATCTAGGTATGCAACGAGGGGTGTCTGCTTTGCAAGAAGGGATAAGTTATAAATATTGCTACATGCTCGCAACATCGCAGTACTTGAATCCCTTCTCAACAACTTCAGGGAAAACGAATTATCCGCCGAAACCCCAAAATGGCCTCAGGCATGAAGCGACCTATTTACGAAATCGAGATTGTAGGCTTCGAGACTTATGGTAAGCCTAAATCCCCACCTAGGTCAAGCTTCTCCCGGCTGATATTGGGAATAAAACTCAGATCTACGTTTCCCAACAAGTCTGGATGCTTCTGGCTCCGATGCGATGAACCCAGCAGGAGACTACAGCGCAGCGCATGTTCGCCTCAAGACCAACACCACAGACTTGATTGGCCATGGGATCTCATTCACAATCGGACGTGGGAATGATCTCTGCACGGCAGCCGCTCGCATGGTTGCCGAACGACTCGTTGGCAAGACCCTCGGAGAATTAACCGCGAATATGGGAAAGACGTGGCGTTACCTTGTCTCTGACTCTCAGCTTCGTTGGGTCGGCCCCGAAAAAGGGGTGATGCATCTTGGCTTGAGTGCATGCGTGAATGCTCTCTGGGATCTTTGGGGCCGGTACCTCAACAAACCAGTGTGGAAGCTTGTAACTGACATGACACCCGAAGAATTTGTGACTTGCATTGATTTTCGATACATTCGTGACGCGATTACGCCCGAGGAAGCAGTCGCGTTGCTGAAAGAACAGGAGTCGACCAAGGAAGAAAGGATTCGAATTGCAGAGATGAATCAGGCTGTCCCAGCATACACCACCCAGGCAGGGTGGCTAGGCTTTTCGGATGAAAGGATGATTGAACTGATTCGAGAGAATCTTGCAACTGGCATGGATAAATTTAAGCTCAAAGTTGGCGGTAATATCGAAGACGACAAGCGAAGACTTAAAATTGCCCGTGATGCGATTGGATATGAGCGCATGCTCATGGTTGACGCAAACCAAGTATGGGGTGTACAAGAAGCCATTGATGCTATGAAGCAATTGGCAGAATACAAGCCTACGTTTGTTCTCACTTCCGTTGAGGATTTTAGATGAAGCAAAACCAACTGATATTCTGTGAACAAACAGTTTCATTGAGGAGCCTACTTCTCCAGATGATGTTCTGGGTCATGCTACCATCAGACAAGCGTTGAAACCATTTGGGATCGGTGTAGCTACAGGTGAACACTGCCAGAACAGGATAATGTTCAAGCAGCTGTTACAAGCTGGCGCTATTGATTATTGTCAAATCGATGCTTGTCGTCTGGGTGGAGTAAACGAAGTGATGGCGGTCCTCTTAATGAGCAAGAAGTAAGATACTCTTGAAGTTTACATCTGTGCAGCTCGAGTTCTCACCATTTATGCAGGTTCAACATACCCATTGTTCCACACAGCGGAGGAATCGGGTTGAATGAATATACCCAGCACCTCGCCCTCATTCATTACATCTGTGTTGCTGGTAAAAAGAGTCTCTTAGAGCATATAAATTCGTTCAGCGAAGTGCTCAAGTATCCAGTTCAAACAAGCAATGGATATTTTGTCACGCCATGGGAGGCTGGGTACAGCGTCGAATATAAACCGGAAGCGCTTGAGATCTACCAGTATCCGTCAGGAAGCTTCTGGCAAAGTGAGAAGGGGATGGCGATTCGAAATGGGCCCAAAGCATGAGATTGACAACTCATGGTTATAGGTCGAATGTTCTAGGAAGGTATCCAGGCTGAAGCGCTGTTAGTCAATGATCCTTGTTTACAACAAGCTAAAAGTACGTTTCATGCCAGGCGAAATGGGAGTTCCTCGCACTCAAATCTGTTGCCAGGATAGGTCTGCGTAGTATAGAAGGTTTAGGGCTTCGAGAGTTAGGGTTGCGAGGGCAAAGCATCCAAGTGCTGTCAGAAAGGCCATGTTTGTATACAAAGTACTTGAATAGACATCAATGTGCAATACGTTGGTGAACGTTATGACCGGTGAGCATAACATGGGGAATTAAAGTACAGTGCATGGTATAAATCTCATTTCTACTATATTCAATCGAGCTATTAGGATAAGCGTATGAGAATTCATGAAGAGAGGTGGTGTTAAAAGCTTTTCAAATCCTCACAAAATCCATCCTCTCGCCGATTCCAAGATTTGACGATCCTTTCCAAAAAGCCTGCTTTAAATATCCGCTCATGATTTGGTAAGAGGGCAATTTCCACCAGTTGATCTTAATGATCTAAGACGGGTGAATACTACGGCAAGTTCACAACATCCTCCGCGCTGATAACGCCGGGCGAAGGGCTCGGTAGGCTTGCAAGACAAGAAGAGGTGTCTTGGGAGTAGAGCGGATTCTCTCGGTTCTCGAGACGCGTTTGTTGGTGTTTGACGTTCTCATGCTGTTTCAAAGGTGTAGGGGAAGTAGTATACTTACCTATCCAGGTGCGTACTTTATGAGCAATATATATACCTAAATATACTATGTCAACTGATTTCTATACATATGGTCATGGAAAGAGAAACAGCAATAAGAACTCCAGATTCCAAATCTATTAAAACAAATCATCTAGTAAATCCCGACGCACGACCAATTTCATCAACCGCCCTGGCCGCAAAATCTACCGAATCAGGTACATTCCTTTTCGTTCCAGAAGACGGCCTTTTCTGTGTAGTAGTCGTACTGCTACCACCGAACCAGCCACTGGTCCAACCTCCACTGCTTCCTCCTTCAGTGCCTGCAGTAAATCGGGACCCACTCAATTCATCAGCATCAATCTGATCGAATGAATGCTCACTTGCATTCTTGCGCAATCCAGCCGGACCTTGCCCATAAGCAAGGTCTTCATCGTCATCACTACTACCAGGAGTTGTATTGTGTAGTTTAGTCTCTTCTTTGTGTAAAGCAGCCGCGAGAACTTCCAACCTTTCACGCTGCGAGGAATACAAACGCGCTTTTTCGGAGCGGGAAAGATACCTGTATTGCTCTGTATCGAATGCGCCGCTTGCGGAGAGTTGTTCAATTTGCGCTTCGCGAGATTGGGGTTGGGCTGTTGAGGGAGATGTCACTGCGCCGAGGGCAGAGGTTACCATTGAGAACCAATCTGCTCCGGTAGCAGCTGCGGCACTCGGTACGGCGTTGGCTGACGGAAGATTGAATCGTGAGAGGAGTGCCTGCGCATACCCGGCAGCACCGGCAGACGGAGGAGGGGCCATTTGTTGCTGCTGTTGCTGAGAGGGCATCCCCAGAACCTTTTCGCGGATAATGTCGATGAGCTGGTAGAAATATTGAAGACCAAGGGATTTGGCGCGCTCGTGGGTACGTCCGATGAGTTCCTCAATTTCGCGCTCATGTTGCTCAAAGAATGGGTCGACGTATTCCTGGAAGAGGATGCGGGCACCTTGGGTCTGCGGGAGGACAAGATACGAGAGGAAGAAGAGGCGGATCCAGCTGTAGAAGGGGAACCTAACAATATCTGTGAGCATATTATATTGAAACAAGAAACGAGTGACATACCATCCGATGATAAACACCGTCCATGACTCAGCCAGCAATATCCCCGACAGAACAACCCAGTACATCAACCATGGTGTGAGCTGACCGGGATTCCCGGATCGAATCGCTTTGTACGAAGCAAAAGCCGGGAAGAGTATTGTAATAATGGATCTGTAGAAAAGACGACGAGTTAGCTTGAATACGTAGAAAAGATAGGTGTCGTGATGAATGACGTTGGTGCCTGTTTCAGCCGGGATAGCAGCTGACTCGGGAATCCAAGGACGTACGAGAGAAGATCCGCAAATATTCCAAGCATTGTGGGTGGATGTTGTAGATAATAGCTCGTCCATATATATTGAGAATCTAATCAAGTAGATGTATCGTACTCTACTTGCAGTCGAGAGGTGTAGGAAGAAGAAAGAAGGGAGACAAAAGGCGGAGAGAGTGGAGTGATAAGAAGGCTGTAAGGCTTATCGGCAGGTGACTTTTATCAAGTGGGGGGGACTAGTCACGTGATTAGCTCTATAACAAGCAATTATCGACCTGTATCATCCCATCTCTATGTGGTGTATGATTATTTTCGTCTGATAGTCCGAAACTTTCGTCGGATGGTTTAGGGGTATAATTCTCGCTTTGAGTTGCAATAAATGCTTGTGCTAAGTCCATCTCAGTGCAGGCATGCGTCCTGTATACGTCCTAATTGCGAGAGGTCCTGGGTTCCCCAGTTAGGGCCTGTTTCACCATCCTCTTTTTGTTCCGCATCCAACCAAGTCACACCATCACAGCTCAGTTGGAGTCGGCTTCTTTTTAAGTTCTGCTGCATCAAGTCATTCTTCCTTCCGCAGCGTACACTTATCAAAGCCAGCCTTTGCAGCCAAGGCAGAGTGGTAGACTCTAAACTGAAGTTCCTAAGTCGCGTCCCCGGGGTGTCGGCCACACTTTGAACTGCCGTGGAGTCCTCTACTTTCTATCCAACACTACTTATACCGAGTCCTCATATCTTAATCATTGCTGTATACCACCACATTGTCCTCCGCATTCAGACGTTTATGACCTAAAACCAGTGGATGACGTCAAGAGTGGATTCGCGATGGGTACTACGATTAGGTTAGGGTTTCTATATACAAGGCACATCTGAGATCTGTCAAGTACTCCCAATTAGCTCATTTATTTAAGAGATAGAAAGGGTTGACATTGTTGCCAGTCTGTTTTGATATAGTTTAAGCTGGTATACGAATACAGTCAGCTGGGATGATAGGCCTTGTAGACCTGCAAAGCTCCTTCAACCGACTGAACAAACCCAAAAAACACAGTTAGTACGAGAACAAACACGGCTACCCAAAATGTATACCATTGCACGCCCTTTCGCCGGTCATACCACAGTCGGGAGATCGTATTGGGTTCCGCTTCATCAAAGACCTGTTTCAGAATCACCAGTCGATCTCGCCAGAAGGTGAAATGCTCTAGGTGTCGGTCATCGCTTTTCAGCCGCCCACATCGGACGGCTTTGGGGTCCAAATTTGGGGTGTGAGAGTCGCTTTGGATCTTGTCGAACCATGTTTGTGTCTCTCGGCCGTTCTGTGGGAAGAGGAGGGCCAGCGTTTTGAGAGTCTCCTCTATGAAACCCGCGGGGAATAGATCGCTATGAAGTGCCGTCACTTAACAAGGGATATTTCTGTCCCAGATATTTGTCTAGCCTTACTGTGTTTGCATTCCTAGAAAAGATGCATGATGGGAAATCATCACTGCAGTGTCATCCCCTATCATCCTCAAATGATCGTTGAGATTATCCGTCCATTCGATTCTGATGCCCGCGATGCGTTTAAGATTCGACGCTTTAAATATGGTTTCAAGCTTGACCATCTCTTTCAACATAGGCTGGCTCCCCCACTGGCTCTTCAAGAAATCTTGAAGAGAGCCATGCGTCCATTTGAGCGGCCTCCATCGAGATATACCAAACGGCAGATCCCGGAACTGCATCATCAATAAGAGGCTGGCGGCAAGATCTATGGTGTTTTCGGCGATCCGATCATCATCTGGGGAGTTGCAAGTCAGTAGTTTTGATGTTATGGTTTGTTTGATATCTTCGCGTTGTTGTCCGTCCCGAATGTACGATGCAATGTCGGCGATGTCGCGATGGGTTCTGGCTGCCACATGCCGTCCGCGGTCGACGAGTGCTGAGCGGCATTGCTCGGAATAATAAACGAAGTACGCATCGAGGTCGAAATTGTATGCAATCAAGGCCTGCGGATCAATGGATATGCCACAAAGATTATTGATGAGTTGGCACCTTGCGGCAGCGCTGGTCAACTCCGCTTGGAGCGGAATTCTTAAAAGGTCCTGTACAGTCATTTTTTCTGCGCTTGCCAGTCGTCCAGACCGGAAAGTCCTTTGCTTTTATGTCGATCGTCAGCAGCGTCCTAAATGACTCCCTGCTGCCAAAGCCTAGCGATTCGTGGGGCTCATAACAAGGCTGACTCTGATTAGGAATCCGACCAGGCTGTGCCCGAGGGTGATCTCTTAGTTTCAATCTCTTACTATTGCTTTGAACAATCTCTTCCCGCTGTTACCAATGATGGATCTTTCATCTATCTCCCATGCAGTAAAATGAATGCTTCATTGCTTCGTCACTCCATCCCGGACAATCTTTCTAATGAGTTCATAGTAGTGCCGACGCTCACAATGCCGCAGATCTCCCATCGATTAGCACGGCTCTCTTGAATTCTACTTCCGAGAAGGGACATTCTTGGGAGGATCCTGAAGCGTCTGTCGGAGAATTCTGTCGCGCCATGGGAAGAAGTCAGTGCTGGCATGCCCAAGGCCCTGCCCGCGACCTCTTTATTCGACTAGCAGATGAAGTCAAGACATACTTGGATCGCAACTGCGACCCACCGTCCCGAGAACTGCATTGGAGTCTGTACATGATCGGTCAGACCAAGTCCACTGCCCGTCCAGTCTTGATGTTTATTTGTGAAGAAAGGAACTCGCGAAAGATAGCCAGGAAGACAATCAAAGAAAGTGGAATACTACTAAGATACCCAGGCGTCGACACGGCAGATTGTTCGCATCCCCCTGACTTTGGGCAACTTGTGCAGCTCGCTATGGATGATGATTGGGAAGATTTGACGCGTGCTGGAAGTTGGTCTATGGATACGGAAGATTCGAATTACTCAAAGGCTCTACGGCGTGTCTTCAGTTATCGTAGAAATCTTTCAGGAACGGGGTCCTCAGGATATTCAGGGGCAAACACGGCAACGTCCCTGTATTCTTCAGACTCTGGGCAACTCGCGCAGCAGCCCGTCTTTGAAGATCATACAGACGATTCGGTGATCAAACCGGAAAAAAGCGAGACGTCCGTTTTTTACCTTTCGACGAACAGTATACTGGGCTCACACGTATTCGTCAAGGACCCCGGAGGGGTTAAATCTCCGTCAACAAAAGCAACGGCTGGGGCGGTTGTCAAATTAGGAGACAAAATATGCTTTCTGACCGCTGCTCATGGGTTTGAGTCTCTTCGGCTGCCTTCTGGTTCTTGCCCTCCTTTTGAATACGATATGGATGGAGAGGGCGAGTCCGATGACGAAGATTTCCTTCAGACAATTGGGCGAGGCAGTCGCTCCCCGCTGTCCAAACATTCTGATTGGGGTCTTGAGGAATTAGAAAGTTCGATATCAAGGTCCGGTTCCTCGCAAGAGTCTGAACTTAATACAACGACGGATCCTATTGCTACCGTAAAAATAGCTTCCGAGAAACATGGCTCTTTTCAGCAACCTATTGGTGGTCATTTAAGACACCGAGCTAACACACTAACCGAAGGTTCTTTGAAATCAGGTACTCTAGTGACAACCTCAGCGCAAGGATCTCAACCAGGTCTGGATTACGCTTTGATCGAGATTGAAGCATGGAATCTTGATAGCCCAAACCGAATTTTTCTCAGTGAGCACCAATATCATACGCTCAATCCGACACAAATCTCAGACTCGGGACCGAAAGATGCTGACATAGTTGCTCTTACCGGATCTACGGGTATTCTTAATGGCCGCTTGCTAGGAACCCCATCTTTCTCAAGAGCACCAGATCAAAGATCACAGACCCCATCTCAAGAATTATGGACTGTGAAATTTAATGGCAAAATCGAGGAAGGGGACTGTGGTACATGTGTTTTCGATGCCCAAACAGGTGACTTGTATGGGCATGTGGTTTCTGGGAATCCAAATTCTGGATACGCATATATCGTTCCAGCCCACCAGATTCGCGATGACTTGTGGGACCGTTTCGGCGAGGACTTGCAACTCCATATACAAACAACTGAAATTTGGGATGGTCTATCCTCTAGGACCTCTACAGTATTCGACTTTTCGTCAGCTGGGTACAGTGGATCCCAATCACAAGGGTCTGCCTGGCTATCAGACAATACATCCTAGGAGAATGGGTATGATTCGTTATCAAGTGAAACCCGTCAGAGGCTGACTCCCAACCCTCTATCCCGACGTTTCCGGAACCCGGGGCACAGTGGTAAGAATTGTACGGCCAAGTCACATAGATGAGATTTCTAACCCAATGTCAATGAAAAAGCGTTTGTCAGAAAGGAAAAAGAGTATTTCACACCTGGCAGAGTAAGTCCTTCTGGATGAAGTTTCTGACAGTCAAGTGTCTCACAAAAAAGCGAAATTAGATCTTCATCCTGAGCTGGCTTGAGCCTGCTCAAAGCCTACGTATGAAAACAGCTGGCAACAGTGAAGATATTATTATCATCGGTCACGACCAGCTAAGATATTTTCCTAGTCCGCGTCGAATGGTTGTCATCAAGACTGACCAGGGAGAAAATAGCTCTACTTGCGTGTAAGTTTCCATTTATTTGTCTATGTGTCTATGTCTATGAGGGAAAGACTAACTGATGTATCTCAGAGGAATATTTACCTACGGGGGGCGAGGATTAGCAAAAACAGGGCTCAACCTTGATAAACATGCGATTGTCTTCGACGAAAGACTTGATGAACCTCGGACGCGGCCGGATGAACCAACCCTCAAAGGCCCACCACTGGCTGTCTGTATTGAGTCACCGTCTGAAAGATTGGACTATATGTCTCGCATCAACTTTGAAGTCACCTATACGGTCGAGCACAATACGGAGGTTCGTGACGTGGGCCATATTGCCGAGAGGTCTATGAATGATTTTGAGACTTATGTAGCTGAGGCTTTGAAAATCAACTAGTGGTCTTGGTCCTGGCTTGGATACAGGGAAAGGGACAGGGGGGCAGTGGTCCACGTCCATTTGACGACTCTCGCAAATTACTTTCATGACTTTATTTGGTCTATATATTGTTGCAGATACTCTAGGTGAAATGAAATGGCAAGAGAATTAATTATATAATCATATTTGAACACTCTATTCAATCTTTTAGACAGCATCCTAACTTCATACGAAAGAACCTCTCTCAGTTCAACTCAGCAGCCGCCGCAACCTCTAACAAATCAGTCTGTCCCAAAGCATCCTGCGTATACCGAGCATTGTACTTGAGCACATTCTTCACAGCTCGGTATTGCTGAACATTGATCCACAAGGGCTCCGTGCTGATAAACCAAGGCACATTCTCGCTACAGGGAGGTGTGGTCAGAGAGCCGTTGTAAGTATAGACACCGAACTTGTTGAAATGATGGATTATGCCGCTGAAATCAAGGGGCCCGGTTTGGGTATATGTGCCAGCTATGGTGATGTCGAGGTGGGCGAAGACGGAGTCGAAGAGGGGGCTGGTGTAGCCGAAGGGGGAGAGTTCCATCAGGAAGGCGACGACGGCGATTTGTTTGCCTGATTATTTGTTAGTTCTCGTTTCCATAATTTATACGAAGCTTGAAAAGGGCAGAAGCTTAATCTCGGTTTAAAAAACGAAGTGGCACTCCATTGGGAAGTACTCCTCATTCACGCGGTGCTCACTAGAAGTATGGAAATGGAATTGGACGAGGGGGTAGGTGATATTCTTAGTGGTCAACGACCCATTGGTAATAACAACCTCCAATCCAGAACCCAAGTTCTTGAACTTGGCAGATGGGACATTGGTGACGTTGAAGGTGATTGATCCTGCGACGGCGTAGTCGACGGTCTGGGTGCCGATGTCAATGGTGACTGGTGTGTGTCTTTTGCGCATGCATCGTTGGCGGTAGTGTTTAGGCCATACCAGTTCAGGGGACCACCTAGCTTGGTATAGTTGAAGGTGTCGGGCGTAACGACGCCATCTGCTGCGCGAGCGTGGATATGGGCTGAGGCCAGGGGGGGAGCAGAGAAGATGAGAGCTTCATAGTGGTGTAGTTGGATGTTATGTGAAGGGAAGGGGAGATGGCCGAGGGTACCGCTTCTTTGGGGGATCAGAAGGTTTATATAGTGCCAGACAACAGAGCAGGATGCATGAGTCCTGCTTGTTTATTAAAAGTTTCCTCTGTCTTTCATTTTGTTCATCATAGCCGTGGTTCCCCTATACGTAGTGTGCGATACATTAGAGAAATCCACATGGTTCCTCTACCATACCGGCAGCGCATTTCGATCGTCTTTGGTCGGCGCTTGGTAGGCTAGCTTACGCCGGGCTGATTATGCTGGAGGGACTTCCTGATTAGGGAATCCAGAGCATGGGTATAGGGAGAGGGGTCGATCGTGGCCACAAACGGGTTGATGTCAGTTCTCTCGGGGTATTTTTTTCTTCGCACTATGACAAGATCCTAGATCTTGCATTGGTGAATACTAGCTTAATCATACATCTAATATTGTGCCGCGTGTGCCATGGTCAGCCAGCCTCGTTGATTCATCGTCCACACTAACCAGCTAAGACCTGAGATCTACAGTAACTAGCGGACATTTCTTGCACAGAGGGGGTTCCACTTAAGCCCGTGGTATAAAACAAGCTTCGCGCTAGTATGAGATGTGTAAGTGTATATGTACATAACCTTAGAAATGAACAATTGAACAATGAACATACAGTCCTAGCTTACTAGCACTATCCTCATTTAAGGATATCCCCGGCCAGCCAGCCTTCGCCACGCGTCGAGTCATGACTCGAATTAAGATCTACCACCGAGATCCAGCGGAAGATAAATCTTGATTTTGAGTCTGGCACAGAACAGACCTTCAGAGTCCACTGTTACGTAGTCTAATTGCCGGAATTTTACCTTCAGGGGTGCATGCACTGTCCTGATGTAGTAGTGATTTGTTAATGAATCGCTATCTTCCTCTCTTCTTTTTCCAAGGTTTACTCATCAATATCGGTCTTTGTGAGGCTTTCTGGAGTTATGAAGAAAGAGATCAAAAGGAAGGACATTTTCTGAAGATGCCAGGTACACAAATCCGGCTCATCGCTTTTGCATCCATCTAGAGTTTGTTGTTACGTATTGCTTATTCTTGACGTTCAGACCCACACTTCAGCACGGTTTACCACGGAGTACTCCGTAGTACGTAGCTCTAATTTGCAGAACTCTGTATTAGTGGATATTGATACAATGATAATCATGGAGCGCCGTATCTGTAGGTTTTCTGGAGCTGGTAATTGGTTCGACAAGATGGCCCGAACTATTAAATCAGCACTATATTCAGTGGAGACGGGATAATCCAACCACATAAAAAAAAGAAAATGCATCTAGCGCGTACGTCCTGGAAAGTTGGGGAGTAAGAGTATCTCGCGATCCCCTGATTCCGAATCAATCCTCGGGCAAGTTTAGAAGGACGTGCCGTGTTAGCCTACATCGAAGCATATGGAGGACGAGGACCAATTTCAAAGACTTCTGTACGGTTGAATATAACGAGGACATCCGTCACCAACTCGTCCTACAGTATTTTCAACACCTAACCAGTTAGTTAAATAGCTGAGGCTGACCACGGCGCAGTAGCTCCTGGCTTTGCCTATGTGAAGCCTTTCGCAAACCACCTAGGTACACCGACTTTGGTGTTATTGCATATTCATAACCTACAAACAAGCAAGTCAAGTTTTTCCAAGATAAAGTTGTCGTCCATACTCTATAGTTATCTTTTGATAACCTCGGTCCAAATAAAGTTAAGCCAAGATCGCGCTTACATAAGCGATCTTATCAAAGTGGGCTGATGGCGATAAGCCGGCTAGTACGAGTGACAACATACCACCTGAAGTTTATATACATTTTCTATATATACGTGAAAAGAATAAAAAATTCTTGAAAATCAATGATTCACCACTTGCCACATATGAAGAAGAGAAGCTAAGAAGGCAACATGTGCATCGCCCTCATCTCCACCGCCCATCCCGCGTATGAACTCATCATAATCGATAACCGAGATGTACCCCTCCCCTTCTCCCCGGCGCCCTTCTTTTTCATACACTTACTAATCAGTCGGGAGTAGGAATATTTACATCGCCCAACAGCTCCCGCAAACTGGTGGCAGCACCCCAACACACATGTCCTGGGGTCCCGTGACCTCGCGCGTCCCGAGCAGGGTACATGGATGGGCATCACAAAACAGGGGAGGGTAGCCGTATTGACAAATTATCGCGAAGCAGCGCCTATTGGGAATATAAGTCGTGGCGCGATTGTGAATGATTTCCTGACTGAGCCCCCAACTGCGGTGGGAGAGGGTACAGAAGAGAAAGAAGGGAAAGAGCAAAGGACAACACGCGCCTTCGTGCAGGATGTGATTAATTCTCAAATGGCCACTAGAGCGGGCGGATTCAGTCTTGTATGCGGCCGGGTGGGTGAGCCGTTAGCGATTATATCGAATCGGATGGCTGAGAACCTCGACTCTGCGACGTGGATTGCCTCGACGCGCGGGGAGACGGTGGGGTTAAGTAATACGTTCCTCAAGGACAGGACGTGGCCGAAGATAATCAACGGGGAAATTTTGATGAAGAGTGCTATTGACGCACACATCGCCTCTTACCCGGACCACCAAGGGACTACGGGAGAGGAAGAAGACGACTTAATAAAAAGACTGTTCAGCGTCTTATCAACCGACACCATGCCGAAGCTATCAAACACCGAACCCATCAAAGAACAGTACATGAATCAACTCAAAGAATCAATCTTCATTCCATTGTTAGGTGACCGCGCCCAATTCGAGGCTGAGGCAGCCCAACTCGCAAAAATGGGGCTGGCGGGGTATACTTCTGGTTTATATGGGACGCAGAAACAGACTGTTTTATTGGTCGATCAGGCCGGAAGAGCGAAGTATGTTGAGAGGTCATTGTACGATGACCATATTCATCCTATACCGCTGGGGCAGGGGGATAGGATTTTCGAGTTTGTTATTGAGGGGTGGAAATCGAAATAATCTCCTAGCCTGTATGCATAATCTATATATGAGCCTCTCAGCGAGGGTTAAACCTTTCGCTTCAACAACCCCCTAAAAAAGTCAAAACTGTTACTATCGCTCTGCAGCTGCCACACGCGCCCCGTCGGCCGATCCTCCCAGCCCAATTCCTCCGCTAGAAGCAATCCATAATCACGCGTTATACCCTTGATCCTAGCCCTGGCACCGCCTTCTTCTTCCAGCGTCACGATCTGATTCATATGCAACCAATCTTCATAATACATATCTTCAAACTGTTTATCGAACCCGTTGCGCAGGAAACGGATGTATAATTCTTCAAAAACCGTTAGTACTCGCGCAAGCAGTTTCTCCAAAATGATGGGGCTTGATTTGATAGTTGCGCGGGATGCGAATCTTTCGACGATAGCGTTCAGGGATGTCGTTGGTGATGCGTTTGTGGCGTTGATGCCGATGCCCACGACGGCGACGTATTCTTCTGAGGAGTAGTGGGAGTTGACGAGGATACCGGAGATTTTGGTATATTTTCGTTTGTCGGGTTCGGCGGGATCCATTGCATCTACACAGTTAAAACATATTCAGGATAGAGGGGGAAAGGGGGGTACTTACAAACGTCGTTGGGCCATTTCATTTTGATAGGTAGCTGCTCGTACCCCTTGTCGTAGGTCTTTATTCCTTTGACAACAGCCATGGCGGCAAGGTATTGGACAAAGACTATTGGTGCCGATTGCATCTTTTCCATTGGATGTCGCACCACCGTCGAGAACATGAGAGCTCCTGCTGGTGATACCCATACATTCGAGCCGCGGCCTCTGCCTGCGACTTGCACTGTAGCGGTCATTGTGAAGCCGGTGGGCAGTCGTCGGAGAAGGCGCGTGTTCCTGAAAATGTTAGCTATGTCCATCGTAGCGGAGAGATCCGTAACGGAGAAATACATACTTTTCCAACATGGAACTAGTACTGGTGACAACTTCACCGTATATAATAGTCCGTCCAAAGTCGACAACCGCCTCCTTTGACTGCGACTGATAGTGTCGCAGATTAGCATAAAATGCATGATGATTAAAATACGGCGTCAGCTTAGACGAAGGCAGCTCCTCATGGATCAGCAACCGCTTCACAATCGCATTATAATCAACAATGCCTTCACTAGAAGTCGCCTTTTCTTCTGCCACTTCTTCATCCAACGCAGCCTTCAAATCATCCATCTCGTACGTCTTGTCGTACGCCCTCTCGACCCGAAAGGTATCGATATCGTCTTTGAGGATCTCTTTTCGCTCATCTTTGGTCATTATTTCTTCCAGTGCAGATACGATAGCTTGAGTATACTCAGGCTCGACAGAGGACATGTGCAAGCAAGAGAGAGACGGTACCGTGGTAGTTTCTTGACTGACTTGTAGACCTAGTTTGGTCAAGCATGCTTTTAGAAAGTCTGTTCTGGCGGTGTCATCGGCTGCTATTTTATCAATAATTTCTGCGTATTCGGGGCTACCGGCAGATTTGTCGAGATTGACGGCGGCGAATCTATTACATTAGCTAGGTTCAACGATTAGATAGGTGGACATACTCTGGATGAGGCCCTGTAAGGACAACCGCTCCGTCGCCAATTTTGCGATATACAACTGCTGCTGCCCCCTTGCCCGAGTCAACAGCAAGTTCTTCCGTATAACTTGCGAGTATCTCAACTCCTTGATTCGCATAAGCCTCCGCATCAACAAAAACACCACCACCATTATAATAACTATGAAACGTCTCCGGGACTGTTCCATCACCAAACGCGGTTCTCGATACCTTGAGTTCCGCAGCCCTTGCCCCAGCTTCACTCGAATAAACAAACCCCTCAAACGCACACCCCCTACAAACCCCCGTAAAGAACGCCAACTCCCTCTCCCCAATAACCTGCATCTTTTTGTCGCCAACCTCAAACTCACACCTGCCACTCCCATAATAACCCCCCGCACAGAAACCGAGATACGCACCGCCATTCTGCACAAATTGAGTAATGCGACGGTTCCCCGCGCCATTCAAGGAAGCGCAGTAACCCAAATCTGCGCCTCCAGGCATCACGAGCATGGCGCAGGTGGAGAGCCAGGGTTCTTTGATGAGCATGTCTGCTGTTATAGGGATTACGGCATAGTTGGATGCTAGGAGGCGGCGGAGAGTGTAGAGGCAGTGACGAACTGATTCTACAGTGCTCCCATGACCTAGACCAAAAGATTAACCTTTGACATGTTTTTTTGTTGTTGATTTAGGCGTACCAGAGTAGACGAGCACGTTGAGCCTGCCCGAGCTAATGGCTCGTCCAGTAGACATTTTTGGTCGGCGGGAGGCCAGAATCTCAGGCAACTTTTTTTTCCCTCAGCTACAACCTTGGAAGTCCCCAATTTATTGCTCTTGAAGATCACTGCAATTGTCTCCTCAATTAATAAAATGTCCAACAACGAAAAACAAACAGCTGAAAAGAGCACAAACCAGGAAGACGATGAACCCGATGACTGGTGAGTGTATGACAGGACAAGAAAAGAATTGTCGAGGTCCGACTGCGGACAGAAAACTGACTGATCGCTCTTTCCGCCCGCAGGGACAAGCGCATCTTCAGCACCGGATGTTCTGGTATGTTTACTTTCTATATATATATATTTATCTGTTTAATATAGTTGGATGAAAGCTAAGCTAGATTAGCGGAACAATCGAAAATGAATGATTGCTACTATGACACCAGGGATTGGAGGAGTTGTAAGAAGGAGGTGAGCTCGACCTGCCATCAGCACACATATGTCCCCCTGTCTGCATAAATGATACTTACTCCTTTCCAATCCCTCTTACATTCTGATAATTGTATACTGGAGCTGACAAGAGCAGATGGAGGCATTCCGCGAGTGCTGGAAACGGCAAGGCAATGACCAGAGGACCAAGACGAAGGATGCTCAATAGTAACTACCTTGGGTACTTTGAGCGATGTACTATTACTGTATTATTATTATAAACTCGCCATTCTTTCTGCATTTTAATTATGCGATATGTAACTGTAGTTGTTCGTCCTCAAGTGACGACTAGTCAAATGCCGGCATGTGATTGGCCGTAGCTGGACCCTCACTAGCTGTGTGATACCTCACCTCGTCTCACACCTCAACTTGTCAACAACCCATCTCAGCTTCCAGGACAGCCACAACCATGTCCTCGTTACCACTCCGGCGCTCACTCACAGCGCTCGAGGCGCTAGGTCTACAGAGCCTACGACCTACACCGTGGGTCCTCTCTTCACAGCGATTCGCATTACACACGCGACGAGCTCAATCAACCTCCTCAACCTCAACGACCGCAAACAAACCCACCCCACGGCCCTCACCCTCGACACCAACACCAAATACACCTCCCAAATTCACACCCTCCTCCTCTCCATCACCATCATCAACCTCCACCACAACCACAACATCTTCATCAGCTACGTCCTCCCCCACAACCCCCAACATCGCCAAAACCGGCCTCGCCGACAAACCCCTCGACCTCTCCCCCACAGGCTACGATCCCTCCTCCGAAAAGATAGACTGGACCCGCTCCTTCCACGGCATAAGCTCCGTACCTTTCTCCCCAGAAATCGTGGCCGTGTTACTCGAAGAAGTGAACAGCGAAGATGTCGAAATCAAACCTGATGGGATCGTCTACTTGCCCGAAATCAAATATAGGCGGATCCTAAACAAGGCCTTCGGACCAGGGGGGTGGGGATTAGTGCCGAGGAGTGAGAGTATTGTCACGCCGAAGACGGTTACGAGGGAGTATGCTTTGATTTGTCATGGACGGTATATGCCCCTTCCTCTCCTATCTTCCTATTTCAAGATGATTTACTGACAGCATGGTGGATGGAAAAAAAAAGACTGGTATCAATCGCCCGCGGCGAACAAGACTACTTCAATCCCGATGGCATCCCCACCGCAACCGAAGGCTGCAAATCCAACGCTCTGGTCCGCTGCTGCAAAGATTTGGGTGTTGCAAGCGAATTGTGGGATCCGCGATGGATTCGGAAATTCAAAGCGGCATATACGAAGGAGGTGTTTGTGGAGCATGTAGTTAACAAAAGGAAGAGTAAGATTTGGATTAGGAAGGATGAGGAGGTCGGGTATCCGTGGAAGGTTACTAAATAGTTTTCTCTCTCTCTTCGCTCAAGAGTGAGTAGGCGTGGGTGTATGATATATGGCAGAGAAGTTTTAGTTTGGTGAATTGTAATATACATGAATCGACTCAGATCCTGTCGGATACAAAACAAAGATAACCTCCAACACGTAACCAACAGAAAGAAACAGAACGTGACAGTTAGATAAACTGGATAAGTGCAAACAAAATTTTAAGTCTATAAAATCAAATCCAGTTTGATATGCAGAATCCAAAGGAAATGAGAGAAATCGTTAATCACAAGCTGTGATGAGATGCAAGCCGATTCGTTAATGTTCTTCATCATCATCGACTTGCGGTGACGGTATATGTGGTTGTGCAAAAGCATTGCCTGCTTGAGTCTGAGTCTGACCTGGCGCGCGAGGGAGACTGGTGCTCGAGGCTGCCGCCAACGGCGGAGATTGGTATTGTGGCGGCGCCGGTCGGTATTGACTTGCTGCAGTGGAAGCCGCGGGAGAAACGTTGCCATAGCTTCCGGCGTATGGATTATTGGTCTCGTAGGGAGTTTCGTGTGGAGGTGCGCTGATGGGTGTTGGTTGAGATGCTAGTGGCTGAGGTGCTGCGGAGTAGTAGCTTGGGATTTCGTAGCGGTCTGTTGGCGTTTGCTGAGCAGCGGGAATTGCGCCAGTCACGGATGGAGGCATGAGAAGGGGCGATGGTTGGTGGAGGGTTGGGACGTTGGGGCTGGCCTTGCGACGACCTGATGATGCAGCGCGGAGGAGCTTTGATTGTTCATCGTTTACGTCCTGGATGGGACTTAGTTGATTCTCGTTGCTGACGGCTGAGGTAGCGCTAGGAATGCGGTACAACTGAGCCGATTCTTCAGGACGCGCCAGATCGTAGCCAGCGGGACGGCTGTTGAGAGAATCGACGAAATCGGCTTCGCTCATTTTCTTGACTGATCCGCCACTGCGTTGCTGAAGACCACTGGTAGATGTAACGGTATCAACGCCAGTCGCGGCTCCTGCCGGTGACAGGCTCTGTTGAAACTCCTTCATAGCACTCGTAGGCACTAAACGAGCTTGCTCTTTCTTCTCAGCAGCCTTCTCGCGATATTCCTTGGCCTTGTCGTCGGTAATGCTGACAGAGTACGAGGGGTTTGAAGGATCGCCTAATGCAGCACCACCGCCACCAGGACCGATAATAGGTACTTTCCTAATAGCCAAGACCAAAGCACACATAAACTTGGATCGACGCGCAGCACGGACCGTTTCGTTGGACCAGTTCGATTTGTGGCGGATCTCAATACGAAGCTCGAGTTTGTCCATGTTTCCGACGCTAATGACTTCGATTTCGATATCCGGCTGGAAGTCGCGGTTGTTGTCTTTGTCGCGGACGAATTTTTCCATTTCCATTTTGAGCAGCTGGATGTCGGCAAACGTAGTGCCAAAGTCGACAAACAGGGAAATACGTTCGCGCATGGCTTTAGAGCGAGTGACATTGTCAATCCAAGAAGTGTTGAGGACGGCGTTGGCAACTTGGGTAACTCGTTGTTCGGCCACGGTCCGGAAAGCAGTATACAGCAGAGAAATCTCCTCAACAAACAATTCCTGGCTGTTGATTTCCACACGGTCACCAACATCAAACGGATGCTTGACAAACAGGAAAATACAAGATCCAAGAACTTCCTGCGCAGTAGTCGAGAAAACAAAAGACAAGGACAGCAGAGATGTAGCACCAGCAGCAATGACAGTAGCTGCACCAGTCGTAACGAAAGAGACAAAAACAAGGATCATGATAATCAAGGCTACTGTCAACAACAAACTGTCAAGAACGTGAATGGCCTGGTCGACATCGTGCATGCTTCGAGCAATAGACTTGCGGACACGTCCGAATTCAGCAACAGTGAGAATCATTTCTTCCATGCTGACGTCGCCATTTCCGTCGCGGTCCAAAATATGGAAGCATTCTCTGGCCTCTTCCTCGCGTTGGGTGCCCATGACTTCGACAATATCTTCCTCATACAATGCATCCCGTCCTTCAACCACAAACGACATCCAGATACGCTTAGCCAAAGCTTCTGACGAATGACGCTTGTCCAATGCTTGGGTAACAATTGAATGAGCAGATCCGGTATCAAAAATGTTCTTGCCGGTAATCTCGTGAGCGACATTACCAAACGCAGCAGTGACCTTATCACCGACACGGCCGACACCACGTCCGACATTGCGAATCAAGCGCAGCGGAGCAACTGAATCTCCACGCTTGTGACCTTTTTTCTTGTCGGCAAGGATAGTCGCAGATATGATTTCGTCTTCTTCAGCAAACTCCTTGCAGTATTCCGGGAACATGGCACGAGATGCATCGTAGAGGTGGCCCAGCAGGTCGACATTATGCTTGGACTCTTTGATGCGCAGTTCGTACTGCTTGCGGTGGTAGCTCACAGAAATCAACTGAATAAGAGCCTTTTCGGCCAGAAAAATCAAAGTGCAAATAAGCAAAGCAAACAAGATCTGCTTGACGGTTGCCTCCCAACTCTTTTCAGCGGTGTCGTTATTGGCCCGCTGCGACGGATTCTGGGTCATGATAGGAATAAACGTAGCCAAAGAGACAAGAGCCCAGCCCACCAGTGACAGGGGAATTTCCAATGCCTTGAGAATAAGAGCATACTTTTTCGTCCCGGGACTGACAAACCCTGCAAAAAACTGAAACAAAAATGGCAAGAAATGTGCCAAAATTTTGGCAACCCACAAACTTATCCAGACGACTTCAATCCAGGTGAAGAACCAAACAATTCTGACACCGCCAATGGCCGCATGCGGCGCCGCTGTAGAACCGATAATAATAGGGATGGCAATCAAAAACGCCAATGGCGAGACATAGATGAAATAGCGAGTGATGACCGAAAAATTCAAAATGGCAAAATAAATCCTCCCCATGGTGTTAAGGGCTCCATCGGTATCCTCGTTTGTCATTGAGTCCCCCGTACCAGTCTTTTTCCGTCGGCCGGGGCCCGGTCGTTTTTCATCGTTCGACGACGAACCGTTGGGATAGCTGGTGGGCGAGGCGAGGGTGTTGGTGTTGGTCTTGCGGGCACCGGTGCCACGACTGGGGACGATGGTTAGGGGGATGTCGATGGTCGCGTCGTTGGGGTTGGCCATGGTGTGGTCATCCGGGAGGGGGTGGAATTTGTTTGCTGAAAAGCGTTTTTCGCCGATGCCAGGGCGCGACATTGACTGGTAGATTCAGAGAAGAAAATAACGAGTGAGGATATTCCAAAGACAGTGGGGTGATTGGATAATTTAGACACGAGAGCAACACAGTCGTCCCTCGGTATAAATCTGTCGACTAAGCTGAGATCTGAGGTCTGTCCACGAAGGACCCGACAAAAAGAGCGAGAAGTGGAGAGAATGAGGAGGCGTCACCGATCGAAGACAAATGAATGGTGGGCGATGGTGGGCGTGGGGGATGATCAATGGGTTGGTGTAGAACTAATGTATGCAGCACAGTCCCTCGATAACAAAATACACAACAATGAAGAGAAAGAATGAGTACTAGGAAAGTGAAATGAAGATGAAGACGAAGACGAAGACGAAGACAAAGACGAGGAGAGAAAAAAGAATATTGACAAACGAGGTCAGTCATCGTCCTTAATAAAACGTGATGTATGGCCCGTATGGCAGGTACGGTAAGTTACTCGGTAAGGCTAAGACCCAGAACAATGGCCACTGCGGGATGGCGTTTTGTTCGTATTTCCATTGGCCGACTGGCATAATTGATGTTCATTATTGGCCATGGCCTGTTTCAGGGCAGACGAGCCTCAATCCAATGAAATCGAGGCATATCAGGTACATGTCCATAGCATAAAAACATCTCCTGATAACACAAGGAAGAGCAAGGTGTGCCTCCGTGTCACCGCAATGGATGGACCGATCATCCTGCTCCATCGGGTATGGCGAAGTATGACGAATCCTCTTCCCGCCAGTATGTAGTATGCAGTACGATCGATCTATGCAGTAAAAATCTGGCTGTGACGCAAATTTCAATACGTACTGTATGCTCTCCGAACTGTCATACGTACATACATACGGCGTACGCCGTAGAGACAAAATCTAACGCGTTCGGTGCTCATTCCTTCGTTCTAGGCTGGACCCTATATCAGAGAAGGTTACGGTGGCTGTACATGAAACACGGAGGAATACTAACCCAACCTTTTTCTCCATAATACGAGAGGCAGTCAGCAGTAAGAAATACGTACTACGGTATGTCCTATGTACATAAAGTGCGTAGAGTTATTCTTAGACTGTCATCCCGTGTCATGTTCTACGCAAGTCATTGCATACATACATACAGTGCCACGAAAAATGTGTTAACACCCCCCATATCCGAACGCTTCCCGCATTCTCACCGCCTTGGTAATATGGCGACCATCTACCCGCGTGAACCCTCCAAGAAGCCCTCCGGTCGTAGCCCCTTTGCCCCTAAGAATCTAAGAGTTCCCCGTTTCTGACGGCAGAATCTGTAGCGGTGTGGCCATTTCGGATACGGGGGTTGTTAACACATTTTTCATCCCACTGTACATACATACATACATACATACATACATACATACATACATACATGTCATAACCCTACCCTAATAGATATCATCCAACTCACTCATAACTTTCTCCTTTGACCGGCGCTCCTCCAACCCCTTCCTCAAAACATCCTGCTCAATCTCCGGCGCAAGTCGATTCGGAGCAGGGGTGCGATCCAGATTCGCGACGGGTATCCGTCCGCTATCGCTTGGATGAGGGACGATACTTCGAAGACACCCTTCCCTCACTATCAGCTCCATCATCATCATCATCATCATCATCATCATCAGAAGTGGGAGAGGAAGATGAGTGAAATCGAAGGATATAATCCCAACACCTCCCCACCACACCCACAGAATGGAACCCTCTCCATCACCTTCCCAAACGCACAACTAATCTGCTAAGGGGTATTATGTGTTTGGTTGGTGGTTTGGGAGCTGAGACGGGTCGAATTCTGATAACTAGTTATGGCCTGGGGGGTGCGGCGAATAACCTTGCGTTGGATGATAGCATCCATGTCTTCAGGTTGTGCAAATTCTCTAGATGTCGTCTAGATTATGAGAGTTGGCTGTCTACGTATTCCTTGGGTGACTGGTAGGTGATACTAACGGGTATATTTCCAGTAACTACCTAGGTATTGATGGACACAGTTCCGATCTTCTCACGACAAGCTCATTAACTTGAATCTCAAAAGAATATTTCTGACAGAGAAAAAGCACATCGCATCAGACACAAATGGGAATACAATCACTACAACTATGCAGGCACCGGAAACCTGATTCCGATGTATTGTATCGTCATCTGGACCATCACCACAACTGCAAGACTCGAACAAACGTTGCTGAATCAGAACCGGAAATCACGGGGGAAAAAAACAGCTCCTTCAGTCCCACGAGCACTATATGTGGTCATGGATAAGGAGCACCTACCTAAGGAAACATTAATCTACCACGGCGAGTGTATTGTCTAACATCATCGCATATCATTCTCCTATACACCTAATATAACC
>NHZS01000143.1:0-38789 GCA_002775195.1 Talaromyces adpressus
CATATATGCTATTGACATATCTAAACCGTGGCATGGACCTCTAATATCGCCTACGTTGGTTTTATAGTAACTATTAGTTTTATACCGAATACCACTCTGTTATGCCCGCTCCTTCACTCATTGCTTGATAAAGGGAAGAATAATCGAGCTTGGATAATTTTTTCCAATATGGATCGTATGCAGTCCTTTGTTCAACTCATGCTCCGGTCGAGGTTGTGAGAAGCTCTTGAACTCTGCAATACTGGGATATTGCCCAGAAACCTCATTGACTGGTCAGTACACAATTGAACACAATAATGGCAAAACAAGGTGAAATTTACCTGCAAAGAGATTATCTCTCCCTCTTCAAAGTCATAACCCATGGCCCATATTCCAATCTCTAATTTCACAATCTCGCCTGGCTTCACCTTCTCCTGCTTTGTGTGCGGATGGAATGGGAATTGAGGATGGATACTCTTGGTAGAGTCATAGGCACGATGCGATGCACGCAATATACCAGTTGAACCCAGGTGGAGATTTGTGCTTTGTTGGTCCTTCTCGGGTATCTCATCGATCGACTTGACGGGAGTTGCTTCAATAGGGAAGTTCAAATGCATGAGCAACTTTCCATTACGATCCCGCTTCCGGAGAATAACAAAAACTGTGAAGTCATCTTGCTTATCATTGGAGACATATAGGACTGCCTTGGGAAGACCGATTAGTTGTGTCGGCTTGTCGAAAGTAAAAGAGAACTCGGCGATAGACTCTCGTTGCTCTGAGTTGTATGACACAGTCTCAGCGTCGGTATTAGACGGAGCATCCGTCTTCAACAGACCATCTTTTGCAAGATACAATTCGCGGTACTCAGTGTTGGGAGCCGGGAAATCCTCAAGGATGATATCATCGATAGCCGCACGGTCACCGAATCGAAGGGCTGACCAGCGTACTTTGGGAGTCTTCTCCCAACCATTGCCTTCTTCACCGCGCAAGTAACGATCGAAGAATAGGAACAATTCTTTCTCCGACTCGGGCTCACTGTATAGCTCGTACCACTCCTGCTTGCTTCCCCAACGAATCCATTTGTTATCATGCGGTATTTCCAGCCATGCACGAACACTTCCCATTGTGTGAATGGATGAGACATCACTTCCTCTGATATAGACAGGGCACTGGATCTTCGTCATGTTGGCACGCTTGTCTTCCCAGAACGCATTTGACACGTTGGAACGACGATACATTTCCTCAAAGTCTTCTAATCCTGAGTTGACCTGTCCGCGTACAATAGCGTTCGCAATGAGATCAAAGTTGCTCATAAAGAACCATCCACCACGGCAGAACTGCTCTCGATAGATATCTCCAGATCCTTCCCAGGGAGCAATAGCCTTCAACGATGGTGGCTGCTGAGCCGCGATGAACCATTGGGAGATAGCCAATGCCGAATTACCAGCCATTCCAATGTTACCATTGCACCAATCCATCTTTGCTACCGCTTCAACCACATCGTACCCATCCTCCGCGTCCTGTGTACCCATGACACCAATCTGACCATCACTATGTCCAGCACCTCGTGTATCAACACTAATGATCGCATACCCTCGCGGACACCAAGTTTGTGGATCGAGACCCTCAAACTTCTCGATACCACTGAGGTGTTCACGCGGAACACAGCATTTCCACACAGTCATAGGAAGCATCTCCAGAGCACTGTACTTTTTGCCGTAGAATGACCAACTAAGGACAGCGGGTACTTTCTCCGTTGAATTCGCCGGTCGATAAATGTCGATGTAGAGTCGCGCACCGTCTCGGACCACAATTTCAACATCGTGCTCGACTATAATGTCGCTTTTGAGAGGCTTGGCGTTGAAGCCATTCCAGCCGTTGGGTAAGACTTCTTTTTTGCCGGGCTGGAAGCCCACATAGCCGTTTTCGCCAATGGTGGGTTGTTTGACGCGCTTGTATGCGATCTGGAGAGGAATGGGAGACATGGTAGATACTTTGAGCTTGGTGCAAAATTGATGATATTAGGAGTTGTCGATAAAATCTACTCAGAAGAGCTCAACGAATTTTGAGATATTTTTCCTTTGGGACGATACCACTTTAGATCAGGGAGGGTCAAGATATACAATCAGATTGCAAAAAAAAAAAAGTTGAATTTCTCGCACATGCTTCGACCCAAGCTCCTCATTTCAGTCCCATCTTCGGCCCCGAGACGAACTGAATAGCAACCTTCTCCGCTTCTTCCCAAAAGGACTCCGGTTGATACATAGAAAGCGGGGATATTGGAGGTGAAGCTCAAACGGACAATCAGCCGAGAACGGTCTTAAGGGACGCTAACAGACTGAGCATCAGCCCCGAGAGTCAGCCCCGAAAACTTCTAGCAAAATAGTGGCTGTCGGTGCCTTGAAGGGCGTTCGGGCCCACTCCCGGCCGCTAACAAAGCAGCACGCATCGCCGAGGCAGCATTATTGAAATCAGCTGAGAAGATCTTAACGAATATGGGAACACCCTTAAGACAGTAAGCTTCTGTGTTACTTATTTTTACTACTCAAATTTCCCTTCGTCGAGTCAACGAGTTCAATTCTTCAAAATTGTCTTTTGAGATCACCTCTTGAACTATCGATCTAAGCATTCATCAAGATGTCCCTCACAGAAACCGAAATTCAGGCCAAGGCTGCTCTGCAGAAGTCTCTGCGCGAATCCGAAGATCTCATTCATTTTGAGCCTAGGGTTTACGGAGACTGGCGTGATGAGTTCCATGAGAACGGTTGTGTTGTGATCAAGAATGTCATCAGCAAGGAAAAAGCCAAGTACTACTGTGACAAGCAGATTGAATGGCTTCACAAGTTTGACTTGGGATTCGATGAGAATGACGAGAGTACATGGACAGCTGAGCACTTACCAGTCAACTTTAAGGGAGGGTAAGTCATTGCACAAATCACAGTAGGTATAGCGAACACCACTAACCGGATATAGAATGTACTACGCTTATGCTGCACCGCACGAAAAGATGGCTTGGGAAGCCCGCATGGAACCCGCAGTTATCGAAATCTTCGAGAAGCTATGGGAGACCAAGGAACTGATTTGTTCGTTCGATGGCCTGAACGTCTCCATGCCCCGACGAAAAGATCTTACTTGGACTCCTTGGCCACACTGCGACCAGAACCAAGCTCGCAAGGGTATGCAAGCCGTTCAAGGTCTACTAAACTTTGCGCCAAACGGTCCCAAGGATGGAGGCTTAGTCTTGATGAAAGGTTCTGCCAAATTATTCAACGACTATTTCTCTCAGGATAGGGAGTCCTATGCACACGAAGATGCCCCCCCACCAGAGCTGAAGTATCAAGATCTCTTCTTATTCGACCCGAAGGATCTCAAGTGGTTTGAAGATCGAGGCTGCGAGCTGGTCAAGATCAACATGGAACCTGGCGACTTTGTCCTCTGGGACTCCCGTACCATTCATTATGCTGAATTGCCTCAAGGAGACCAGATCCGACATGTCCAGTATATTTGCATGACGCCTCGCCGATTTGCGACCGAAGAAGCTCTGGAACTGAAGAAGCAATGCTTTAACAGCTGGATGGGCACCACCCACTGGCCACACTGGTACGTTTGATGAACGGCTTTTTAGATAAGGACATTACACTAACCAGGACCATAGCAATATCCGCCCATCCGCCGAGAAGCCTATGCGAAATGGCAAAGTCTGCCCGAAATACCGCACAGAACCATTTGAGAAGCCTGAACTTACGGATCGTCTTTTGCAGTTGGCTGGAGTGAAGGGTTATGATTGATATTCATGTGAAGGAAGCATACAAACTTGTCATCTACTGTATCTATCTTATCTATCTTAGCTCGGAATGAACTAGAAATGTATCACTGTTATTTACTAAAGATTTTTTGTTTTTTATCTTTTTTTTTCTCCACAAATTATTGTATTGCTCTAGTGCGCAGACTTTGCGTGCTGCGAATTCCTATAACAAAACTTGCTCACTGACATGCTAACACCCGAGTTTCGCACAGAAGAGGTGTATTCAACAATCGTCTGCATTCCTCCACATTCCGACCCTCAAGTTGCCTCCGGACCACACTTGCCGAGCACTCGTCCCCAAACAAATGAGATGATTCTACCCCGCGGGGTGACTTGCCCTCGAATCTGCGGGGAGCGCTAGACATCTCGGGGCTTGCTTCACTACCCATCGGATGACCCTCCGGACAGTGACCGAGCACAATCCACGGTTCCACAGCGAATCCCGTAACGCTCGGGCTCTTTTCCCCAAGACTTTGTCCCAACTACCCAGAGTCTATTTTGCCTCCCATCCTGAAAAAAGCTTTCGGAGCTACTTCTCTTTGAGAAGGGATTCGTGACTCCGTACGCTTATGCGTGCGGACGCTACGAGTGTTGCGTATATGACTGCCTGACTATATCAGCTATTTCAACATATATAGAGCTACTTCTTGGCCTAGTCGATTCATCATAATTGTGTGCATATTACACCGATTACACAGGCGGGAAACTACCAGGTTTCTCGCAGCCACTCTTATATCGATTCTATTTTACTCAAACACTCGGTTGAGACTTCAACATGACGGACGTCAAGCAAACCTCGGACAAATTGTCATCTCTTCATGTCGAGGAGGCAGAGCCAGCAATAGGCGCCGAAGTTGAGGTTGTCCAGGTGCATACTATGGGCACGGTGAGGTTGACTGAAGGGGAAATTGTCTACATCCCGACACCGACAGCGGATCCTCAGGGCAAATACAACCCATATATTTTGAGATAGGCACGGCGTGTGCTAACTGCGCTATAGATCCATTGAACCTACCCATGTGGCAGAAATGTGTCATTCTCGGTATTATCTCTGTTTGTACGTGCCCTTCTTTCCCGAATCTAAAACACTGCTGATACCTCTCAGTCTCAACCCTCGGTCTCTCTCTCGTCTCCGGATTCGGTGGCCTTTTGGGCTTCTACATCCCTCAGTATGTTGAAGCAGGCAAGGATTACAATGATATTACCAAATTGATGACATACCCATCGCTCTTTATGTGTGTTATGACGATCATCTCAGAATTTTGATAGAGTCTAACGGATCAACAGGGGAATTGGAAACATCATCGGCATGCCTCTCGCTATCGGAGTAGGCAGACGCGTCGTATTTCTCGGCTCAACGGTTATCCTAGTCATCGGTGCAGCTCTTTGTGCTGCTAGCAGTTCCTACGAATGGCAGCTTGGATTTCGAATGGTCATTGGATTGGCAGCAGGACAAAGCGAGTCAGTCGTACCTATGGTATCTCAAGAGATATTCTTTCTTCATGAAAGAAGCACCGCGATTACTGTCCAGCTAGCGTTCCAGGCTATCTTGACATGCGTTTGGGTGCTTTTTGCTAGTCCTATTGCAGGCGCCATCACACCGCAGTGGTGGTACGGCCTAGGTGCTATTCTGAGCGGCGTACAGTTAATTCTCACATTCTTTTTCTTACCTGAAACCAAGTACGACCGACCTTTATCTTCTTACCAAGAAGGATCGTCCACAGAAGACTCAACTATTGAGAATCCCGAGGGTGTATCTGTCAAACAAAAAGTATCAGTTTGTACAAGCCGGCCTCCTCTAGACTATGTCAACTATAAGCCACGGACATGGAAGTCGGATTTGCGTCTATGGATTGGATCCCCTGAATGGGCCGCAACCTGGAACGTGTTGAGGGTAAGCAACTTCCTCTTTCCTACGTATAGTCTCCACTGACACCAATGCATAGCAAACTGGAGAACTTCTTCTCTTCCCTAACGTCATTTGGGCACTATTAGTCAATGGTCTTACTCTCGGAACCAACATCGCTATCGGAACAACTTACGGCACTATCATCACAGCTCCACCATACAATTGGCCTAACAAAAGCGCATCCTACGTCAATATCGGTCAGATAGTGACTGCCCTCTTGGCACTACCACTCCTCGGCCAAGGCTCAGATTGGCTCATCAAGCGCATGGCAAAGAGGAACGGTGGCCTACACGAGCCCGAAGTTCGCTTGATCCCCCTGGTCATTCCCATTATGGTCGGAACTTTCACGGCTATCTTGTACGGTCAGGGAGCCACTCATCCAGAAAAGTATCATTGGTTCGTCTACGTGTGGGCCGTCGCAGCCTACTACTTTGCGTTTGTCGGTGCAAACATCGCCGCTATTACGTACCTATTAGACAGCTATCCAGCTCGTGCAGGTCCATTATTGGTCATTGTATGTGCTTTTAGGGGTATCCTCTCGTTCGGAACAAGCTACGGAACTGCTCCTTTTATTGCTAGTCACGGGTATGATGGGGCTTTTGGCACTTTTGGTGCCCTCACGGGTGCTATGGGATTGTTGGGAGTTCCGATCTACATCTATGGCAAGAAGATTCGTCATGTAACTGGTAGGTATGCCAAAGATTGATCGTAACATGGGGTGGAACGTTGGACAGGCATGATAATACGCAGGAAGGCCTGTCCTGGGGTCGCCTATTGGAACGTTGATATCGGATCCTTAGATAGCTTCTAGTCAGCCCTTTACTGCATTCTTTCTGGCTAGCATCCATGGATACAAACTGTTAATTCCTATTATGAAGCAAACAAGATGTTGAACCGTAAGTTAGAGATTAATAAATAATGTAAATAAAAACTAATAACCAATTAACCATTATTAATAAATGTAATAAACTTATACTTAAGGATATGTATATACAATAGACATAAAAGCTAAACACCCCTTGGACTTAATAAATTATAATCAGATATAATTAGTTAGTACTAGATTCTGTATTACTACTACTTATTAAGAAATCATTCTCTGGTCATTTGAGATCCATTCATCATATGCTGCCATAGCTTTCCATCCCCGTTAAGCCATTTCTGCCATAAATCAAGGGATTCCTGATGGGCGTCGAATCCCCACAGCACGTTTTGATACACCGGGTCTGCCCAAGGATTAGGAAACCCCTCACTAGGTTCGTCCTCGCTAAGTATCCGATCCCGTTCCTCTTGTTCAGGGCCATCCATGAGTTGGCACTGATCATGCATATACTTGCTTCGCTGGCGGGTCTCCATGGTCCGTAGCTGGCGCGAACGGACAAAAGCTGCCACCAACGATGGCAATGATTCTGTTGGCGGATGATGTGACAACATCATAGTCAGCATATAAGCAGATTCAAAGGCCATAGCGGCTCCTTGAGCCCTAAGTAATGTTCAATAATTAGTCAACTCCCAAGTTCATAGTATATTAAATATACTGGAGGAATGTTATGGAAAACTTACAGATATGGAAGGGTCGCATGTGCCGAGTCTCCAGTTAGGATTAATTTTCCGGAAGGGTGCATCCATTGCTCCAAATGGTTTGTCTGTAGCAATGTCCACTTCAGCACCTTATCTGATAGCTCCAATAGACCAAGGAACAGAGTGTCCCATGATTGACAGTACTCCAATAGTACATTCTTTTCCTCAGGCTGGGGACCAATTGTAGCAGCACCAGGGTCTGCAACGGTTAAGACGATGTTGAAGATGTCATTCTTTCGCAGCTGGTAGGTAACCGCATGTGAATTTGGTCCATACCACGCATGCACTCCAGGAGGCTCAATTAGATGATTGAGCCTCGGGTCCATTGCAATGCGATGCGCAGGAATAGCAATGCGAAAACAAAGATAACCACTTGATAAAGGCGGATCATGCCTTTGCAGAAGGGATTCACGACAGACAGAATGTTCACCATCTGCACCCAAGATCAAGTCTGCTTGATATTCCTTTCCATTGTCAATGAGCACTTTAGGACGGTCTACAGTAGCTTTCATGTCGATGGATTTGACATGCGCATCAAACTTTACGTCCACACCTAATCCGACAGCCTTCTCATGAAGGACATATCGCAGATCTGCGCGGTGAATTAGTAGATGTGGAAAGCCGTACTTAGTTTCAACCTCAGGGTTGATATTCTGATTGTACAGTTCATGCCCTCGGTAGGATCGAATCACCAGATGGCGCGGCCAAACAGAGAAACGCTTAACGGCTGGTAGGACATCTATATAATCTAGAATGCGAGTCGTATTTGCTGGGAGCTGAATACCCGCGCCAACCTACATGCTGCTGGTCAGTTTCAACTTATATGTGAAAAGTTATACGCAACATAGCGTCAAAGAGCTAAACCTACATCCACAAGCTTCGAAGTTTTCTCTAGGATTATCACATGATAACCAGCTTTACGCAACCCAATTGCTGCGGCCAAACCAGTAAGGCCAGCGCCAACAATGATAATAGATTTGATTTGTGTATAAGATGCCATGAGCGTGTGTAGGTTTCGAGTGGGCTTGTAGGGTGATGGGTGAGCACAATTTTCGAGAGGCAATAGAGGCTATACATGAGCCCATCTGATACTCACTAGCTAAGACTGTTGGGATATCTACGTTCACTTGTTCGAGACAGGTTGTTCTGTTCTGCAAGGTCAGCATACCTAACATTCTCAGCCGTCATGTCCATTCGTGCTGCATTAGTTTGCTGGTGATATACGGAAATTGAAAACGTATACCGTGGAATGTATGTAATAACGAAATTCCTGCGAAACAGAGTAGTCCATGCCAGTATCAACGAGGAAATCCTTACCGGTACTCAACTAAAACGCCGTGTCTGCATGAGGCTTTTGCAATATTGTCCGTAGCTCTGGTAGTTCACCAATCAGGTCGCTTTATATGGCATACTAGCAGTCTTAGCATGTAGAGAACGGCCCCCAACACAGCGACTCTAATGCATAGAATGCAGCTAGGGTCCATTGACGCGCACATGGGAACTGTATGCGTATTACCTCCTCTCCACTGTCATTTCTCAATTATCATGCCACTAGTAAAACTGGTACTGCATTCCTGGTAGATTACCAACAACACATGTAAATTAATTGCTACAAGACTTCAAACAGATGCAGTCCTCAATGTACCGTAGACCTTGGGGTGGGTGGCTGGGGAACTTGACAACACTCGCCGGCATATAAAGTAAATCAATCCAATATTGAACCATTGGATCGTTCCCTGAGAACAGAGAAATTCTTTTCGGCTGGAAAATTTCTGCCAACAATTGTAATCTGGTTCCTTCATTATGCATCGTGTCATCTGGTTGCAACTGCTGTCCATCGTCAGTGCCTGGAGTTTGTCTTTGAGAAGTTAGTTCCTATTTAATCGAAGTTATCAACTTGATTCTGACCATTCCCTATTCTTTTAAAGATTCTTATGCGGACGCTCCAGTGGGCACTATTCCACTATGGTTATCAAGCACGGTATGTTTTGTGTATAGATCAAGGGAATCAAGTTGTTAACTGGCTATGCAATAGAATTCTACAACCACATCGAAAGATGCTCCCTGGGTCAACGTAAACCCTGCAGGACCCCCTCCGGACACTGGTGTCACTCGATATTATAATTTCGTCGTTACTCGAGCCAACCAAGCACCAGATGGCTACGTTAAAAACCTCATCTTGGTTAATGGCCAATTTCCGGGACCTCTCATAGAGGCAAATTGGGGAGACATTATTTCGGTGACCGTGAGCAATGAAATCGAACCAGAGCACGAAGAAGGAACTACGCTCCACTGGCATGGACTAACTCAAGTCAAAATGCCGTGGTTTGATGGTGTCCCTGGCGTATCCCAATGCCCGATTGCTCCGGGAAAGAGCTTCACGTACACCTTCCAAGCAGATCAGTATGGAACTAGTTGGTACCACTCTCATTACAGTGGCCAATACAGCGATGGACTCTACGGCCCAATGGTAATATATGGCCCCCTTCAGCCTGGGGTGTCATACGATTACGATCTGGGCCCAGTGATGCTTTCCGATTACATTCATGAAAGCTTTTATGCCTAAATGCAAAAGCTCTTTTTAATCCCCCCCCCCCGAGTTCCCCAATGTCGATAACAATCTAATCAATGGGATCGGGCAATACGATGGGAACGGTAATAGTCATGCCAGGTTCCATGTTCAGTCAGGGAAAATTTACAGGCTTCGACTGATCAACACTGGAGGTTCGGCGACTCAAAAGTTCAGCATTGATGGAATATCTCTCACAGTAATCGCCAATGACTATGTTCCTGTCAAGCCTTACACGACTGATGTGGTAACCTTAGGTATTGGTCAACGTACCGATGTTATCTTCAATGTATCTGGGTCGTCAACAGACCTGGTGTGGATGCGATCTGAAATTGACATGGACTGTTTAAATTTGACAGCAACTGTTTCCACAGCCCAAGCCATAATTTACTATGAGGATGCTGACCCCAGCGCCGCGCCCTCGTCCACACCGCACTCATGGCAAAGTGAACATTGTGCCAATGATCCCCTATCACGGACAGTTCCATTCTATCCACAAGCTCCTCCTGACAATGCCTACTTTCAAGATGTTGAAATTACCCTCGGCGTTAACGGTACCGGCCATGTGGTGTTCTTCCTTGATGGCTCATCTTTCCGTGCGGACTACAACTATCCCGTTCTATTGCTAACTAAACAAGGAAATACATCATATCCCTATTCCCCCGAATGGAATGTGTATAGTTTCGGAGGCAATTCAAGCGTCCGTGTTGTAATCCGAAACACATATGGTATGCAACACCCAATGCATCTACATGGCCAGAACTTCTTTGTTCTCGCGGAAGGCTACGGGGAGTGGAATGGCATCGTTGTCAACCCGGCTAATCCCCAACGACGTGATACTCATATCCTCCAACCAGGGAGCACAAGTAACGCGTCCTATGTGGTACTTGAATGGTACCAGCAGAACCCTGGTATCTGGCCTCTTCATTGTCATACAGCCATTCACGTGAGTGCTGGGCTATATCTGAATGTTATGGTAAGTTCATACCAATAGCTGGACACGTGTTTTCAGTTTTCTAGCGTGGCATCATCTTGACCTTTCAATGAACTATGAGCTGATGTGTTTCCATCATCTGTTTACAGGCTCTTCCGGAATCAGTGGAGCATGATCTCGAGATTCCCTCCGTTATGGCACAAACCTGTCGTGACTGGTGGTCATTTACTAGCCATGATTTTGTCGATCAAATTGATTCTGGTGTATAGATTACCTGATACATTATTCAATTCCTTTCACTGCAGAGATGTCACTCAATAATACTGGTAGCTAGAGAGATGGAGAGAGATGCTAAACAGAATTTATCATTACGAAACTTCTTTTTACAAATGGAATAACATTGAAAGTGGCAATAATGATCGTATCATCGTACTACTGAGCGATATTTTCTGGCTCCTCTCTGTTTGCAATCCCATTTTGAACCAAGCTATGGCTGGAACACGGGATTATGAATATCAACCACGGCACCTTTCGCAGATTGCCTCTGGTTGGTAATGTCCCATGGATGTTTACTGGACCTGGAAGTGAGAACTAAAGAGGTTTCATCTTCGAAAGAGTCGACATGGGGTCTGTAACCAGTGTTTTGGGACTTTCTATGCCCAGTAACCTGATCATATAAAGGCTTAATAGGCGGGGCACTACCGCACACAATAATAACAAATAACTCCGAGCCAGACCAGGCGAATAGATTGTAGGTTTCCCCTTGATAAAATACTGTTAGTGTCGTCAAGGGCATGATAAAAGTTGGAAATAGCATTGAAAAATACGTACAAGTCAAATCGCTTCGTGCGTTCAGGCCAGCGAGGAAAAATATTTTCACAATCCCACATGCCGCAGCACTGCCTTATGATGAGAACTACTTCTTGCCTTGGTTTGTTCGCAGTCTTAAGGAATGACTTACATCAAGCCAAGGCCTAGAAGTACGCAAAGACTGACTTTTTTTGTGAATTGGAGCTTCAGGGACCAGAAGAGAATAATTGGTAGAACGGCAAGAATGATATCAATACCGACATTCCAACCTTAAAGTTCCAGTTAGCGTAGTTGTCTTGACCATCTCGCGTTGGGCAGGGAGAGGGTGTAACAAAAGTCCGATAAACTTACAGGATAAAAACATGGCATAGTCGCTCTGGACGTTCGACTTCCAGCAAACTGCCTTGCCTTCAGTGACTAGAGAAGTACCCCACAAGGCCGAGGGGGCATATATAATGTAACTAACAGTTACGTATTGACAAATCAACATATGTAGTCCGCAGTAGGTGGAAAGACAAGTGGGGTTCCCTGTAGGATCTCCCGTTCGCGAGCTGTAGGATTCGATCTTCGATTTTGGCACTCCTAAGAGGTCATGTCAAACTACTCCACCCTCCGAATTCTTTGCGTGGAAAGACAGTATTGGCTTGAACTAGCACTATAGTTGCAAGTGGCCAGGAGCTTCCAAGGTTTATGCAAATATGCATATGATCCCAACCTGACAATGCGATTCCCATAAATGGACCTGCTGATATAACTCATTCTCCCTAGAACTTTTATTCAAATAGTGTTCTACAACTGAAAACATGGAGCAATCGGCAGAAAAGACGGTGGCAACATGTCTAAGGAAACCAGGTACTGAAGGCTGGCTGTATTTTGTGCCTTCATCATGGGTCCCCTATCTAGAACTAATGCGTCTTGATCGTCCCAACTGTTACTGGTATTTTTGGTGGCCTCACTTTCACGGCACTCTCCTCGCGGCTATTTCGCAGAGATCTTGTATTCCTCATCTTTTCATAATTAATATCATCTTGGCCTTGGGGGTGTTGATCATGCGGGGTGCGACCTGCACATGGAATGACGCCGTGGATGTTGAATTTGACCGGAAGATATCGCGAACGAGAAACCGTCCTATTGCCCGCGGGGCTGTATCTACCACACAAGCCAACTTATTCACAGCTGTGCAGACGGTATGGAGTTTAGCGACACTCTCCTTGCTTCCACCCGAAACTTTCCTTTATGCAGTTCCTGGAATTATCGGGTGGGTAGGCTATCCACTGGCGAAGCGCGTTACTCACTATCCACAACTCGTGCTTGGGCTCCCTATGGGCTGGGGTATATTTATGGGAGCAGCGGCAATGGGTGCTGACCCGTTACATTTATCGGCGCTCTTGCCAGTTTTTTCCTATCCATTAGGTTTCACCACCATAAAGAATGCTGGGTGGGCGTTTTGGGCCTCTGAATGGGACTTTTCAATCATTGCTTTCTATGGAGCACATATTTGCTGGACGCTTTTCTATGAAATTATCTACAGCCATCAAGATGCATCAGAAGATGTCCATGCTGGAGTCAAGAACATTGTCGTCTTATACAAGGGTCACACAAGGCCATTGCTTGCACGTTTAGCCGTTGTACAAGTCGCGTTACTCGCGCTTGCCGGCCTATTGAGATCGTCTTGTCTATCATATTATTTGTTTGCAGTCGGCATCACCGCTGTAACCCTCGGTAACATCCTTGTGAGGGTTAAACTCACAGATCCAGCGAGCTGTGCCTGGTGGTTCAAAGTCGGATGTAGCGTCAGCACTGGTGGTGCGATGTCGCTCGGACTTTTAGGAGAATACTTATTGCTGTGAAGTTTCAATTTTCCTGCAATAGAATGTGGTTATATAGTGTGATGGGGTGTCATTTCCAGAGGGGTTGATGTTGAGAGAATCTCTGAAGTGCAAAAAGGGTTGCATATGCGAACATGGACAAAGATAGGTGACGTCATGCTCGCTCTTGAGCAGTAAATAACAGAGTGTCTGGGAAATTTCATATTGTCATCACCTGATTCTCTACGAGGAGGCTCTCATAACTTTTCCAACGATCTAGCCTGATTAGCATAGAGGATTGGTCATTTCTTTTCTATCTACCTGTTGATCTTGTTGATCTTGATTAGGATCCTTGCCCTTTCCAGCCGTACGATGTACCTCCTAAGAAACTGGTGGAGATATAGCCAGAACATACGATCTTAACGACGCTTAGCTCATTACAACACTCGCCTGTAGACCTCCTTATTCTCTCACATAGGGAAGAATTTTTTTTTCCAGCACTGTCTGTACCCCGCTTTTGTATCGTGTAACAGCCTATATCCATATGCAGTGATACAAGACACTGGTAATACATATTGATAGGAAATTTACTTCTTATACGTACAGTACTTGTCATTTCATGTAACGAACGGATAAACGACGCCTGTTAAATACATTACTTACCTGCAACAAGATCCCTGGAATCCTGAAGCCTGGTCCATGCGGACTCAGGGACCTGGCATTAGCTCCAATATGATGGTGGTGCACTGCCCACAGAGAGTGTACGTAGTGCCAATTATAACCCATTGCTCTAAGGTGTTCGTGGCGCAATAGCTGGCCTCAAATATTCGCCGATGCACGTCTAGTACGCACGGCGTCTGCATGTTTCTTTGTTCATGATGCATCATCCAGGACATCATGCCTCTCACGCAGCCATGTGACATTTATTCCATTGTATGTTGATTGAGTAATAATTACTAAGTCTTTACTAATTGGGCACCTTAAAAATTATATATAACATAATAGTACTGGCTAGAAAATAGAAGTTTTGTTTCTTTTCTTCTTGTAAATATAGCATTGCATGATACCTTTTGTTAGCTAGTTCTATCGTATAACGGGAAAGAGAGCAGCATGGACGCTATTGCGAACCAAATCAAGAATCTAGCCTCAGATGCTGATGACGCTGAACGCAAGCTTATTCTTGACTCCCTGCGTAAGGTGTCTGATACCATTGAGACCCCCCAGGACACCATGCAACGGCTGATGTATTTGGTAAGACTTGTCAGAGATTGACACGGACGACAGACTAATTCACAACTCACTTATCTAGGCTCTACAACCTGCCGTAATTCGTATCGGGCTTGATTTGGACCTTTTTCAAATCTTGTTAAAAAACAAGACGCCGATATCTGTGAGCGATTTAGCCACGAAAACTGAGGCGGCACCAACCCTCTTAGGTGACTCCTTCCAAGGCTGCCTTTACTCTGTTTATTCAAAAACGTCGCTAATCTATGGAACTTTTACAGCCCGTATCCTTCGCTACCTCGCATCAGTAGGAATCGTCAAGGAAACAGGAAAGGACACATTTACATATAATAACATAACTGAAACACTTACCCTTCCAGGAGTGGTGGGAGGTATTTACCACTAGTACGTCCAACCGCGTCATATTTTCTCATATTGAGTCATTCCATGACTAATTGCTCGTATTTACTCCAGCTTTGATAGCTATGGTCCGGCCTGGCAAGTTCTGCCCGACTTCCTCAAAGAACGCAAGTATCACGATGTGGAGAATGTCACCGATACTGCACTCCAAAAAGGATGGAAAACTGATCAGCCGGCATTCATCTGGGTGCAGACTAAGCCAGAAAACTTAGCACACTTTAACCAGTTCATGGCTGGACAACATATGGGTATGAAACAATGGCATGAAGTCTATCCAGTCCATGAGAAGACTACGGGACTTGAGCCAGAGCAGGTGTTTTTTATCGACGTTGGTGGCGGCATTGGGCATCAGTCAATTGCCCTCCGTAAAAAGTTCCCTAGTCTTGAAAATAGGATTATTGTGCAAGATATCCCAGCCACCCTTGCTCATGCCATTCCACATCCCGGAGTTGAAATTCTTGAGCAGGATTTCTTCGAGCCACAGGCTATTACTGGTGAGTAAACCTCCTTCTACCCTAGGTATACTAGAGTGAAGTACTAACAATTGGACTCAATGTTGAGGCGCGCGTATTTATTATATGCGCAATATCATCCATGATTACCCTGATGAGAAAGCTGTTGTGATACTAAAGAATACTGCGGCTGCTCTAGCTCGAGGCTCGGTTATTCTTATAGATGACATGGTTATTCCTAACACTGGGGCGCATTTCCATGCCACTCAGCTGGATATCACTATGATGTCTGCCCTTGCGTCCATTGAGCGAACCCATGAGCAGTGGTATAGCCTAATTGAGCGGGCAGGACTGAAGATTAACAGAATATACACTTACACCGTCAGTCTGCAAGACAGCATTATTGAGGTGGTTAAAGAGTGAGATTTCAGCTGTGGCGAGGCCTTGCTCTACGTGCCTCTGCTTGTGCAATAGATATGCGCTTGGTTACTTGTCTTCGCAGATAGTTTCAGATATGTGATCAACATTTAGTATCAGAAATCGAGAGTCGGCATCCACCGGGGGAATTGCTCACCTAGCTAGTCCTCGCGACCGCAGATTGGGCCTGTTAACGTACGTTAGCGAGCGCTCAGGGGTTGACGTAGAATTGTAGACAAGCAAGTATTAGTTATATATACTTTTAGGAAGCGCAGATTAACCAGTTGACGGAAATTGTGTGCCTGCAAGGAAGTTATACCATATAAACTTTGGAACCTCCGGGTTGTTGCATAGAAAGCGTGGTTATGCTGGGATACTGAAATTCACATTCATACTAGATTGCCGTATAGCTATTTTGAATGATATTTACGTCCATAAGTTTGAATAAAACATTATGCATTTACTATATGCCGCCTTAGGCTACCACCTCCTGTGCCGGGACCTCTTTCTCAACAATTTTCATCTTGCTGATATCCTCTACTACCTTATCCTCTGCCTCCTTTGCGGCCTTCTCCTCTTCCTGCCGTTTTGCCCACTCCAAAGCGCCACCGTAATTACAGTTATAATCCATAAACTCACTCGGACTCATTTTGATCTTCACACCCCCTTCCTCTGTAGCCGGCTTAGCAGCCTGTCGGCTATACTGCTGAATCGTTGTAGCTCGCTTATACCGACATGCGAAAATCTTCTGATTAATCTCTTTGATCTTTTCCAACCCGTCCTTGTCTATATCAAGATCAGCATAAAAAGCACCGACCGCCTCCGCATCCTCAATCGCCTGACTTGCTCCTTGCCCTTGCGTTGGCAACATAGCATGTGCTGCATCACCAACAAGCACAACCCTGCCCCTCGTCCAGGTGGGTAGGGGGTCAATATCACGAAGTTGCCACAATCCGACTTCTCCATCAGCGACACACGACAATGGTCCGCGCGCCCATTCCGGGAAATCTGCGAATGTTTCTTTCATTTTGGGGATGTCGCCGTGCGTCGTCCAGCTTGTGTTTGTGGAGTCTTCGTTCATATCCTCATCGGGCACCATGGCGACGATACTATATACCGAGCCATTTCGTGCTGGGCCCATGATCATTCTTCTGTTGTGCGCCATTACCATAGTTGTGTAGGGTGCTCGGGGGTCGACGACGTCACAGAAAGTTGTGCAGTCTGCCAGGAGTTTGTCAACCGGTAGAGTCATGCGATACGCCGAATGGCCAGTCCTTAGGGCGGGAACTTTGGTGTCCAACACGGAATCTCGAATAACGCTCTTGATTCCATCTGCGCCAAAGATCAAGTCGGCTTGAAACTTCTCCCCGGTCTGGGTATATACAACTCCTTCCTCACAGTCACAACGTGTAACGCGACTCGATACACGAATCTCAGCTGGTTCCCCAGGCCATTCCACCGAGGTCGCGCGTTTCTTCAACGCATCATGTAAATCAATCCGATGATACAGCATCCTCTCCGCACCATATTTCTCCGTCGTCGACAACGGAATTCGCATTTGTAATTCTCCGTCAAGATTGTAGACTTGAAACCCTTCATCGGCCATTGAACCCTTTTCCTTCAAGGTTTTGGCGAGATCCCATGTATTCTCGACGATTTTGGAGGCGTTGGGTTGGAGGGAGATTATGGCGCCGATTTCGCGGTTGAGAGATGACTGTTCGAGAACAGTAATTTTGCGGTTTGGAGCGCGGAGGGCGATGGCCTTTTCTCAGATTAGCATCGAAAAGATCGGTAGGGGGTGGATAGGGTTGGTGCCTACTGTAGCCAGGCCGGCGATGCCGCCTCCTACGATGATGATGTTGAATTGCTTGCTCATTGTGATTCTTGTTCTCCTTGGAATTNTTACTTTCGCTCCCAGAAAGAAATGTACTACTTTCCCCTTCTTCTACGACTCTACAACAGCCTCGCCTCATTCCCTCCACATACCTACAATATCCGCAAGATTTCCTATTCCGGCAGCTTTCTTCCGAGGTCCCACCTCCACATTCCGAAGGATGAACAGAATTGCCCTTGCTCACGTCACATGGCCATAAATCTGGGGAAACCTGTTGATAGAATTGGGTAATGGGATTGATTGGAGGATGGATGTACGTATAACAGCCCTTCAAAGTTTGTGTACGTGCACATGGTGACTCGGACTTTCTCCGAACAACACCTCGGCCGCTAAACCTCCGAAAAGCCCTAACTCAAGCCCCGACGAGACGACCGAGCAGCTTCCGAGTGGGGACATCTAGATACCGTCCATGCTGTGGACATGATCGTGATCGTGATTTTCAACTAATCAAAAACAGTGTCCGACATAGACCTCATGTTGTAACATCAAGTAGGCAAGCATTTAAACAGCATCAACACTTCCATCAATCATCAACAAGCCACTCCACTCAACCCAGTATCGAGTCAATAGGTGAATATATCAACATGTCTACAACAACAACAACCACCACCCAAACCACCCTCCAGGCCCCCAAGTTGGGAATGGCCCTCGACGGCCGTCCAACAAACTACAACGACTTCCGCGATCAGCTCAACCGCGACGGGTACGCAGTCATCAAAGGCGCTATACCTCGTGATCGCGCAGACCGATACGCCGACAAGTTTTTGAGCTATATTGAGGGCTTGTACGTCCCTCCCTTAACTTTCAGTCTTAACCCTTCTGGTCATCATGCAAGCTTGCTGATATTGTGGACAGCGGCCTAGGCTTCAACCGCAATGACCCCTCCACCGTGAAACGGGACATGTTACCCGTCATAAACGAAAAGGGTATGATCCTCAACTACGGCGTTACGCATGAGCAGTGGGTATGGGACATTCGCGGCGAGCCCGGTGTCATCGATGCTTTTGCAAAGGTTTATGAAGATGAGGATTTGATTGTGTCGTTTGATGTTGTTAATGTTGGATTTGCCAAGTATGTCCCTTTTCTCCCCATAGAATAATCATTTTTGGGGGGAGGATGCTGATAGAGAATAGCCGCGAAGACCTCCCCGAAAACAAACCCTGGCCTCATCAAGACCAAGACCCCTCCAAACCCGGCTTTCGCTGCCTTCAAGGGCTGGTAAACCTAAACCCCTGCGGGCCCAACGACGGCGGACTCATCGTCTGCAAAGGCGGGCACATTCTCTCCGAACAATTCCATCGCGAAATGGCTGACGAACCACGTATCCCCGCCTGGACGCCCGAATGGTTCGGCTTCACCGAAAATGGCATGAAATGGCTCGCCGACCACGGACTCGTATGGGAAAAAGTATGCGCCGAACCGGGTGATTTGATTGTCTGGGATTCAAGGACGCCGCATTATAATGTACCGCCAACAACGAAACAGGATCGGTTGGCGGTTTATACATGTTATATGCCTGTTAGGGATGTCTCGCAGGAGGATTTGATTAGGAAGAAGGGTGCTTTCGAAAGTATGTCTCCTTTATCACCCCCTATTCGGGAGATACCTAGGTATCAGTGTTGACTGGAATAGAACGACTGGGAACAACCCATTGGCCCAACGCACGACATGTTGCCCCGTCTAATGATGCGATGAGAGATGGAAAGTTGTGCCCTAAGAATCGGTCGGGACCGGTGGAGGATCCTGTGTTGAATGAGAGGACGTTTAAGCTTACAGGTATTCCTTATATCAAGGCGTCTGCTTAGCTAATGCTTAGCACTGTGATTTATCTTTAAATTGTATGTTCTGCGTTTGAATGAAACATCAATTTGAAATTTGTATTCTAGAACGTGAAATCGCGGANAAACATACTTAGGTATCAGCCTTATTGGTAACAAGTGACCATGTAAAAGACCTATCAATTGATCACATCGCGGCTACCCATAGCTCGTATACGGTCATTGGTTCCGACAAGAAGATCCGAGTTCGTTGAGTTTCCTATCCTGCACGTAATTGCCTAACGGATGTTGTGGGTAGAGAAACAATTAATGTTCTCAAGTGCGGAGAGCTTATTTCTTTCAAATGTTGATACCTAGGTAGCTTAGGTATCGCCGGTATAATATATATATATACATATATATATAATCATGTAAATGATGCCTAGGTAAAACCCTCCTGTTTGTCTTGTTCGGGGAAACGGAGGTTCATCGGACCGCGGAGGTTCGCCTCCAAGAATCATGGATTCGAATCGCGACTCCAAAGTCTTGGATCAACAACCTGGCCTTGGCGGTTCCGGACTAGACTCGCACCTAGAGAGTCGCGATTGCTCTCGAGGTCTACACGGTACGCATACCGAAGTGAAGAATCGTCGTTGATGCCATACTCGTGACATCTATAGAAGCGTGAATCTAAGTGGAGACTTCGAGGCACTCAAAGAGCAAATTCATCGCCGAGGACGGACTACCACACCCGGGGGTCAGCATGATCGTGAATGAAGGCGAGAATGAGGGCGAAAAAGAGAATAGGGTCGGGGTCGAGATCGCTCGTCAGACATTGCTCTACCCACAAACTTGACTTCGCATGGAGTCTTGATTACTGTCCGCACCGATTTAGCTAGGTCCGTATAAGTCCTTTTTCATGGCAAGTTATATAGAGAGCGCACGTCGAAATATTGAGAGTCAGAAATCTGGAGACTAGCGGATTATGAAGATTCATTCCCGTGAATACTAAAGTCAATATTATCCTGGAACTAGCGAGAAGAAAAAACTATTCAGGGTTCTGTGAACTCTGATGGACATATGAAACCAGCAAGAATAATGATATGAGAATTAGGTTCGCCACAATACGAAGCATATACTCATTATGGAATAGGGGCTAAACTTAACCTTGATGCACAGATGAAATTGGGCAAGGAAACGATCAGCGATAGGCAGGATACAAACTAACTCCAACACATGGAGAAAGAATAATTTAGCTAACTTTAGAACGGGCCCTTCGGTGTTGGGTGATTGCTTGCTGCATCAATTTATAGTTATATGCTGTACTATGACAACAGCAACAAATACCTCACATCCCAGCACTGAAGTAGATAGAATGTGACTGCTGGCCTTGAATCGTACGGCGCTTCATCAATCAATCATCGAAAAAATAAAAGGACAAAAGAACAATAATATCAAGATTGATTCGAGGGACGAAAAGGCAACAAAACGGCTGCTGGAAGGTTTCTCAAATGTAAACTCAGAGCAGGTACTCTGAGGATACCAATTTTGTACAGGCCATTTATAAAAAAAGGAGGATCGTCGGATATAGTATGACAGTTGGTCGGGCTAAGAAATCAGAGATTTCTGCAAAGCTTCATATTACCAACTATTGACTTTGCTTGGAATACGGTTTACTTGCCCACGCACAGACAAGATTTTAATAGTAACTTCTCTCGTTTCTTGGCCAACAAAGTGAAAGACGTCCCAATTTCCTGGCCTGCTCTAGATTCCTGCAGAGCATAGATAGAAAGAGCATAAGCTTTGAGAGCACTGTCGTCTCCGTATCGCAGTTGATACTTTCCTAGCGTCCTCATAGCTTGCAAGACCAATTTGAATTTTGTTGGCAATGTTTGGGATACTTAAACCATTCCCCAACCACTTAGTTATTTTGAAGGAATCAAATGAACTCGATCAAACCAGAAGTGATTGTGCCTACCTAAACTTGTTTCTCGACCAGTTCATACATGACTTTTACCTCTATTATCTCTTATCAGAATGGAATTCGACCTCACTACGTTTTTCTTTGCCCTCTTTCTTGGTCTGTTTGTGGCCGCTTTGGAGAAGGTAATACAGCAGACCTATAGCATCTGGAAAAGGTCTCACAACTTTATGAATCCTTACCTTTACATGATATGGATGGAAGCGGTAGTGAATCTGACATTCTCTATCATAACTTTTCTATACCTCTCTGGAGCTATCGCAAATAGGTGAGTTAGATCTTATGATTGCTTCAGTCGATGGTGCTGACTTGGGGGGATCTAGTCTTGGGTTCTTGATTGGCACTGGTAGGTCCCAGCGTTGCACTACGTATTCAAACGTTTTCTGGTCTGACAAAAAGGACTATAGTGGTACTATGGGCTATTCAGACCCAACTTCTCTCGCAAATCATCGCTAACCGCGTCTCCCTAATCATGACCAACCGGGGCAAATCTCAGAAGCTCAAATGGGTGCTTGCTGTATCTATCACCCTAGTTAACATCTCTGTCTTCTGCATCTGGATCCCCGCCCACATGCCAGCAGCAACCCAGACCCAGATCACACTCAATAACGCGTGGGAACGGGCAGAGAAAAGCTTCTTCCTCATTCTTGATCTTGGCCTCAACTTAATCTTCCTGTACCTGGTGCGGTCTCGACTTATCAGCGGTGGACTAACCAAGTACTGGCGTCTTTACAATTTCAATGTGGGCATCGTCGTGGTGTCCACCTGTATGGACATTTTGCTTCTTGGTTTCTTGAGCTTGCCGGACTCATACATGTATGGTCTATGATAACCTTTTTTTAACGGTTTTGATTCAACGCTGACCAAATGCCCCCTCTTAATTCCCCCAGCTACGTCCAATTCGCTCCAGTCGCCTATATTGTCAAGCTGAATATCGAGCTAACCATGGCCGTCCTGATCTCGAAAGTTGTGCGCAGCAGCAGTCGCGATCGACAACACCAGGAGGCGTATTCGAGCAGCAACAACCTCTCTAGACGTCGCACACAGCATGCTTGTCGTGCGGATACCAACCATCGCGACAGCCTATTTCCTACCGCGACCAGGATGGACACGCTTATTTCTGGGCCAACACTGAACAAGCATGACGACCAGGAGTATCAAGGTCCAGGGATCATGAAGACAGTGGTCGCAACTGTGAGAATGAATGATGGTGAGGGGAGTACGGAGGAGTTGGTGACGAAGCCGATGCCAACCCCGTCGGGATGAATTATAGAGAGGATCATCAATTTCCGTCCTCCACCATTTGTCTCGTACTTTCATACTTTATATATCATAACAATGTAGTAATAGTTGACGGTTATCAGGCTAACAACACACTTTTGATCCGTGCGAATCTAGGGTCGTGGGCGGTCTTCAGGTCACGTTGCCCTAAAATTCAGTATTGTGTCCAAACGGTCACATTATCCCAAAAAATGTTCATTTTGGGACTATCTCCTGGTCAACTAGTGTACGTTAAGGAATCGAATATATCTAGTTTGGCCGAACTACTTGCTTAAAGCTTAGGCTTATTAAACTGAGGCACGACTTTTTAGTGAGCCCCAGGGCTACTCCTCCGCTTTGTTTCAATTCATAGCCAGTACCAACCTATTTCAGGAGAAGGAGCGAGCCGCCAATGAGATGGAAGTGAGGGCATGAATGCCGGATCTAGCCACTGAGAGGTGCCCCATTGAAATCATGAGGGTCCCCTATAGGCATGGGGCCATAGCATATATGCATGCCCGAAGGTCCCTGGCAAGTAAGCCATATAGAGGCGAGAAAGAGCCCGGATCTGTGTAATGCCCGAGACTCCTCAGGCGGGAAGAACCCACTGCCTGAGTTGGCCGGCCAGGTGTATAGCCTCTACACCACCAGGGCCCCTGTATTTGTGGCATTTTGAATGTTGAGTATAGACATTCAGCATTCACGAGTTTACCTAGGTATTTCTAAACCCGATATCTCCAACACCAGCACATAACCAACACTATTATTAACGTTCGGTACAATAATTCCTCCATAAATTTTCGTACTCCTCGCTATCTCCCATCTAAATGCACAAAATGCTCATCAATCTATAAGAAAAAGGAGTTTATCGGTGTTTAAACCCAAACTCCAGGAATTAAGCCCGCTAACCCTACGTAACCCTAAGTATATCGGGAGCGGGTTTTTATTCTTGGCTCCGTATCCGATTACAGAATGAAGCTTCAGAATTGACAAAACCATATAAATAGGTAGGCAAAGAGTGCTTTAATTGAGTTCGAAATTATTATTCGAGTACCATTCAGTCAATAAATCAATACATCGAGCCGCTCTTCTCCAGAAATCTGTACTTCAAAATGTTGCCTCCCACCCACAAAGCCCTAATCCTCACCTCAATCGGCTCACCCTTACACGTAGCCACGACCCATCCAACCCCCGTCCTCACCCCGGGGAGCGCAATCATACAAGTCTTGTGTGCTGGTCTACTCTCTTATTCGAAGGACATCTATAACGGCGCCCGGAAGTATACCTTGCCGACACCCTCGATCCCCGGCAGCGGCGCAATCGGCCGCATCGTCGCGGTCGGAAACGACGCTACAAGCCTACAGACGGGGGATCTAGTGCTCTGCGATATCTATCTAAGAGGGAGAGATGATAGGAACGTCGGCGCCTTGTTGGGTGTTCACGATGGCCACTCGGCGGCTGCGAAGAGGATGGTTCACGGGGAATGGCGCGATTCTACGTATGCGGAATACGTGAAACTTCCGCTTGAGAATTGCTTTAGACTCAATGAGGAGAAACTCCTCGGTTCGCTTTCGTCTGCTAGTACTCCGAACGGAGGTGGTGTGGGTGGGTTGGGGTACTCGGTCGAAGAATTACTACACATCACGTCCTTCGCCGTCCCCTACGGCGGTCTTCGCGATGTCGGGCTTGATATCTGTGAGACTGTACTGATTGCGCCTGCGACGGGCATGTTCGGCAGCGCCGCAGTCAAAGTTGCGCTCGCCATGGGCGCAAACGTAATCGCCATGGGCCGCAACGCCTCCGCTCTGCAACAACTCAAGATCGACCACCACCTTACCAGCAAAGAAAGTGGTGGCGGTCGCCTCGAAACAGTCCTCATGACAAACAATATTCAAACCGACACCGCCGCAATCGCCAGCTTCGGTCTGCCGGTGGACGTTTATTTCGATATTTCGCCTCCCTCGGCGTCAGAGTCCACACATTTGAGGAGTGGGATCTTATCGGTTAGACATGGTGGTCGCGTGTCGCTCATGGGCGGCATCAAGGGTGATGTAGCGGTGCCATTGGGGTATGTGATGCATGCCAACATGACGATTAAGGGCAAATGGATGTATGAGCGGGAGGACGTCATGAAGCTCATTAAACTAGTGGAAAATGGGAGATTGAGAGTTGATGGCGGGAGTGTGAAGAAATATGCCCTCGAGCAGTGGGAGGAAGCATTTGAGGTTGCGGCGAACGAAGCTGGGCCGGGGAGACTCGTTGCATTGGTTCCTTAGCCTTGGTACAGTACGTGAGGATGTACGTAGATAATAGATTTTGTGCAATTTATTGAGATAAGAAGATATTATCATTCGCATTACACAAACACGTAGAAATTGAAAAATCGGCGAATTCCGACGTCGTACATGCCAGTCTACGTCTAGTATTGTTAAAGACCTTCCCCATTCTGTCGTCCATCCTTCCAGAATCCTGCATTCGTATTCTTATCTGGTGGATATTAGTGGGCATATTGCAATCAAACTGTGCGTGAGAGATACGCACTGACTCGGTCCACTTGTTAAGAGCTGCTAAGCACCAGAGCCAAGAACAAGCCAATAAATCGACTAGAAGCTTGGCTGATAGGCGTTGATGTTACCTGATAAGGAATTGCTGTACAGGATATTGCAGATGGATCCATCTTGGGGATCGGGGATCAATTTTTTCTGTACGTAGTACTACGTCTATATAAACATCCCGGTACTCTATCCACGTAGTTTTTGTAACACTTGTATACCTTCACCTGCTAAGTTGAGGATCAATTGGTAAACATGGTCTCCCTCAGACAGATCCTGGCCAGTTTGGCCATTGTGCCTGCTGCTCTGGTCAGTGTCAGCGCAGCACCCGTCGACGAGCGCTGCGACTGCGACAAGCCTGCCCCTAAGGTGTTTATTATCTCCATGGTATGTATGCCCGCCAACCTCAAAATAGACGACTGATATTAATTGTAGGAATAGTTCGCCCCTGAAGGAGAAGTATGGTGGGGAATCCCCGACTTCGATCTTCTAGCCCACAACATCACCATCCCCGGTCTATCGCCTCTCTTCCCACACGTGCACTGCACCCAAGACCACGAAATCTGTCAATTGATTACCGGTGAATCCGAAATCAACGCCGCCACAACCATCACCTCGCTCGCCTTCAGCGACAAATTCGACTTGACAAACACCTACTTCTTCATCGGCGGCATTGCAGGAATCAACCCCGAAATCGCGACCACGGGCTCCGTAACGTTTGCGCGCTATGCGGTACAAGTGGCATTGCAATACGAACTTGACGCGCGCGAAATGCCCGCGAATTGGTCAACGGGATACTGGGCGCAGGGCTCGTACGGACCCGATCAGTATCCTCAGAGTATCTATGGCACAGAGGTATTCGAAGTCAACGATAACCTACGCGCAAAAGCAGTTGCGTTTGCGAAGAAGGGTAATTTGACAGACTCCACACAAGCGGCTACCTATCGCGCAAACTATCTTAAAGGTGATGGCGCGAGCATCTACCAGGCTGGTGCCGCCGCCCCTTCCATCGTGGAATGCGACGTCGCTACCTCCGATGTTTACTATACCGGCACCTTGCTAAGTGAAGCATTCGCCAACACAACCGCGCTCTTCACAAACGGTACTGGGACATACTGCAGTACCGCGCAAGAAGACAACGCCACCCTCGAAGTCCTGGTCCGGGCCGCACTCCACAAACGCGTTGACTTTGCGCGAATCATCGTTATGCGTACTGCCTCTGATTTTGATCGTCCTTACCCCGGCGAGGACCCCGCGTATCACATCCTGTATGGAAATCAGGATGGATTCGAGATTGCGATTCAGAACATCTATAATGCGGGTGTGCATGTTGTCAAGGGCATTTTGAGCGAGTGGAAAGAGACGTTTGAGTGTGGTGTCAAGGCTGATAATTATATTGGCGACATCTTTGGCACACTTGGAGGAAATCCTAATTTCGGACCGGGTAGGACTATTGCGCTGAGTGAGGGGGGTGCGTTGTTGACCAAGAGAGGTGGTATGACGGGCAAGAAGATGAGGTCCATGAGGCAGAGGGGCGTTGTTTTTGCCAAGCCTTAACTACGTAGAAAACATAGCAAGTAAAGGGTAAGGTGAAGTCTATTATCATTATCGTCATTGTAAAGTATAGTATATATAATACATGCTGTGAAATCAAGTCTGTATATCTACATCAAGCTTGGGAACGTAGAATGTCACATTCTGGTCGGCGTAGTACGCTTCGGATCCAAAACCGAAGATACCCATGTAATCGCTCGTCGATGGGTAGCGCGTGCCGGTCTTGCTGGTCAATGCCGTGATGAGTGGTGAGATATCACCGGTAAACGACGTCGTGTCCTCGGACGCGACCCATGTGTACACGTGCTGGAGGACGTTTTGACCGACTGTGTGGTTGCCGTAGTAAAGGTTGCTGCAGTCATTAGTACGGGTTTGAAAATCCAGAGACAGGGGAAAACGTACAATGTGGTTGTGTTGACAACCTTGGTATCCACGATACCAGAAGCATTGCCAATACTCTGCGCGGCAACGCCGTAATGCGCAAACCACACCATGATTTCGTACTCAGCCATCGTGCTGTCGGTTGCGTTCTGCTCTAGACTGTCGAAAAACATATCAATGGCAACGTTGGTGTTTAGTGAAATGGAGTCAAACTCAGGTGTATCGGAAGTGTCCTTGGGTGTGTTGCCTAGGGAGTATGACCACGCCATGTCGATGTTCAATGATTTCAAGTCTGACAGTGTCACGGGCAGTCCATCGTGTACCTCAATGTTGGGGTAAGCGTGGACGGGTTGACTCTCTGGGAAGGGTGTATATTGCCAGGTGACTGACCACTCGGGCGCGGATGTTTTTGTGGGATATGTCTCGTTGAGGAATGTGGTTACCTGACTTGTATTAGTTGGGTCTATATGACCGCAGACCGGTAGACTTACATTCATGCACATTTGGGAATCTGCATCGGTACCACCGGCAGCGAGAACACCCCATTGATTGGGATTGACTATTCCACAGTCAATTCAAGTTCCACCCAAAAGCGTCGATAAAACTCACGCGAGTAATTCAACCCCCCCTTTGACGGCGGCAAAATGCCCAGCGTCAAATTGCAATATCGCGAAAGCGTTACCCCCAATTCTGTATCATTGTAGTGACTTCCCTGGGTATAAGCCCCAGTACTATCCGACCACGAACTTCCTGATCCTCCAGAGCCTCCGCTTCCACCGCTGCCGCCGCTTCCACCACCGCTGCCGCCCGTGCCGCTATTGCTGTCGCCGCCGCTGAATAAAGGAGCTTGTCCGGATGCTTGTCGCGATGCGTCGATGCCGAAGAGGACGCCGAGGGTGCTGCCGATGGGGATGGCTATGAGGCCAGCGTTGACGATCCAGCGGAAGGCCATGCTGGCGCTGTGCTGACGAAGACAGCTACGATGTACTAATTTGGGGACGAGAAGTCGTACTCAATGCAGTCGAATAACGCAGTATATTCGTAGAACTCAGTCAGTGGTTGGTGGTATGGAAGTACTAAGACACTGAGACAAAGACAAAGATAGCTGCATCGATAAAATTACGCAAATGGTTCGCCTGGCCATCTGTAAGACCGAAGGCACCGATGGACTACGGCGCACGGCCAATGGCAGTAGCGCTGCCCGCTTATCAGCAACCGGCCTGAACCAGTGAATCAGGTGAGCCGCTCCTATTCTTAGCCTTCCCCTGACTATTAAGTACTCTACTCCGTAACGATCATACGTAAGGGCCAGTCAGCGCGTCGCGTTGCATCAAATTTTCATCCAGTCCCACTTGGGTCTTGTATTGCAGGTTTTTCTTTTCTTTTCTTTTCTTTTCTTTACTGTTTTCTTGCTTGCCAGACTCTTTCCACGGCGAGTGATTCAGAGTGAAGACTTTTCTCGCTGTCTTATCCACAGTGGCTCTGCAGACTGCAAGAGAGCCGCCAAGCCTGCTCCGAACACGGCAGATGGACGGTACCTGGATCGGTATCGCTGGTACGGACGGTACCGGATAACTCACAACAGCCAATCAGACGGTGGGTCAGTCGGGTTATCGGTACTAGTGTGAGATCTCGGCCTATCGGCGGTATGGTAATTACGCATGACCCGTACGGCACGAAAAAGGGGCGAGACAAGTCCCACCAAGCCACAGCGGGCCTCCGTACTGGTCATGGACGATGACGTTCGCTGTTTTCATCAGTCTGCACTGTACAACACAAAGCACGACTAGCTAGTAGTAGCAGTAGACTGGCTTGGCTATCCACTCGAGTCGCTGCTGTACAGCGCCTATCACGGTGCTTATGCAGTCGCACTTGCAATTCCTGCGGTGGACAGACTCGATGTGTGTCTTGTCTGTGAACCGCTGGGGATGCCCGACACACGCACGGAGTACGACTGGACGCTTATGGGTATCTGACCCGTAATGACATGTCGCAGTACGTACGACTGCCAGTATGTGGTTCTACATTGGGGCTGATGATGAAGCTATGGAGCGGAGGATCCATCAATGCAACTGCATGAAACGGCTGACCCTAACACAGCAAGCTGGCCAAGCCTACCTCAAGGGTATGGTGTGGCTCTTAAGGCTACTCTGCTAGAATGGATACTTGCCACAAAGGGGTGTACGTAGTGTACTGTACGTAGTATGCTGACAGACGGACACTGGTAAGACAGAATTAATTAGCCGTCGATCGAAGTGAAACATTTGTGCGCCAACGAGACACTACTGCATGCCCTAATACTGATCAGGTACCAGTGGGGCGCTAACCACAGATAGGGTGTCAAAACAGGCCAATCGCGGCTGCAAGCGGAAGCTTCTCTTTTTTACCTCGGCCAATCACCGCCCGCCCGAACACACATTAATTGTTCCAAATCGGGCCAGAGCCCACCATCATTATTAGTAGACGTTTTATTCATGCACGTCGATTGGCTGAGACACGACTGAAATGGGTGTATTAAATGTATTTATGCGTTAGATCCTGTTACCTCCCAGTCACTCTGGCCGATACTCGATACACTCGGCGAATCATCGCATTTACTTTGCTCTCGCTGTATCCACGATGTACCGATACGTACGTACATAGTACCATACGGTGGCCAGCCAAAGATAAGCCATCCATGATCCGTGGGCCTGTCTGAGATGCCCCCGATCCATCTTTTCTCTGTCTTCCTGTTGCTGGTTACTTGCTTTTGCTCACACGAGCTACCGATCATCGAGTCAACTATTGAGTTGAGTCCTGCTCGCTCTGCTATTCATGTTTTGACTTTCTTCTTTCTGTCGCACCCACACTCGTTTGTCTGATTATTTTCAATAATTGCAATCCTCTAGACGAGGCCTGTCTTATCGCTTCCGATGAACTATTAATCAGCCCACCACTACACTCGCTACCACAACTCCTGTCGACGTCGACAGCAACAGAATGAGTGGCTATCATAATGGCCACTACGGGGGAACTACCTCCCCCTACGGTAATGGAAATAATGGAAATGGAAACCCCAACGCATACTACGGAAACAACAACTACGGATACGGAGAAGAAATGGTCGAATTTGACGTGCTGAATCACGGGCATGGCCACGGCCACGACGCCGCGTACACGAACAGTATGAATATGAACAACAACTACGACCCGAATGAACGGGTGATGGGTCGATCGCCGCCAAAGCCGATCAGACCGGGTTTGCAGCCTGCTGAAGAGTTTGTCTCGCCTGTTGGGACACCACTAGGCACGCCAGGTGCTCAAGTGGGTTGGCCGCTGCCGAGCCGAAGAGGTCATGACCGTCATGTCGACTCATTTCACAGTGTGGCGAGTACACCCAATGGGTCGAGATCAGCCACTCCTGCATTCGTATGTCTGCCTACACCACGATGAGACGGATTATTAATGCTGACAGAACAGTATCAAAATAACCAGAGTTTCCAAAGTCATCAAAGTTTGACAGCGCTCGTCGACCAACCTCCCTCCCCATTGTACGCCAAAGATTGGGTCCAACAAGGCTCGATCGCGCGCGTCGCTGACCGAGACGACGCTGATATCTGGAAAGGCTGGCGACGATATGTGTATATGCTCGTGCCGTTTTTGACCTTTGGCAATACGGCTATTTATGTGTTCTATCTTGTCCTGCGTATTGCGTGCGTTATTCTCGCTCAGAACGCCGCTCACCAGACGTATGCCGGTGCTTGGGTGTTTATTGCGTTGGAGGTGGCTACTGCTGTCCCGTCTATGATGCACAATGCTTGGACCATGTGGGCGTTGAAAGGACGACAGCGCCCTAAGCTGCGACTTACGGGAGACGACTGCCCGAATGTGGACGTTTTTATTACCTGCTGTGGTGAGGATGACGAGGTTGTCATTGACACTGTCCACGCCGCGGCCGATCAGGATTATCCTATCGACAAGTTCAGGGTTATTGTGTTGGATGATGCCAAGTCGTCCAGTCTGGAAGCGTCGGTCCGTCAGTTGGCGCTGACTTACCCGAATGTGCACTACATGGCTCGTACCAAGATCCCTGGCGTTCCTCACCACTTCAAGGCTGGTAATTTGAACTACGGTCTGGAACAGACCCGTCTGATGCCTGGTGGAGCTGGTCAGTTCATGGCTGCTCTTGATGCTGATATGGTAACTCCCCTTTCCACGGTAATTTCGAGAACACCCCTTGCTGACTGCGAAGATCCCCGAACAACAATGGCTCCGCGCGACTCTCCCTCACTTGCTGATCGACCCAAAGATGGCGCTTGTCTGTCCCCCCCAGCTGTTCTACAACTGTCCCCCTGCCGATCCCTTGGCACAGAGCTTGGATTTTTTCGTACATGTCATCGAACCGATAAAGGACGCCCTTGGCGTCGCCTGGTGTACTGGTTCCGGATACGTTGTTCGCCGGGAAGCGTTGGACGATATTGGTCAATTCCCTCTAGGATCCTTGGCTGAGGACGTTGCTACTTCGACATTGATGCTCGGTAAAGGATGGAAGACTGCTTATATTCACGAGGCATTGCAGTTTGGTACTGTTCCGGAAGATTATGGCGGTCACTTGAAGCAGCGTACTCGATGGGCTATCGGTACTGTCGATACTGCTTTTAAGCTCAAGTTCTGTCTCTGGGGTGACGCTATCAAGCAAATGTCTTTTGCGCAGCGATTCTCGGGTTTCTTGTACGCCACTCTCAGTTTGTACACTATTCTTCTCACTGCTTCTCTCTTCGCCATTCCGATTATCCTGATCTGGGGCCGTCCTCTTGTCGCTTATGCTACTACCGAACAACTCAAATATCTGATTTGGGCCTGCTTCGCATCAACCATGAGCAATCGTCTCTGCGAGTTTGCGCTCTTCATTCCCGCTGGCTACCATACCGGTCAACGTGGTTCCCGCTACGGCATGTGGATGTCCCCTTACCTGGCGTTGTGTATCATCCGCTCCTTCTTCCTGCCCAAATGGCTTGGCGGACAAACCCAAGCCTTCAAGCCTACTGGGTCTCTCGGCTCTGCCTTGGAAGAGCGCGACCCCAAACGTCGGAAGGGTATGGTCCGTCGTCTCTGGACCATTCTCATGAACTACATGGCCCTGTTCCACTTTGCATTCGTCTACATGACCATCGTCGCGGTCTGCTTGTCGTCGTACAGATGCTTCTACCAGAACGATCCCAACAACTTCAAGAACATCTTCCTGTGTCTAATCACGCACGCCTTCTGGCCACCCGTCACGTTCTTGTTCGTGATCACCTCCCTCTGGACCCCCATCGCCTACGCCATCGATCCCCCGTCAATGCCGGACCGCGAAGATCTACTCAAGCGCGACCCCAAAACCGGCGTTGCGCATCCAACCCCCGAAAGCAAAAAAATCGCCTTCGCAGGACAAGAAGCCTGGTTCGAGTTTGAGTACACATTCGCGACGTTGTTCACAATCTTTGTGTTTGTCTATTCCTTCTTCTATATCTGATATTTTCAGATCATGTACGATACTTTCTTTTCAGACTTTCATTTCGATATATACATATAAACCGTCCGGGCATTTTGTTGTTTATTTTCAGTTTGATATTTACGATCTGAGACATATGTTGGAGTCTACCCTTCCCTTCTTTTGGTTATTTGGATGGATTCATCCGTCTGTTCTCTGCATACATGCATGTATTGGAAGAGGGCAGTCGGTATACGACAGCGGGATTTGAAAGACTTTTTGACACTTGAACTTGAATGTTCTTTTTTTCTTTCTTTTTTTGCGAGGCTATAATTTATGTACGACGGCGTTTTTTTGTTCATAGAAATTTTCATCCATCAATCATTTTTCACTTATATTCATTCCTTCATTCTGTCGTAGTTGTAGTGGTAGTGTGGTACGGGTTTAAGAAGGCATATGCTCAAACGCCTTCGGCAAACTCTCTTTAACGAAGGGCAGTTTTCCCACTGTCCAGATCTCGGTATCCTATTACCCCCCAGTAGCACGCCTATTAGCCCTACCCATCCCCATATTATTCCTTCAGGGTAAAAGATAGAAACTTACGGGCTTCAAATTCTTCTTGATCTCACTATCCAACGTCCCCGCCTTGATAGCAATGATTTCAGGCGCAGCGTCCGGATCATGCGCTATTGGACTCCCGCATTCAGAGCAGAAAATGCGATGGACGTCCTTGCCGGAGGAGCCCTTGCCGGCCCAGGATTTGGTGGGGCCGGTTAGGGTGAGGGCTGATTTGGGGACGACTGCTACCAGTGCTACATAACCACCGAACAACATTAGCAAGGGAAGGAAGGTGGGAGGCGAAGTATTGTGGGGGGAGGTACAGTAGGAAGAACCAGTCTGCCGCTGACAGTCGTCGCAGTGGTCGTAGCCCGTGATGAGGGGCTGGTCGACGGCGATGGAGTATGTGACGGCGCCGCAGAGGCAGTGGCCTGTTAGAGTCATGATTCTCTCGGTTTGGGGGTGAATTGATTGATTGGATAATTGATAGTAGGATGAGTGATGAGAGAGGACCTTGGGGGTGGAAGAGAGAGGGTATAAATACTTCGAAGCGCTCCCAGAGGGACAGAGGGGAGTATACGACGTCACCGTGAGAATCGCCGGAGTTACGGAGTTGTGAGTACTAATGGCTTACTCAGATCGCTTACTTACGTACCTACTTCTTAAACTTACGTGAACACTAATATATTAAAGTATATGATTTGGAATTGTGCATTGCGCTATCAATTCGGGTGTCTGATTCGTTCGTTGCGACAGAGATGGATGCAGCTGAATTCAATATGATTTGGAATTGATTGTGAGGCTAACCCTAACCTAACTCCCGGTATTTGGTGATCCACTGAGGGGTGGTGCAGGGATTTGTTGTCGCGAATTCCGTACGCTTTGTGGATGGTTTCGCGTCGAGGACGGGCATTTTAATGACTCCATTCAGGATGGAGGGAAGGTTCGATACGCGGTCTGGACTGTGGTGAATTGATATGGATGTGTGAGGGAGGATGTGGATTGGTGGTAGGTAGGGTGGTACAGGATCGGAGGGCCGGGCATGTCATGGCATGAGATGCAGGCGATGCATCAATTGATTGATAGCATGGTTATGCTCATTGTTTGTCAATTCTTTATCTCTGTACGCTGTAGGACAGATCTGATTGATCTTATCGTGCTGATGTATGAGGAAGATATAGTTGCTGCCTCAGGCCCGCTACGTAGTACGTAGACGCAGCAGGCAGCAGTTTAACCAACACCCAACTAGTCCCAACAACACATCGCAGCTCTCAATTCTCACTATAAACTGCATTTCTCTCAATTAAATCGATTATACCGCATTGAATATACCATATACTGAAGACCACAGAAAAAAAATGGGCACAAACTCCATCCCCACCGAAGCAGCGCCGGCATACGAAGACCTCTTTGCGGGGCACGAGAGGCCCGGCAATGCTTCCTCTGGCGTGCGTCCCCATCCTCTCCACCTCCATCAATTAATCTACTAAGAAGAACAGTACACATCAATCCCTCAAACCGACCTCCTCAACGACCACCCTAACATTCCTACCAATAATGAAACTGAAATCGACATTGAGCAACAACAGCAACCCGACGATGTCCACCTCCACCAACACCAACACACCGATAACGCAGAGGGAGTAGACGGGGAAGGACACATCCACTGCACAGCCTGCGACCGCCTCCTCGAACGCAAAGAGCGACGCATGAACCAGCGGCATTGCTGCACCATGGTCGCTGTAACATTCATGGTCGCGTTTCTGTGTTTAATGATTTTGGGGTTGGGGATTGTCGTTGTGAAAAAGGATTGATTCCTTGATGCCTCAGTACCTCGGCACCAACAGTACGTACTCCGTACTTGCTATGTATATATTTTTCTATGTATATATTCTATTTATTGTTCGAAATGGAGGATATCGCCCCCTTCCTTGCCTGTCCGTGCAGCTTCCAGTCTTGCGGAGGTCGTTTTGTAGATTTGCGGGATCCCGGTTTGGTCGAAGGAGGTGTTGTGCAGGATCATTTCTGCTAGTCCCTTGGTCGAGAGGAAGATTACAGGCATACCGTGCCCATTGAATCCTGCTGCTATAAACTGTCCTGGTCGAGAAGGGACTGGGCCGACATGTGGTGCCGAGTCAGACGAGTAGCCCATTACTTCATCTTATCAGCATCGCATCCAAACATACATATCTAGCCAGAGGGGGCGGGGGGGAACGCACTGCCAGTCCACAACTCCTCCACTCTTGCCTCTGAATCCTCCCACCCTTTGAAGTGTCTCTGCATATACCCATCCCAATACCCACTCGTCGAATCTATAAGCCTCGAATCATCAATATTCCCAAACCACTCCGTGTTTCCCTCGGGCCCCTTTTCGGGGAAGGTGTGGATTTGATGTGCGCCGCCAATGACGATGCTGCCGTCCGGGCGGACGATCATGTAATCTGCGCCGTCACTGGAGTCCGGGCGGAGGACGTATGTTTGTGATATGAGAGGTGGCGTTTTACCTTCTGGAAGAGAAATATGGGCTACGATCCCCTTGGCAGGGATTATGGCTGGTGCGTATTCGGGGAGGAGCCCGAATGTGTATGCGTTTGTGGTATAGACGACTTTTTTGCTGCGGATTGTGCCGCGGGGTGTGTGGATGATGATGGCGTCGTCTGCTGAAGATGAGACGACGGAGAGGACGGGTGTAGTAGTCTGAACATTCACCTTGTCGCTTCCATGCCGTAAAATGGCCCGTAGTAGACCCATGATGAACTTGTACGGCCATATTGACCCTGCTGGAAATGAGAAGGCCGTTTTTGCGCCTTTCACTCCTGAGATCTATACATTCCATCAATCGTCATCTCTCGCTTTTAACAGGTAGGGATCGGACATACGGCCTCGGCATCTTGATCATCCGCGACAAAAATATCATCCACAAGCCCAAACCCCACCTCCCTCAACTTCTCAATCGCGCGTTTCGTTTCATTACCGCGGTCCCGGTCAAGGTATACATTCATATTCCGCGTAAGCACAAAATCGCAATCCTCAATCTTCTCCGCGCGAATCACATCCTGTAGAACTTTTATATGCGAAAGCTCGAATTCGGCGACTTCCCGTGCTGCATCTAGGCCGTGACGCTGGATGTATAATGGCATGAGGCTGTAGGTATCCGGCCGTACGTGGCCGCCTATCCTCTTTCTCTGTTATCATCTATGAAGATGTTATTGTGATTAAAATGGATAAGGGGAAGGACGAACCATTCCGCCCCGTTGCGCCGGAACATACTGTCCTCGCTTCAAGGATTGTTATTGACGGTACCTCTGAGCCTGAGTTCTGCGCGGATGTTAGGAGATGATAGGCAAGACTGATACCTGCGTATCCGGCCCCGATTATGACGATGTCAGACTCGCTGGGAAGGTCGGGTGTAGACTGAATTTGGTCGAGAGGAGAGCGGTCTGTTAGCCAGAAGGGGAGGGTTGAGTTGGGAGGAGGGAGGAATTGTTTTTCCATTTTGGTGTCTAGATTGATACCTTGTGGGTATATGGGTGTGGTGGTGTTGAAGGCGAGTCTACCTAGCCTAGGTCTGTCGAAATGCTGAAGCCTGATGCAGTTTCCTGTTATGTGCAATCAGAAGATTGCAACAAGCTTCTCCAATGCCAATTGATGGAATATAAATGAATGGAAATTAAGATGACTCATGAGATGAGATAGTGCTACTCCATGAGGGGGTTGTTATCTTTCTGCCTGTCACAATTAACAATTCTCTTATCCAGCTTCAACTTTACCGAGTAACCCAATCTAAACCTTGGAAGGCTTGTCTTGTTTGCAATTGTACAAAAGTGCTTCAATTGCAAGAATTGTTTATAAAGTAGCTACGGCACCAATTGCCTGGTTGATAAGTGCAGCATCTAGACACTTCCGAATTTACCCCGCATCTTGATATCGTCCTTCACCAACCGATAGACCGGTATATCGTTGGTTGGTTGGTTGTTCCAATGTTGGCTGGCTTGCCAATTAACGCCTGGTAAAGCTCCCATCTTTTGTTGTAGTGCTACGCAAACTCCAAAAGGTTAAATACATCAATCTTCCCTGTTTACATTTTGAACCTCGGTCACCTCAATCACATCAATCAACACTACCTAGGGCATAAACAAACAATATGGCCATCCGCAAAATCCCAGTGCAATCGCAATCCCCCCTCAACACTTCCTTTGAAAAGCTCGTCCACTCAACCCTCCAAAAATGGCACGTCCCCGGCGTCGCCATCGGAGTCGTCGACGGCGAGCACACCTGGACTGAGGTATCCCCCATGCTTGAACCCCAGTTCATTAACATCGACACTAACATGTGAAGGGATACGGAATATCATCCTTCCCTTCGTCTCCAGTCACCCCATCAACCTTATTCTACGCAGGCAGCACCACAAAAGCTTTTACCGCCGCAATGATGGCCACCCTCGTCGCCGACAACGATAAATACCCACACATCCAATGGACAACACCAGTCAGCCACCTAATTCGCGACGATTTCGTCCTCGCCGATGAATATGTTACGCAACATATCACCCTCGAGGACATCCTGTCCCATCGCACAGGTCTTCCGCGCCACGACCAAGCATACGGCAACAACAACATGAGTCGCGATATCGCCGTTAGGGAAATCGTGAGATCGTTGCGCCATCTGCCGCTAACAGCGGAGCCGAGGACCAGATTCCAGTATAGTAATCTGATGTTTGTGGTTGCGTCGCATGTTATTCAGTCTGTGACGGGGCAGTGGTTGGGGGATCTGTTGAAGAGCCAGATTTGGGACCCGCTGGGGATGGAGGCGACGTTTTTTAGTCTTGAGGATGCGCAGAAGGCGGATGAGGAGTTGGCGAGGGGGTATGAGTATCCTTATTCCGACGACGGCGACGATACGGATGACGATAAAGGGGGCGAGAAGGTGTTTAAAGAGGTGGAATGGATGCCTCTAAATGAAATATCTGGTGCAGGGTCTGTTATTACTAATGTCCTGGATTATGCGAAATGGGCGCGTTCGCTTATGAACAAATCCGCTCCATTATCGCCGGAAGTACACAAAGCCATATGGGAGCCGCGCACGCTTCTACCCACAGACGCAGAAGGACCGTTTACGGGTCCCGTGGCGTACGCCCTTGGCTGGACAACGGGTGTGTATCAGGGGTATCAATTCTATGAACATACCGGCGGCATGAACGCGTTTGGCGCAGAGTTGATCCTCTTCCCAGAGTTGAAGTATGCCGTCACCATACTCGGGAATACGGCCGTTACATCCAATTTTGCGGCGAAAAAGCTTGCTTTTGAGTTGATTGATGAGAAGATTGGTGTTCCGGCTGGTAAGAGGTTTGCTTGGGATGCATAGTACGTTCTTCCCCCTTCCCGTTTTCTCCTTTGTATACGTTTGATAGCTGATGCATGGTAGTAACACGAGAATGATAAACGGCATCAAATCCAAAGCCCAAAATGCAGTAACCACGTTCTACCCCTCCC
>NHZS01000144.1:0-75978 GCA_002775195.1 Talaromyces adpressus
AAGAAAGCGAGGATTTGGCCCAGAGCCAAGGGTCAATCGCTTGACGGCACGGAGCCCGTGCAACCCCTGTGGCTTGCGATGATCTGATGCATCATGCATCACTAAAGGTAATCGTCATTGGTTGGCGACAAAACTAACGTCAATCTGGATAATGACAGGGATACGATGGATCGACTGGCTCCGCGGAGTTGAAGGGTGAATTTCCGGCGGTTCAATGAACTTCAATCGAGGTACAATACCTTAAACAAGCCACGTCTGCAGTACTCCGTATATTTGATTCTGGTAGTTCAATGTTAATTGCTCTAGATCAATCAATATATTTCCGATCGATGCTAGCAGGGATACCTAGTTCTGATCTTTCCAAAAAGGGAATGACATGTCGTTGCACGTGAACATTCAACGTCCGTATGTAGAATGCAATGCCCCAACGAGGATGTAAAAAGATGAAAATTTCAATTTGTTTTACGGTTATGGGAAAAATAAAGTCATGTGGACGGAATGATGCATACATCGACTGTTATAAACGCACATGTCAGTGTAGGACAAATGTATCGTTGTTGTGTAACCGGGACTGAGAGCACTGGCCTAGGTACGTCGACAATTTGTTCTCGAGCAACGAGTGAGAGTATTGCGATTGTGGCCCAGGATTGGTATTAACGGACGTCTCCTCGCTAGACACGTCAACCAACTGTTACCAGGTACTCCATGAAAATCTAGACCCATGTCAAGTGTGTATGATAAGGAACGCTTCGATGGAGTCCAGAAGTAGAATGCCGGATGTTTGCTAGATTCTTCTAGATGCCATGCCATGTTCGGCTCATACCTTGCCCAGTATTCAAACAATAGCCGTGATATGTAGGTGCCTGGGTACCTACGTACACTTCCGATGGGAGTTGCTTTTTCCGCTCACCTCTTGCAAAAAGGGTTTGTGGCGCTTATATATCACATGTTCGCCTCATGTACAGACCCGGGAAACTTGGGATCCCTGTAAACACGCTGCTGATCGATGTAGTTCGATTGCAAATCTCCGGATATGTATGCAACACAACAACGTACCCTATGTAACTGACAAGCTGCCAATCAACGACACTGTAAATGCAGGCTGTCTGGTAATATTGCCTTTTTGGCTTGTTATCATTACACTGTTCGGACTGCCTCCGAGATCACATGAGATGTTGATAGTCTGATAGGGATGAAGCCGTATCGAACTGCCGGCTTGATGGCTTGAAAGAGGAGGGTATTCCTTGAAATTGTTGAAATTGTATGCGAGCTGTTGACGCCACTGGTATTTGTTTTTCCGAGAGATAAAAGAAAGAAAATCAATGATATAGAACTGCACGGCGAGTTAGTAATTCGTCGATTTATGCATGTTGGTACAAGAGTAGGAGGCACGAACCAAACCAAATCAGTATCTTACATACAACATTGAAGCAAATAGATAGATACTTACTTCCAGGTTGACGACTCAGGAGATTATCTCAACTTCTTCGAGCAATGTAATAGTCGAGGCTAATATAGATACAGCCCCCAATATACATTGACATGACTAGTACTTTCAGCACAGCAAGGACGGAGTTAGTCGGCGTTCTATATGTATCCAAGTAAAATAAAACTAGGGCGTCGTAAGATTCCCACGTAGTGGACCAACTTGAAGTAGTTCAGTGCTCACTGTCGAGACACAGTCCTGGGTCCACCTTAAACTCTGTTTATGAAGGCGCTACCCTAATATAGACTAGGTACCACGTACTACGAGCTGAAACTGGGACGGGTTGTGATTGCTCAAACATTGTTGGCTCGTCTCATAATGACACCAACATCAAAGCTTGAACGAAAACGAGACTAGTCATTTTAGCTGCCCCAGTTGAAGGGTAATACTGGGCCGTGAACTATGCTAGATGCATAGCCTAAATTGATTACGGAGTACTGCTATGTAGTTCTTGCTAAGGCTGACTGGAGGGGCGGGGAGTCAATCAGGACATAATTTCTTGTTTTCAGGATGTCCTCATGACAAGTGGCAGCAATACCCGCAGCTGGCTATACGAAGAACGGCTTGTAACCAGTTGCTTCAAATTCCGTTGACAATATATCAGCCCGTTTTAGCTTGTGACACATGTTACAGTGGAGGTCCTGGAGGAAAAGGCGGGAAGTCCTCGAGAAGTGAAAAATGCATCATTGGATATGGCATCGCATCTGTAAGTAAGCACCAGCTTGCAGTAGTACAATGTATGTTGAATGCTGTTATGCAACTTATGTCATGATTATGGTGATTTGATTGCCAGTTAACTTAACTATCGTCATAGTTAGTGTCCCACATAACACCAAGCAAGATACTCCTTAGGGGGTACTAAAATTCGGGCCGACAACTTGTTTGTATGCCAATCACGAGACGACTCTATACGGAGTACACCGGAAAGATTTTGCTTGAGATGGGGTGCAATGTGATACAACGAGGCAAGAAATACCGACTGCTTTTGAATCGGCTTCTGGGCAGATTATTCCTTTGATGTATACGGAGTCCTTTCAAAGGAGAAAGAGAATGAAAGAAGGGATAACCTCCGTAACAAAATTACAGAAGCACGTACCAACCCTGTACGGGATACGTAATCCAGCTAGCGTAGTTACTAGTGCAACCGGAACCGTATCCCCGGGAACTTGTAATTGGTAGATACCGGACCATGTACGGTACCGTACGTATTTTACGGGCATTACTAACTTCATCCACTTTTCCTCACCGTTTTTCCCTCTGGGTTGGTCACAAGTTTAGTTTGTGTTTAGCTTGTCCCGAGGAGACTTCTAGATCAGCATGATCAGAGGTGATCGTGGTAATTGATTTGATACGGCTGGCCCAGGAATGTTGATTTGTGTTTTTCTCCCGTCTTAAGCAAACAAACAGAATCGAAGTTCCATCAACTCTATTTGACTACGTAGTCAAGACCAAACAGGCAATGAATCATCGCCCAGAGATAATGCCCTTTGTTTAACAATCTCGGGTCATATCTGACTACTGGAATTAGTTTGTAAAGTTGTATGTATGATTCATGTTTAGGTTCGTGTTGGGCCAGATCAAATGAAATGATGTATCATGACAATCATTTTAAATCCTAAATAGTCACAGTCCAGACCGAATCAAGCCAACCGGATTAGTACAACCAAGTCAACACTAATCTAGACTAGAATTAAAAAGTGACGATACTAAAGTACGTACTACGAAGTAAGTTTGGAAATTTGACAGTACGTACGTTTGTTGCAGTTCATAAGTGGAGCTCGATACACAGCATTCACGAATGGGAATGTGAGATTTTACTGCAGGGACTTTTCAAGACCCAGAAACCGAAAACCAGACACTCTTTCGTTCCTTTTTCTAACTCATGGGCCATCCTAGTACAGTATGAGACCCATCAGAACCATAACATTGGTACCACAAAAAAATTGTTAGTAGTTCTTAGCGTCTGGACCTGTTTGGGCCAATTTGGAAGGGGAGATTTCATAGTTTTTATGGGGAATGTACCAATGTCGTCCAAAGTATGGAGTACAAAAGTCACCTACATGTACTTAGATGAACCTACCAAACTTTCTTTGCGCCTCCCTTGACACCTCCATCACTTAGCCCGACCTGATATCAATTTATTTTGTTTTTTTGGTGCTTTTCTCCCGCAGGTCCTCTCTGCTTCCAAGTTCCCTGTCCGCATGATAGTGGCCACAATCTTAGCTTTCAAACAAACATGATGCAGCCAGTTTCGTAATCATTTTGCCTGCAGTGGGTGCTGACCAGGTGGACCATCTCGCGTATCCATAGTTTTTTCTATTTGATTGATGAAGCATTCCAACACATTGTATCCTATCTCCTCCGAAATCTTTCCGTGTGGAAGCAATGCCGCCAACCGCATCTCCGTTACTCTCATGAACTTCTCCATCACTGTCAGCCAGCCCCGACGTGTACACACATGGAAGAGGACATCTAGATCGGAGAAGACCCGGATCGGATACGTACTCTACTCCCCCGTTTCAGTATCACACGGAAGGGACGCAGAAGAAAAGAGAAAGGAAGAACAAAAAGGCCATTGTGGCCATTGATCATCCACCGCTTTGCTTCTTTTTAATTTCAATTTCCTCTATTTTCGGAAGACGTCGTTGAAGATTCGTCTCTGTCTCCGACTGTCGTGCACACGACCTGTGTCTTGGGTAGTGCAGTTTGCAGAAGGACTTTATCAAACGAACCATTTACATCTGACTGCTCATCAGAGATCCTGGACAGGGAGTCAGAGAAATCTATAAAGTCACGATATTTTCCACTCATCGAACGAGACTCAGATCAGATCAAATCATCTGAAACCAGGAAACGATCATATCCTTTCTAAGAGCAGATCAGACGGTGAGAATTCTTTCCTGTCATTGAATGACTTTCATACCTCTGACTCTTGCACCTCTGACTCTGATTATAGAAGTCTACAAAAGCCTCCTTCTTCACATTGAACTCGCCTTCGATCAATCACCCTTCACATTGACTTTACCTTCGAACACTCAACATTGGTATGTCAATCTATATCGACACCTTCTATTCTTTTTTGGTTCCTCTCACTTTTTCAAGCAGCTGACTTGCTATCTGACCCATCCCATTAAATAGCCACCGCTCTCAAACAATCAACATGGTAAACCCCCTGTGCAGGCACGAGTTCGCCCTCATCCAAGCCACTAATGGCAACATTCTTGTCTGGCGCTGTTCCGACTGCAACTCTGGTCCATGGAGCGCCATTTGGCGTTGTAAGGTTTGCAATTACAACCGTTGCAACAACTGCCATTCTTCGAAGTAATAGTACGTATATCACTTTTTTTTTGCGTTGTTTCGGCAATGAGCGAGCAATATTGTCCCTGTGCTGCGTAGAAGCCATGCTAACGCCCATCTGAATCAGATCGAATTCGCACGACACGAACGTCGTGTTTCCCCAAAAAGTGAACCATGAATCAAAATCGAGGGGAAATTGCAGAATGGAGAGATTTCCCTAATGGCAGGGAGGAGAAAGGTGACGAATCTAAACTAATTACTTAATGTCTATGATGAATGTTACGAGATGTACTATAGCTCAGCATCGATTAGTTTAGACAGTCAATTTGATCACATATAAAATGTGTATACTTACTTTATGTACCTACCACTAATATTGCCTTTCATATGATATGCGTACACTAAAAGATAAGCAAGCCAGCCCTCGAGATTCTTGAACACTCACTCAAATAATCTTTACCGATGGATATTGCGTCACCTGTACACATTCCCGAATAAGAAATAAATGAAGTCAAATTAGGGTTTTAAGCTTTCTGGAACGCTTCCATCGCCTCATTTATTTATAGAAGGCATGTCATCATTAACAAGTATAATTACAGATTTAATTCTCTTTGCTATGCTACATAATCCGAATAATTAATACGATCCGTGTGCCTTTTTGCCTAATGAGGAGATATTTGGCGCCTTTTGCGAGTAAGGATAAATCTCCTCGATTTTTATAGGATGTATGTTTTGACCCCGGTGGCTTGGGTCCGTTGACGGCTGGATCGAGTTCCTGGATGACCTGTAAGGGTAGATCAAGATTTGTGGCATGAGCTAAACACGAGGAATTGATTAAGCCTGTCTCGGAATTCGGCATCGTATGTTTGGAGTGCAGTTTTTGAGATCGGCAATCTCGATGCTTTGGGCATATTAAGACGAGGTGACTATAGCAGGCCCAAGTTTGTGCATATGAACTCCAGATAGATTAAAGGGAGAGATTGAATGGGTTCCTGGTGTGTTTGTGTGCAGGACATCGACAATCGGCGTTAATCTCAGGTACAGTGTAAGGCTCATATAGTAGTCGATTTATAAGCTATATAGATACAAGTTATGTTTATCTTCTTGAATGAGCGTAGACCACACTTCTCAAATAATGTAAGGATTAACCATCGACCTCTGATAGCAGTTCTTTGAGCTGCGTATACCCTTCGGTGCCCTCCCAATCTTTACCCTTACCCAGTATTCCCCTTACCGCACTCCTACTCTTAAACCTCCAATCTTTTGCAACTATTTCTTCTTCGCCTTCACCATCACCTCCCGGTATACTCCCATCTTCTCGCTCCTTCGTCATACCACCGATCTTCGCATATCCATCTCTCACAAGACGCTCGGTGGCTTTGACAATCTGGTTCCACCTTTTCTCATCACTCATCTGGAATGCGCCTTGAGTACACGAAGAGACCGTGGCACGCCACGCCTTTTCATGCGCCGCAAATGCTTTGCTAGGTCGATGACGCCATAGCTCTATCTTCGCAACGAGAAGCCAGAGTGGAGCGGAGTGAGTGATTAATGGGACTACAATGTCGTCGACAAGAGTCACGATCTGACCGGCTACAGTACCGGTACGAATGATTTTCTGATCCGTGCCGTTGACGGTGATTAGAAGGTTGTCGTACTCGTAGTTGTTGATGAGATGTTCGACCAACATGTCTAGGATGGTCAGATCAATAGCCTTTTCGCCTCTTTTTGGTGAGCGAAGTTCAATGACTTTTCGTTGCGCAAATACGATGTCCTTGTAAGGTATCAATTGAGGAGGGAGGGAAGCTGCAACTGTAATAATATTGTCCCAGATACGGTGATCGGTTTGTTTGAGGCGAGCGGCATGATGAAGAGCCGTGAGGGCGTCACGTGTGTGTTTGTAAGGGTCTTCTTCTTCCAACTTTTCAGCATCGGCATCTTCTGCATCCTTGTTCTCTTCGGGAACTGTAGTTTTTTCCTTTGCATCGGCCAAAGTCTTGTTTTCGTTAGAAGAGACATTAAGAAGCGCGGCTGCAAGGTTACTCCATGCTTCAGCATCATCTTGTTCGATCTGTACGGTGCGAGTAAATGATTCAATAGCTTCATGCCATTGCTCACGGTTCAACTGCACACAGCCGAGCGCAAACCATGCGCCATGGTTGAGCGGGTTTATTTTCAAACTCTTCTTATATGCCTCCTCCGCCTTGTCATAAGCAGGGGGCTCGGCTTTAAGATATAACCTAGCAAGTGAGCGTTGTGCTCGTGCATATCGTTGACCAGAAACGTCCCATGCTCGCTCATACATAGCCGGCGCTGAATCAATATCGCCCAGAATACAGAATAACCGAGGTGCATCAGTCGGTAACTGCGCCAATTCAGGTCCTTCGTACCGTTCATTATCATCGTCGACGGCACCCGCATTCGTAGGTTCGTACAATTGACGGCGAACAATCGCCTTGGCTTTCTCTTCCCTCTCAGTTGCTGCATAGCATAGCGCAACTTCAGCCCACATTTCCAATCTCTCATAAATGTCTAGAGCGGTTCTGAGACCACCAAGACTAACCCATTTCTGCGCAAGCTCCGCCTCAAGATTCCATCTTGTCTGGAAATCAAGTACCCATAAATACTCTAGTCGTTCCTCTGCTGGCGCAGATTCTGACTCTTGGGGTCGAGGCAAGAATGTTGTTGGCTGCTCTTGTTGTTCGTTAGTAACTGTGTCAGTGGTAACCACTGCCGTATTGCTCGTGGCGGTATCAGCGATGACCTGGTCAACTAGAGCTTGCATTTGGAGTACTCCTCTTTCAACGGTGCGTGATTTGAAAGCCTCGCATCGACTGCGAACGAGGAGGGCTTGGGTATATATTTGCCAGTTGTTACTGCCGTTTTCAATAACACGTGTTGCATAGGGCAGTGTCTCCTCGCGAGTCAATCCGTGCTCGGGTGAGTTGTTGGTGATAGCGGAAGCGATGGCGAGAAGTATGGCAGAGTCGAGAGGGTTAAGTTTCGGCTGATTTGATGGATCGATTGATGCCAGTGCAGGGGGTAGGGAAGATTCGTCTTGAACGGTAGTTGACTTTTCTGGTTGCGCTCCTTTCTTTGCGAACGCGATCGTCTCGAGTAGAGTATCATCATTCAAATCTAGAGCTTTAGGTGCCAAAGTCTCCGATTCTTTCTTTATTTCTGTAGCGTCTGATGCCGACGCCGTTTCTGAACTTACAGCCAGAACGACCAGCTGGGTGATATCCCTATCCTGAAACTTTGTCCTCTTCCCCAACTTTCCAGTAAGGGCATATTCAAACCCAGATGCCACAGCCGCTTTTTCCAGATCAGATCGGGCTTTCGCATCCAATCCGTGATGCGTATGTATAGCTGCCCTTTCGAGTAAAAACGCAGCTTTCGATTTACCAGTTGAGTTTGAACCTTCGCCCAACACAATAGGCCCGATTTTGTCTAGGTCGTCGTATATGGACTTCTGCAATGTTCCTGATACCTCGCTCAGCATCTTCTGATGCAAGAAATTCACCCTCATACGACCCGTCCATGCAACGAGCGGTGCATCATCAGTCACCAGTGCGCCCGCATCAACCAAAATAGCCTTAGCAACACAAAACAACTCAATATTCGGCGTAAGCGGGTAGACAGCTTCTCCGTCCATAGATAAATCTCTCAACATCTTCCGTCGCATCGCATTGAGCGCTTTCCTATCACCTGCGACTGCCTCTCCGAACACGACCGTCGGTGAGTCAAACTCCAACGGCGGACCGGTGACATTGGATTGTAGGAAACAGAATAGCGCTGCGAAGCCGATGTGTAGTATTTGTGATAATAGCTCGTGTTCCTTTTTAGCCGATTCTGATATATACCTGCGCACTCGTTCGGCTACAATATCGGTATAACATTCCTCACCGTTGCAAAGAGCTTCTTCCGAGTCTGTTGTGACGTTCAAGAGGCTTTGTGCGAGCGAATCGTGGAGGAGTTGGTCTGAGGTACGGATGCGAATGGGGTCGAAGTTTCGTTTTGTCGTGGCACCGTCATATATCGTCGTATATTGAGTGGGTTTTGTGGAGGGAGTCATATCGAGAGCCATCGTGGAGGCTGCGCCAAAATTATGGCTTGCAGATCAATGACGAGCGGGTAGTATGATGGAGCAAAATGTCTATTCGAAGCAGATGAAAGACTGCGACATGCAATTTCTTAGCCGTGGAGTAGTACGATGCTCCTAATCCGATATCGTGAGAGCGAAGAATATGAAAAAATAGATGTACAGCAAAAAATCTATGAACTTTTGACCCTTGTCAACGACCAAAGTAGAGATCTATAAATGAAGTTTTTGAATCATCAAAATACCCCGCGCAACTTTTTTTCTCTATCGTTATCAGTCCCAAAACGGGATAGCGTGAAAATGTCTCTCGGTGGGTCCCTTAGGGCAAAAATATACAAAATGGGCCATGATTGGTTAACTCTATGAATATCCTGGAAAATTGATAGAGATAACTGTATTCGTAGTCATATCTCTAAAATTGAATGGAAATTATAGATCATTAGCTCAAGTTCACCAGGAACGAGAAATTCATAAGCTGAACATGAAGTATCTAGTACAATGTAGGTATCAAAAATGCTGGATCAACAACCCAAAAAACCAAAAGACTAGAGAAAAGCTAAGTCTAGTAAGGAATACTCTTGTTTGCCATCGCACGCTGAAGTCTCTGCCTGTAATGCATCCTAAACTGATACCGTCCAATAGTGCCTCCACCAACAGCCAAAAACAACAATCCCGTCCAGATACAAGTAATAATAAGTCCCACGGGAGCAACCATGATATGCGTCCCCGGCAGGACAAACACAGACGCAGCAGCAACAATTGGGCTTGCGAGGCTGGCTGCCTGCGGAGTCGTGATGTTTGTCGGTGTGCCGTTTGCTTGTACGAGCTCGCCGGCTACGTAGGACAGTGTGTCGGAGGAAAGGGATGTGTTGACAGTGCCTCCGGCTTGGGAGTTTGCGCCGAGGGAGATTGATGGAATCATTAAGATACGAAGGTCATCACTATAAACAAGTCAGTTACTGTATACATTGAGATAGGAGGAAGGAGGCATACACGCTGAGTTTCGAAAACGTCAAACTCTTGCTCAACTGCCCAATATTCTGAAACCCCATCACAAACTGACCATTCGCTGGCGTGGTAGCCGTAATAGATCCATTCGTCGTCATAAGCATCGGATTCGAAAGCGTCGCCTGCGCAATCGAGAACGACATTGACAGATCAGACGGAATCAGACCCCCAAACGAGCCCGTGGCAGCCGACTTCTGATATAAGCGTACATCCGTCTGAAAGACGCCTGTGGCGTTGTCGAAGGAGGCGATGTTGTAGCATGCCACGAGACCGCTGGGGTTGATTGCTTGTGTGTAGCTGTTGACGGCATTGGAGCATGCAGTTGTGGCGCTTTGGTTGAATGCTGTTTCGTCAAAGGTAGTCACGGCAGTGGAATCTGCTCGTGCGAGTAGTCTCTCGGCGGGGATGGTTATGATGTCTGTTTTGAGGTTTGTGTTGTTGTTGTTGTCGTGGTTTAGGAAGTTGATTGAGGTGCGTTGTTGGATCAGTGGCCGATCTAGTCTGCGCAGTCTCAATGGGATATCGAGATTGCTGTCGAGTAGTGAATTGGCGTATACCGATAATCCATGGAGAAGTAGAGTAAGCAAAGCAATTGCCCTGTAGTTCTGCATATTGAAACTGATGGAGGTAGAGAATCTGGATGTTGGCAAAGAGTGTAGAGTCGATGATGTAGAGAAAGTACTTGAATTCGCGAGACTCTCTTAATTAGACTCTGTTGACTTGGACGGAATAGGTTTTAGCGTGCTTGATATGCTTAAAGTTGTTTGCTCTTGTGATCCTTAATATAATACTTGTGGAGAAGAGGATATAGGTCTGCTTATATACCTACCTTAGCACAGGCACAAGGAAACCAAGTTTGAGTCTGAAGACCCACAAATCCATATCTGTGAGCCCAGAAGCATACTAGGAGGTGCCAGATCCCTAGATGACTACATCTGAAGATGTCCTGAAGCTACTTCATGTTGGGAAAAGCGTCATCAGGAGCGAGATAGCAGCCATGGTCCTGATCCTATTTTGGCAGTCGAGACCCCGATTAGGTACAGCATGTAGGAGTTTCTGGGTATAACATGATACAGATGAGTGATACATGAGGACTTACTGTCACATATTCCCCTGACTAGACACATAACTGTGTGAGGGTTCCAAATCCCACGAGTCTCACTCGTGGTCTGAAGGGGGCACTTCCCCTTGACGCTAGGTTCCTTGAATGCTAGCAAGGAAATAGAAAGATGAGACTTATACGCATTAGAGATTAAAAGGCTTAAATAACTAGTAGCAGATACGTCAGAGCCAAGGTACAATCTAGCTTCAGATAGGTCAAGCTCATATATGAGTAGTTGTTATTGATAGATGCTGCATACTAATGGTACCTGCCATATTGATAGCACCAATCTACGTATTAGTTAGCTCAACTTGCCCCTGGATTCTGTATCGAATGAACACGTAATTACCATGGTAATAGTGAATAGAATCATAATATATCGTATAATCCTCACATATTAAGCGCCAGGAGCCATATCAAAAAAATTTCTGATACTATGACGTCCCCGAAGGGGCCAGCATTAGGGCTATCAATAAGCTTACGAACACCCTGCAGGGGTACGTATTCCAGCACTCAAGCTTTTGGCGGCTCCCCAACAGTGCCACAACAGTCTCACCAATCCTATTTGCGTAGCAAACCTCCTCCCCGATTGGATGCGACAAAAACATAATCTCAACCCAAAACCTGTACAACTTGCCAAGGAATGAGATCATGAGACAGGGTAACCGAATTCAATGCGCGGCGCGGGCCTCGGCCAGGTCGGAGGGCTGAAAGCTCATACATTTCTTGTTAGACTTTTATACGTAGTCTCGAAAGTGCGCTACTATGAGGGGCACGGTTACATTATGTCTCATAGCTTCTTTGCTAATAAGAAGTGGTATTTGGGTGATAATTCCGTTGTTCCGGTTCTGAGACGTTGATTGTCGCAGAGTTGCGGCCGGTTGCCGAAAAGGGGACAGAGGGGTCTCAGGATTTTCCATTTTCGGTAATTTCTGGAAAAGCCTCATTTATATCGGAGTTTGGTATTGATCGCGAATAAATGTATGGCATTTTACTGATTGCGAGGTCTGGTGTGTCGGAAGTTACAGTTTGAAGGAGGAAGAGTTACAGACATTAGGCGAATTCAATGGCTATGACTCTACGTAATGCATTCACGTCAATCTCGATTACTCGATTACGAGAAAGGTATATGGAGCCTGTCGCAATGCGTGGGCTTCTTTGAGGATATACCGACAAACATGTATCCTACAAGTAAGAGATCATCTCGACCGTGGTAAAGTACAGAGTAAACTATGCAAATCAGACACAGAACAAGAGCAGAGCATGCATGCCATTAAAGACTTGCAGCGGGGTATCTGCGAACAGAAAGAAATCAAAAAGAAAATAAACTCCATCAGTCATACACCAAGGACAATGCTGCAAATTTGTGGAATGGGTCAATGCATGTATGTGGGAACCTTGTTAGATATCAACAAGCAATCAAGAACCAAGTGAATCGCCGCGAGACATACTAGTCTTCGTCTACCAATCTTGGCCTCGATCTTTCATCAAAATCTCGATCGCTTCGTCTTGAGACACTGGATTGTCATTCAAGTCTTTGACATGTTTGGTCAATCCCTCTGCAGCCTCGTCAACCTGCTCAGCTGTAAAGCCTGTGCAGGCCATGACGACCCGGCGATAGTTTTCGCCAAGGACAACATTAATGGACTTCAAGAGTTCTATCTCATCATCTATCTCCTTGTTTAGATTCTCATATGCCTCGAGACGGCTCTCTAGAGTAGCCGTAGGGGGTAAGCCCGTCAGGAACTTCTTCTGTTCGGCTGATATCTCACCACTCGGGTCAAAGTTTGAGAATAGTGTGTTGAACTCATTCACATCAACACCTGAATCGGCATCTGCATAGCCCACGGGACATGTCTTGGAGACGTCAAAATCGTCGCCATAATAATTCTTCAAGGTAGCGACTAGATCTTCGGCATCACCCTCGAGATTCTTTATCCGTCGACCCACATTTGACCGATCGGATGCCTTGCGTTTGAGACTGTCAAGCTCATTTTGAATGATTTGTCGGGCACGTGCGCTTTCGCGTATCTTTGGATGCCATTCCTCAAAGTCGGCTTGCTTTTTGCTCAGCTCTGAAGTCAAATCGCGGTCAATGCCACCCAGTGTTTCTTCAACCAAGCTTTCAATCTGCGCAAGCGTAGCTATAAACATCAAGAACATCAAGTTAGCGTGCAAACATTTCGATGTCAATGGAGAACTTACCTTCGAGAATCTCTTTCTTTGTTTTAGCCAACTGCTCAATGAAAGTTTCCTGCTTCTCCTCGCCTGGTTGCGATTGAGAGCCTTCGTTGACCATGTCAACACCCACGCCGTAATCTGCAGGACGGACGCCAGTATGATTAGGGATTTGAGGATCAGCTCCAACCTCTAGTAATTGTGGCACAAGCACTGATCGCGCGCGACCGGCAATATTCAAAGCCGTGTCGCCGTTATCGTCTCGCAGATTGACCAATTCAGAGACGAATCTTCCCAAACCGATAATCTTGCCCTGTGGCTGTTCGTGTTCCCCATTCGTCGGCGCTGTTTCGTTTTCTTGATTCCCGGCGCCGTGTTCCACAACGAACGCTAAGAGCGATTCGAGATAGTGCTTAGCGGCTACGTATCCGCCATTGCCAGTTGCACCCATGATCGCAATGTGATGCAGAATTGACCTGCCACTATGGTCGACCATGTCAATAGTACTGCCAAGGATCTCGAGTAACCGTGGAAATGATCGATAATCAAGGTTGTTTCGAGTCCCAACCGCCTTTTGCAACGCGGTCTCACCAGCGGCATTTAGTCGATCAATACTCACACCCTTTTCAACGAGGGCATGTAGTAAAGGAAGGCGAGCTAGCATTGCTGCCCAATGTAGAGCGCTGTTCTGGTATTCGTCCAAAGGTATCTCAAGATCCTCTCCAGATAACTGTACAAAGGCAGGATGGCTCGAGAAATCCTTCATACGCTTGTCAAGGAAGAGAGTCATGATGAGTTTCATTTTCTGGAATCGGTCTGGATGCGTGGGTGGAGGAAGAGGATCCCTTCCATTGATGTCGTCAACGAAATCGTCTGCCTGCTGGTAAAACGAATCGTTTGGCTCTGTAGGAGTAAGCTCTTGCGTAGACATCGTGCTGTGTGCTCCAAACGAGCGCGCTTGATTCGAGGAACTTCTGACGCGTTTTCGTGGAGGCTCTAAGATGTTTTCCTGGTCAAGTGTAGGACCGTTTCTTCCACTGTGAAAGTTTTGACTTGCGAAACCACTGTCAGAATGCACGCTGTAGATGCTAGTTTGTGTACCACCAGGCGCGTTCAAAGACTCTTGACTGCTCATGTGTTGTGAAGAGTTACGCATCAGGCTTGGTCTTCTTTTATTTGGTGACTCAAAACGCGCTTTGCTGATAGCATTGACGGCATTTGCCGCCGTGCGGGACATGTTCTGAAAGAAAGTGGCTTGTGCAGGCTGGGTTATTCCCCGGTTTTCGGCATTGTATAAACGTTTCCGCTGTGCGGCCATTGCTTGTTCCTTTGTTGGAGTTTCCAGTGACGCACGTCGAGAATTACCATCGTCCATATCATACTCGAGGAGGGGTCGTAGTGCTTCTTCAACCTGATATTCCCGGCAAAGCTCCACACCTCGTTGGTAGCTGACCCATGTGCCCTGGTATTTGCCATATCCACCTTGGACCTTTTCATGTTCACCAGCGGCGATTTCCTTCTCCAGAGTCTTTGTTCGTTTAGCCTTGACTACGCCGGCTACTTTCAGAATTTGAGTTGCGTTCAGCCAGGAATCCGATCGGCGTTTCATGACAGCGACACCGTTTACTTCCATTTCATATACGGAGACATTTGAATATACGGCCTGAAACAGAAGGGCGTCAGCTTTGTGTTTTCTTTCCTCGACGGCCTTCGGACATACCCGGTATATTTGAGGTTTATACTCTTCCTGGTGCGGGGGCATTCCTCCGTAGGCATTCGGTCGCTCATATCCGTTGAAACTATTTGACATCGAAGGGTGTGACACCCCGTTCGGGAAACTGTAGGACATACCGGGCTGTTGCGATCCTCGGGTGGGCGGTGTCGGTGTGGGCGTTGATGCGACTGAATGTGAATGGTTGAATGATCCCATATGCGATTGGGACATGGGCAAGCCATTGGCCGACCCAATGCTACCTTGCGAGTATGACATAGGGAGGCTTGGTCGCTGGCGGTGGTTGCTACTCGTAGCCATAGCGCCGGCGAAATATATGCGGATCCGATATCTAGGCGAATGCGTGCATCAAGTCCGCAATCTTGCCAACATGTCTATAAGGAGAGTAAAAATTAGACCTCGCTGGCTTCTCGAATTCAAATAGCAGTACTCGAGCTCGTACAAGGTAGAAAGTAGCAAAAGATATGATCTGTATGTGGAAGACGTCGGAAAAGGGCAGCGCGTGTCTCCGCAGGCAAATCACAGCAGGGAGAAAATGGGATGAATCCCCCAGGATGCAGGGAAGAAAGGCGCCAAGAATGCGCCCCTGTTGAAGGCGTAGTAGATGACAATAAGCGACTATTCGCAAGCAGAATGTGTATATACTCTCATCGATCTAAAAGTTGTTCATCTGAGCGATATGCAAGCAAGAGCAAATGGAGGATGGGAAAGCGAGTTGTGTGGGGGGAAAGAGAGGAAGGAACGACGAAGCGTGTCAGAGGGAAGTCGCGGGGCGCCTTTTCGCGTTTGGCTGAAGACGCGTGACACACACTAAAACCTAAACCTCTCTTGCCTCTTTGGGCCTAGACTGCCCGCCGCTGTTAATCTTCACTTTTTGATGTCATTCTCTAGCTATCAATCATGTTGATCCGCCAGATGATAATTGCTTCCATATCATTTCATCTCTCAATTTGTAGGCAGTGAGCGCATGTCGCAGGCCTCTCTAGCTCCGCCGGAAGTATGGCGGCATCTCCTCCGAACCACGCTCCGTGAATGCTCCTATCTCCCAGATCCTATTGCCAGAAAATACATGCACAAATATGTCGTCGAACGATACCGCAAGAAATTGTCCAGTTTTGCTCCCGACGAGCAGAAGGACACGAAATCTCGTCGTTTTTCCGCCAAGCATCAAGAACGACTGAACGCCGCGAGCCTTGAAAAGCAGAAAAAGCTTCAGAAGTCAGCTAGAAACATTCTATCGTTGATACGACGGGCAAACCAGGGCTATCAACTACCTCTAGACAAGATCCTAATGCTCGCATATGGACGCATCGGCGCTAAGAAATACTCTCTCCTCTCCGAAATAGTACCGAATAGTCGTGGAGGGAACAAAGTTTTTAATTCGAGTGCCGACATCGAAAAGTTCCTCAAAGAGAAAAAGAAAGAACCGACTGGCGAAAACTGGCAGCTCCCCGAAGTCCTCCAAGCACTGATCAAATCACAAAGAAATGACTCCTTTGCGCGATCTGCTCACGGAAAACGCTTTCGAGCCGGCGACACCATTAAAATACCCACGTTGAACAGCTGGATGAAACCGCTGCCCGAGTGTCGTCTCGAGAACATACGAAAACGAACACTCAATAGATCGAAATTCGCAGCTCTCCCACCCGCTGATCCAGCCGAAGTGGCCGTTCTGCGAGGCCTCGTAGACGGCACAGAGCCATGGAAGCCACCCGTCCGACGAGTCAACGTGTCCCCCGCTACTAAGACATCGGCACTCGAATCATTAATACATGACGGACCACAAGGCGGCCTGAGTTTCAAGCGGGCATACATCGATGGAAGACCTCATCGCTTGACGCGGAGGTTTATGCGCAATATATGGAAGAAAGTATATAGGCTGATGCCTGTGCAGGGCATCAACCTCGAGGGACGGCCGAAATTCGACTTTCCGACTTTCAAGGGGCGAAGATATGTGCTGGCGATGGGAAAGGAGGAGTTTCAGAGTATTTTTGACGATGTTCGTGAGCAGCAAGCCGCGTCAACAGTGACTAATGATGAGCATAAAGATACGTTAGTTCATGGTGCTGATGTATCTACTCCATGACCTCCGTTAATGTATCTCAGTCTGGTACCACCATGCAGGCGTGATAAATAAGCTCGGCCACTGACATGGAGGCCGGACACCACAATGTGTATATTAAATGTATAATACTGTATAATACACGGACCAAATGATCCAGATAAAACCCTATCCTACAAATCCTGCTGACTGAGAGACCCAACCCTAACATCTCCCTGACTCATCTGCTTCTCAAACTCTTTCCGCATCTTCTCTTCCTTCTTCCTCTTCTTCTGCTCATTCTGAAACCGCTTCTTAGTTCCAAAGCGAAGCTTCGTAAGTATATCCGCTGCTTGCCCCTTGGTGAGATCCTTGGACGTAAGCTCTCGATCCAAAATGTTCCTATCATTCAGCACCTTAAGTTGGCTATTCGACGCAGGCGTTTGACGCCAATCCTGCGAGGAAAGAATCGCAAATCTATTGAACTCTTCGCTCGCAAATGTATCAGCGCCTCGGACCGCTTGCTCCAAGTCCGGGCCTCGAGCGATGACTCCAGGTCTTGTGTGCACCCAACCGTTTGGTAACATGTATTTTCGTACATGTTCTACGACCCAGGGGCCGTCGATGTCTCGGTCGCTTTTTTCGATGGTCATCCAGCCTGATTTATCGGAAAGTATATATCGATCTGTGTCCACACGCACCCATGCATAGTGACTGATGGAGCGGATGTGGCGATCGACGCGGTCGTCGTTGAGAAGATCGAATACGCTATCATATGTTGTGAATGTGACGTCGACTTCGTCATCGCCAAGAGGGCGGACGTAGCCTGCGTCGGGGACAGGTGAGTTTAATTCTTCATGCTCTTTTTGATTTCGAATCTCCTGTACACTTTTCGTTCTAAGTACCTCGTCAGGATCGAGACCGAATAGAGTAGGCGTGGACATGATTCCAGTATTCAATGTTGACACCATATCAATAATGTGACAATTCTCTTTTTGAGGATGTAACCGTAGACCTCGTCCAATCATTTGAATCAGCAGGCTCTTTGATCTTGTAGGGCGCGCGAGAACAACACAGTCTATGTTCGGGATATCCGTTCCTTCAGTAAAGAGGCCACAGTTCAGCAGCACCGGGTATTTTCCCTGCTTGAAAGATTCCAGTTCTTCATTCCTCGTCTGCCTAGGCGTATTCGCAGTTATATAACGAGCATCAATACCATTGTCGCGGAAAGCTTCCGTGAGTTGGCGGACATGTTCAGTATCAACGCAGAACACCAATGTCGATTTACGATCACTGGCATGTGTAAGCCAAGATCGCACCGTAACATCGTTCACAGTAGCAGTATTAACAGCTTCAGAAAGTGCCCTCGTCGCAAAGTCCCCGGATGAATCCTTCGCAACGCGCGATAGATCCACGTTGGTCTTGACTGTCGTAAAGATAGCATCCGACAGCCACTTTTCGCCAATCATGTCAACATAGTCTTTATGGTAGACAATATGGTCAATAGCAGACCCCAGTTTCAGCCCATCAAATCTGAAAAAAGTAGCAGAAACTCCAACCAGCGCCGGCGCATTATTGGATGGTTCAGTTAACCCAAAATATTCAAGAGCTTGGCGGTATTGCGGCGCAACAATATGATGCGCTTCATCCACCAATACCAATTTGAAATAGTTTGGATCAAACTTTTCGATTCGGTCCTTTGATGCTAAGCTTCGTATCGAAGCTACCGTTATATCGGCGGCGCCGGATGCTTTCGTTGCGCCCATCTCGATTTCGACTGTTTTGTCGGGGTATGCGAGTCGGCAGTGGCGCGCTGCTTGCTCGACGAGCTCCTTTCGGTGCGCGATGATGAGGGTTTGGTTTGCGCGGCCATTGCGAGGGGGTATGCGTTCGATGAGTTGTGTGAAGATTACCTAGAATGGTCAGGTTAGCAAATCATTAGTCAAGAAAGTCAGGACATGGAACACTAACGGTCTTGCCTGAGCCAGTGGCCAGTGATAGCCCAAGTCGGTTGTGACCCTTCTCAAGATTCTCTAAAACAGATTGAATTGATTCCTCCTGGTAGTCGCGAAGCTGTATCTTCGGAGGAACGATGTCTTCAGCTTTGGTCGTAGTATGTCGGACAAGGACTGTCGTTGACGGGAGCCTCTGTGGCAAACGAAAGGATATAGACTGCTGCCATGGCGCGTCGTGAGTCCATGACCGCAACAGATTTCTGCTTTGCCGTCGTAAGAGAAAAGCCATACGTCGCATTACATTTTGAGTCAGGTTGTACAGTTGCTTCTTGAGAAATGGCTGGTGGGAAACAAAGACGGGAAGACAAACAGTGCAAACTTTTCTTATCTTATCGGGTCAATGTTTTTGATCTCAAATTTCTTGGACATCATCGCATTCCACTTGAACAAATAATTGAGATGCGGCTAGATCTTTATCATTTTTTTATCTTGAAATTCTAGGCATCTTGAGATGACCATTTATGAGCATGTTGATCAGCGCTCGCAGCAAAAGAGCGCTATCACCAGCTTCCAATGGTCCTGATTTATATCAATCAAATAGACCATGAAACAAAGAAACCATGAGCGCAACAGCAGACAGTGGACCCATAGCCGACAGTGAAGAAGACGACATCTTCGGGCCGCCTGAAAATTACCCGGTGCTCTCATCATCAGAATCATGGCACGAATCCGAGGACCCTTCTTCTGAATCAGACGATGAGAAGAATGCTGAGAATGCAAGTGGAAAGGACCAAATCAAGAGTGAAGACGAAGATTCGAAATTAGACTCCGACCTGAAAAAGGGCAAACAAAAAGATACATTCACGAAGTTGCGACTGCAACTTGACAAGAGGACCATACAAGCATATAAGACTTTGCTCAAGGACATGCACGTCGATCTTGACACGAAAACATGGAATAAACAACAAAACGTCACTCTGTCTACCGTTGGCTTAGTTCAGTGGACCGGAAAGGAGAATGATACTTTCTTCACGGCCCTTGCTCGTAAAGGGAGGGGAAATATTGGTGAAATTGCGCAACAAATTGGTTCCAAGTCACGGCTGGAGGTAGCTGATTACATTGAATTTTTGGAGGAGAGGTTGCAGCGTCATCAATATTCAGAGCCATCTCTTCTCGAAGCGGAGATCCCAGCTGCGGTTGAGATCAGTGAAGAGCTAGAAGAAGTTCTGGACCACTTTGCGGAAACTGTTGCCACTGATGAGCAGAAGAAAGACCTTTTAGAGGCAGTAAAAGAGCATGGTTCGGCTGAATTCTGGATCCTCGACAGAGCTAAGGCAGAGAAAGTCGAAGAATTACTGGCCTCAAGCGATGAAGACGCCCTACCGAAAGCCATCTCACCCAGCGCCGGCTTGCTCAATCTCAAAAATTGGGTCCGACTATCCGAAAAGATCTTCATGAATCCTGGCAGATCTCGACCAGAAGAAAGTTGGAAAAACGTCGCCCAAAAAGGTGAAACGCCATCGCTCACAGCCGATGCCTTCGGGGAACTCTACGACATCACCGTCGACCTCGTCATCCGCTTGATGGAAGAAGCACACAACACCGCATTGGAGAGATTGGACAAAGAGAGGAGGCATAGATTGCCCTTCGTACGAAAGAAAGACGTGCGCAGGGCTTTGACTACAATGGGCATGAAGCACAATACATTCGACTATTATATCCATCTTCCTCGTCGACTGAAAATCGACGTCATAGAATGGAAACGCAAGGGAACAGCCAATGTGTCATATGATCAAGTCGAACGAATGCTATCTAAAAAGCGTGAGAAGAGAGCGAAAGAAAGTTCAGATACTTCCGATGATTCCTCTGAAGAGGATACAGGGAATGATGAAAAAGATATCGCAGAGGGTGACGATGAAGAAGATGATCTCAACGAATTCGGCTCTTCAGAAGATGAGAGCGAAACGCAATGCCAGGACGACCACTCCGAGCCCGAAGAAGGAGTCTCCAGTGACGATGAAGAATATGAACACAACGTATCCGCACCCAAGAGCAAACCCATCGACGACTCAGAATACGAAAAAATCGGCGACTCTGAGTACGCCCGACTCGAACTAGAAAAACGCCTAGACGATTACAATGCCTATATCGACCGACAAGCCAGCCGCAAAGAAGAAGCACGTATACGAGAACTGATCGGTTATCCGGCGTTAGACGACAAGGAAAAACAAGGAAAGCCCCCAGCAATAACAGAGGAAATGCGCAGAGAGATAATGAGAAATAACGCAGTGGTCGATTGGAGGAAGGATCTCGTCTATCGGGATGAATGGGAGACTTATGGGATGAAGACTCGCGATGTTGAGAGGGATATTGCTGCTAATCGCAATAAGAGGAGACGGCTGGAATAGGATGTCTAGTTCTGTTGGAGAATTCTGTATGATATTTTACTGGGCTTGAAGTTGTGACTCCCTGATACGAGTCTGCATGTTAGATGTGACATAGAATGCAATGTGAAATCACTACAACTTGATTCAAAAGTCATCGATTAATCTAACAGACACTTGTAATACACAACACTTGATTGGAAGAAAACGCGAGAAACACTCCCCCTAGTTGCGCCTATCCTGCAAAAGAAATTCACATCGGTAGATTCCCCCTAATCTCCATCGAAAGAACCATTATCATCTGGGTTTCTTTTGATGCTCCTCCGATATCAACCCCGCATATTTGTACAGCATATTGAATCAAAACCAGGAATGAAAGAAAACCAGAATAATGAAATTGAAGACATGACATCAAGCAGCAGCGCCATTACAGTTCGAGAGTTTTGTAGTCTGCGGGAGGTTGTGCGCTCAGGGGTTGGATGCCGTTGCTCACATCACCTTGACCGAACTGGTAGCGGTTGGCCATGCTAATATCAGCGGCGTCGTGGAGAGCCCGAGCGGTATCTTCGCCTGGTCCTTGCAAGCTAATCTGCTGGAAAGCATCTTGCACATCCTTGACTCGCTTCTTGAATGCTAGCCGGTCGGCAAAGAGTTGCTGCCGGGTCAGTTCTAGTTCTCGTCGCTCGGCTTCGATAATCTCTTCCATTTCATTGAATTGAGCCAACTTGATCTCAAATTTCTGAAGTGTGACATTGACCGCAGCAGAGACGAGACGTGTCATTTCTCGCTCCTCATGGGAAACAAGAGCGCCAGCACGTGCAGCAGAAGCAGCGAGAGCAATGGTGGCTAGAGACTCTCGCTTCTCGGTTGGACCTGTCGACTCGGCTTCACGAGTAGTATCAATGTCCATCGAGTCCTCCGCCTTGACTTCACCTTCTTTGCCCTTGCCCTTCTCGGCTGAAGGAGCCTTGTTCAGTTGATCTCGGAGCTCCTTTCGGATCTGGTCTACAGAACGACCTGCGGCAGCGGCTGCAACGGATGGCTCAGCGAGTTGAGCGAGGAAAGCAACGACTGAGAGAACGGGATTGTCGAGTTGACTGATAGGATCCCGACCCTGCAGAGAACGTACTGTGACATCTTGCGATCCATCGACATCCTCGACGTATTTATCTTCAATCTCCAATTGGAGAAATTTCATGACACATTCTTCTCTCGTTCTCGTGCCCACGTGATCTGCAATCTGCTGCCAGTCATCGTCAAAAGCCTCTATTCCCTCAAGCAACAGAATAAGCTCTGAATCTGACCATGGTGCAGTCTTGTCTTCGTTCCGGGTGTGGTCGGCCTCCTCAAGACGGACGAAATCTGCCGCACTATGGCTTGCAGGCAATCTGGCCTCCAGGAAGCAGTTAGGGCAGACGTCGTACTTGCGGTCAGGCGCATTAGTATTGGCCGAAACGGGAGCGGATTTCGCGTAGTGGAATCGCATGCGGGTACAATCAATGCCGCAAGACCAACAATTGTAGGTTTTGCGAGGCTCTCTGATAGCAGCTTCCAAGGCCTTGTTTGTAGATTCGGCTGATGTGCCGTTGGCGGCGGGTGTGTCTCCGTTTGTCTGTTTTTCCTTGTCCTCAGCAGCGGGAGTAATCTCCTTGCCCTTGTCATCGTAAATGTTGCGTCGAATTTCCAAATTCAAATCAGTCTTGACAGGAGTTCCCGAGGCTGCACGATCAGTCGCTGCCAATTGTTTCCCAGGTGTGACGAGATGATTTGGCCCAGGCTGAAATGAATGAAGACCGCGTGGTGTATCTGCAAGGATACGGAAGTGGCCTGTGAATGGGGGTCCAATGTTCGATGGCCGTGTTTGAGGGTCAACCTGACTCTGTTAGCGAGATGCCTAAAATCGAGACACCAAGGCGAACTTACTTGGTAGTTGACGAGTCCCCACTGCTCGAGGAAAGAGTGGACTCTCATGATAGCGCAGACATCTCCAGCAAGATTGCGGCGACAAGCAGTCACAGTCAGATACTCGATAGGGTTCAATCGATAGGTGTTGATCATGAAATCTCTGTAGTCTTTGTACACTGCGGGTGTCTTGCTTCGATTACGTCCGTTGAAAAACTCTTGCATCGCCTTCTTTTCGATCGGATGAATCTGATGCATGTCGAACCATGTCGAGTAGCTCGGTAGAATGATGGCATGTGTTTGAGAGACAAGGTGGTTGCGCGCTGATGCTTCTAGCGCAGACTTTTCCTGAACATCATCGGCACTGGCATCGGCGTTGGCATCAGCACCCTGAGCTTCTGTGCCGTCGTCACCTCCCATGTCATTGTCATTGTCGGTCTCTTTCTTTGCTTCGGTTTCAGTACCACCCATTTCTTCGTCTTCAGGTTCTGCGTCGTTGTCTTGGGGGCGCGGGGATGCAGGGGCGTCTAGTGGGTTATCTGAGACTCCTTCTGCGTTTTGAACAGATGTGTTTTGTTCTGTGATTATTGCAAGGAAAGTCAATGAGAATTCAATTGATGCGAAAAATGAGGAGCCTACCAGGTTGAGCTGTCCCACCAACGGGCTGCGCAGCATCTTGAGGTCGATGCTCCTCACCACTGCCACTCTGAATATCGTGCGTGTCCTCCATGGTGGCGCGTGTGATGAAAGTGGATGATGGTCAAGGTGTATTGATGGGACCTATGGCGATCGCCAGACAAGTAAAGCTCCTTCAGGCCAGCGCAGTGGCACGCTGCGCGTCGAACGAGGAACAGCTGGCCAGAAAGCAGCCCTTTTATCTCAGAAACGATTGAAAATGACAATGAGTGCTCAAACCCAATGACTGGAGTGGGTATTGGGTGATTCGTGAATGGGTGTTGCTTGGTCGCGAACGAGAACGGGGATGGCTGCGACGCTTCCCCAAAATCTCGCGCGGCAAGAGCACCAGCCTCAGCCATCGACGCTAAACGGAAACGGTTAGTTACTGCGCCACATTACACCAGCCACACTAACACTTTCCACTTGTATATCTTCACATTCTACTATGTAAACCATCGATGGTCTTGTTATGATAGACTCCTGCTATGAAGGTCGGATTCTATGAAGGTGTATCTAAATTGGGGTTCTTGTCAAATAATGCAGTTGTCCTGAAGCCTATCTTCATTCTCTACGTTAGAGCCAATGGCTTAGTTAGAGATCCAAGTTCTAATGTATAACAACTAATTTCTAGCTGACAATAGACCTCAACTTCAATGTTCAAGCATCAAGTTATATGAAATAGTCCGTCGCCATGTGTTTCATGTTGTCATGTACATACGCAGTAGTGGTTGTCCCTCGATGGTTAACCTAAAAAGATATCATCCCCTTTCAGACTAGTGCCATTTGAGCATCGCGTCCAACGCGTTCTGCCGCGTCGACTCCGTTGTCACAGGCCAATGTCAATCAACCTCCGTGAAGATACTCTGCCAGATCGACGACACATTGTCTGACAAGCTAGCCTAACTGTTCATGTTTTTTCATTAATGGCGAGTGACTTTCTATCGTCGGATTTCGACCCAGCATTGTATCTTCACTCCGAACTATCAACTACTTTACTTCAATCCGAGCCGGAACTGGCCTCATTTTCCGACGATTTAGAGGCATTGCAGCAACGACGCTTAGAAATCGCAGAGGAAAACCGGCGAAACGGCGTTGTGATACAGAGTCGCTCTTGGAAATTGTCGGAAGTGTTTCGAAGTGATGACGATAGTCAACCATGTACGTCTGTCGCTGAATAATAACCCGAATGTTGACTGTATTGACAATGCCAGTAACTCCGACGAAATCATCGAACCTTCCCAGTTTAAGCCAAGGTATCATTATTGATAATTACCTTCCGTCAACACCTCCAGCGGAAATGGCGCCCTTTATGTCCACACAGTCGACGATCACTGGTAGTCCGTCATCGACAGATTCGCGAAAGAGAAAATTGGAAGCATTATTGTCGACAGAGGACGCGAAGCGGCCGAAGACTTCTGATGGTGCCACAGATGACGGAGAAAATACACCAACAAGCACGTTGAGGACTCGAACATTGGGTGAGAACGATGACAAGGTTCCACGGACTGTTGGCGGCTTTATAGACGAAGACGACGATGACGAGGATGCGTTGGCAGAATTTCATGATGGTAGCTACATGACATATTCAACGCAAGATACGACCGCTGGAACAAGCACGGAAATATTGCAGCAGAATACATTCAGCCAAAAAACACGAGGTCCATTCATTGATGAAGACGATGACGAACATGACGATGCTTTGGATACGTTGAGGGATTCATCCACGAACAACGATACAACATTGCTCCAGATGATGTCGGAACCTTTTACCACCGAAGATTCACACCCTAACGCAACATCAATTCATATGGTCGGAGGCGATCCTGTCATAAGCGCGGGAAGAAATCCAATTAATATCGTCAATCCGACAACTGGGCGAAAAGGGCTCGTTACAATCAGAACATGTGCAGGTCGAGCGCACCGAGTATTTCACCGGAAAACCACAAATGCGACGTCATATGAGAGACTTGTCGCCAGTCGCTCGAAGACGGCAGAAGGAAAAGCTCGACGAAGCTTCTATGGAATCGAAATACATAGGCTGTTGGACGATGCAGCCGGTGAGCTCAAAGATGCCAAACGAAAAGAAGGGCCGGTACATATTGAGCGCTCTATTGAAAGTCCAGTCTATGAAACGGGCGAAAAAAAGAAGCCAACCCCGATGTGGACTGAAAAGTACCGTGCACGGCGATTTGCGGAGCTCATTGGAGACGAGCGGACTCACAGATCAGTCCTGCGTTGGCTTAAAGCCTGGGATCATATTGTCTTCCCAGGCATTGCAAAGTCGAAGCATGCTAAAAATGGTGAAGAAGAAGGTGAATTCGCGCATCGAAAAATTCTCATGTTGACTGGACCGCCTGGTCTCGGTAAAACCACATTAGCTCACGTTTGCGCACAACAAGCTGGCTATGAAGTTTTGGAGATCAATGCAAGTGATGAGCGTAGCAGAGATATTGTTAAGGGCCGTATAAGAGATGCAGTTGGAACAGAAAATGTGAAAAGCATTAGTGCTGGAGCTGATTCAAGCAAGGCTAGATCAGGCCGTCCTGTTTGCGTTGTCGTCGATGAGGTTGATGGTGTCGTTGGTGGAGCGGGCTCAGGTGGTGAGGGCGGTTTCATCAAAGCCCTCATTGATCTGGTCATGATGGATCAAAAGAATGTCGCTGCTCGTCCGAATCAGAATTCATTCAGTGGAAGGAAGAGAAAAGGTGATAATTTCCGCTTATTGCGACCTATAATTCTAATTTGCAACGATGCATATCATTCTAGCTTACGGCCCCTCCGCACTGCAAACGTCGCCGAGGTGATTCATGTTCGACATGTGCCGATAGAAAATGCCATTTCGCGACTGAAACTAATATTGACGAAAGAGAATATCCAATTCGATGCAGACGGAGTCCGACGACTTTGCGAAGCATCATGGGGCATGAGTGCTAAGAAGGACCGGACTGAAAGGAATAGAGGTGTTAGCGAGGGTGACATACGAAGCATTCTGGTTTCGGCAGAATGGGTAGCACGCAAGCTCCGGGCTGAATCGGCGGCCACACCTAGATTGACAAAGACCTGGTTAGAGGACAATATTCTCAATGATGCGGAATCTAGTTCTCGAGGTTTAGGAAGAGGTGGTGTTCGTGAGATAACCGATCGCGTTTTTATCGAAGGAGCAGGGTTTCCCGCAGCACCTGTTGGTGCTGATTCATTCAGTGACCCGTTCGATCAAGAAAGAACCAAGACGCCCGTTGGTGTTGCAGAACTGCGGAGGCGGCATGCGTCATCGAAACTGCGTGAGATGATTGACGCAAGCGGTGAATATGATCGATGTGCCACGGACTGTTTCATTGAATATCCTACCCGTACTTATCAGGACGATACGTTCCTTTCCAAGCCCAATGCTGCTTACGATTGGCTTCACTTTCACGATATGGTTTCATCCAAGATATATTCGAATCAAGACTGGGAGCTGAACCCTTATATGAGCCAGTCGACACTTGCATTCCATCATCTGTTCGCTGGGAATGGAGGTTCATCCAATAAGAGGAAGTTTGACGATGATACAAACGAAGAAGAAGAACATCCATTTTCTGGACCAAGAGCGGATTTTGCAGCTTTTGAGGCCACAAAACAGAATAAATCGGTGCTGGTCGGATTTCAGTCAACTTTTTCTGCGCCTCTTTTGAGGCTGTTCCGCTCTGTTGACAGTATTGCCACCGACCTGGTGCCCAATCTAATGCGCATGCTTTCCCCAGAGGTGAAACCGGTCATTATAAGAGGCAGTGAACAGACTAGTGTTGCTAGTGTTAGGAAGGAAAGTGAAAGAGCACTTGTCCGCGCCGCAGTAAGAGTAATGTCTGGTTTGAATGTGACGTTCGAGAAAATTCGCATTGGGAATGAGGGTGCTCACGCAGGGTGGGCATACAGGATGGAGCCGTAAGTTAATAATCTCCTGCTGATTGTTTGAGTCATCTCCTGACTATTTAGACCGATCGACACCCTTGTCGGCTTCTCAAAAACAAAAGGCACAATCCTGGATACTGGTAGCTCGGCTCCCGTCCGCTACGCCATTCGTCAAGTTCTGGACCAGGAATATCGCAAAGAAACCATGCGGAAACAGGGCGAGGCGCTACTAGGACTATCTGGTCCCGGTAGTAAATCATCTAAGAACAAACAGCCAAACTACGACGATGACAAGGAAAACTCCAACGGTTCCCGACCAAAGCTCGGATCAGATGCTCCTGGAGTCAAACGGGATTTCTTCGGTAGAATCATTCATAACAATGAGACTACGCCTGCATCCACGACGAACAATAAAGCGCGACAATCCGGTCATAAACGCAACTCAAGTGGCAACGATCATGATCGTAAGGTGTGGGTTACGTTTCATGAAGGATTTTCGAATGCTGTGCGGAAACCTATTACGATTGCAGAGTTGTTGTCAGAGTTGTGAATATAGCAATAACTTATGATGAATGACATTATGAAACTTGTACATTGTACTGAAAAACAATCAATTTTATTTTTATGTACAAAACGCGTTTTCTGAAGGCGGGAGGCATATGCAAATTGTCAATCAAAACCAACATTAATATATTCGAACATACACAAACACACCACATGTGCAACAACATTAAATCTCTCATAAACACACATTAGTCGAGTTGGGTATTTGAAAATCTATCGCATCAAGAAATCACTTGCGCAGGACAGAAGACAAACAGGCTATGACATGAGAAACATCAAAACATAAAGACAACATTTGAATCAATAGGCCAAAGAAACCCTTCTTCCATACCACTTCTCCCCATGCTCCGCAGGCTTCAAAACGTTCTCCCAAATCCACCCACCCACATCCGACCTGGCAATAAGGTATCCCTTTGCAGGCGCATCCTCCGTTCCAGCCCTGACGGTCTTCCGGACACCATCTACCTTCACAATCCCATCACCGCTCAACAATGTAGGGCGCGTAATGATCACACCTCGGAAAAGGGCCGCATTTTCAGTGATTATTTCTTCCATGCGTTTCTTGTCCTTGTGTGGCTCGGCGAGAAGGGAGTGATAGAGTGTTTGGAGGCCGAAGGGAACGTCTTCTTTGGAACCGGCGGGTGTGGCGAGACCGGTTGTTGAGATGACCGTTACAACAGGTTTGTTTTCTGGGTGTTGCTCATTATGTATTTCCCGCATAGCAGATACAAGTGCCGTGGTAGACTGTTCCGTGATATTCGGGTTATCCATTTCAAAAGTGATCAACGTCCCCTTCTTCCGTTGAGGATAAGCACCAATGCCCGAAACGATTGCATCAACCAGCTTCGGCTCTGCATTGTTGTTATTATCCTCCTGGAAGAGAAGTGTTCTCTTCACATCTGCGATATTGGTGGCATCGCCCTTGACGATGCTGAGTCTTTCGGCGAGGATCGCGTCGGTGATGCCGGGTTGTTTCTTGAGGGAGTCGAGAAGCTTTTGAGGTGTGCGTGCGAGAGCGATTGCTTGGTAGTCGGAGAAGAGGATTAGACTGGCCAGAGAGGCATTGGTGCAGCCACCTGTTGCGCCGAAGAAGGCTACTGAGTAAGGCATTGTATGAGTTGGTGTTTGAAGGACGAATTGATCGATTATGATGACAATGGTGTATGGAGCTTGAGCTAATGCTTTGATAGATGTTTTTTTTGATGAGTGAAGAATGAATTAAAACTTTTGAGACGAGAATTCTCGCCCTCTTTATACCTTTCCAAGACCTGAACGTGAATCTCGCCGATTTCCTAATCCGGACTGTATACAAGTGGGGCTGAAGTCTCCTTCTGCAGACCCTCCGGGGTCTAATCCCAATTCGGTTAGACCTTACTCTAATTATTCTTCTAGGCTTGAAATTCGGATGGAATTCGTATCATCCAACGAACCAACATCCACAACGTTTGAATGTTAAACCGACGAGAAGTTTAATCTTTCCGCCCGGATTGTTAATTAGCCCATGGCAATGGGAGTTAAACTCGATTCTGATAGACTCAGCCACTTTTTCGGTCAGCTGGTGACTCATCGTGTGTTTAAGTTTCTCACTTGTTCGTGTATTCGGGATGAGTAGATCTCAAACTTCTTGTCGATATAAAGGTGATGCTGTCATGAAGGTCCGTGCCTCGATTGTTTTGAGCGGACTCGAGGCTTCTGTCTGAGTTAGAAGAGAGTTCTCATGCTTTGTGACATCAGAAAAAGAAAGAATTTTCGCCAACTGGCTATTCGAAATGCGCTGACTGGCTTGCGGCTTGGGAATCGAAGCGCACCAAGGTTGACTTTGATCTTGACCCTAACCCTTAGGGTTAATACAATCATAACGGAATAAGAGAGGGGTGACCAAGATCTATAATAAGGACTGCTACCTAGAAGAAGGGTGTAGGCACCATTCCAGTCGGCGATTGGGTAATGTATTGTCTAATTGTGGTGTTGGGTATCATTGCTTGCTTACTGATTTATGGTCTGGGCTACTTAAGACAAAAAGGAAGCAGTGGAACACGGAAAAGAAGCATAACCACAAAGCACAACATAAAATTGATTGTTTATCAAATCGTTTCCACATCCGAAGAAGGTTTTGGCTCAGAAGCAGCGAGCTTCCGTCGTTCCCAGCGTTTCCACGCCACAAGAGAAAAGTGTACAATTGCAACGACACCAGCCGCAACAGAATAGCCTATAATAACAGGTGACGCAGCTTGACTCCAGGTCAAGCCCATACCGCCATTTACAATCGCGAAAACGAAGATAAAGTGACCGAGGTTGCGATGTACAAATGCATACGGGGTCGGCCTCTGTTTTTGCTTATATAGCCGATGATGCCAGAACCCGAGGAACCATTGCGTAAGTATACCGGCGCAGATAATGTACCCGATGACTTGGTGACCGCTTCCAAATGACTTGGATTTGTTGAACAATGTACTAAGAAATACCCCTATGGCTATTCCGAGGACACTCATCACCGCAGAAATGGTTTGACTCACCCAGTGCCACCGCACACTGCCGGGGAAGAATCGGAGGAAAATGACACCGGTTGGTAGGAGAAAGACTAATGGTAGGGTAGCCAGGACTGCGTGGATGATGGTACGATAGTTGGGGGTTGAGACATGCGGACGTGTTGCGTTAGAACCGATCGAATTTGCGAGAGAGGTTGGTAGCGCTCCGGCGCCTCCAGTGGCGCGAGTCATATCCATGGTAAATAGTCCTGTTGATCTTTTTGTGAGCTATGACAGTCTAAAGTATTGGGACAGCGACATACCATATTCAGGATGCATCTCGAGATTGGCCGACAGTGAGTTGCTCTTGGTCTTTACGTATTGGGCAGTGTTTGGTCCCAAGGCATAATTCCATGGATACGCCGTGTCACTCAGACTCAAAGCACCGGAACTCCAAGTGAGACAATTCTTACAGCGCGCATTGACAGTCATCAAACCGTTCGAGGTATTGCTGCCCGGGAGGATTTCGACGTCTAATGAAGATGCGGGAACAGGTTCTTTGTTGCCGGTTGCTATCCGGGGACTGAGAGTGATTCCTTTAGTAGATTGAAAATGTCAGCAGGAAGTTAGTGACAATTAGATGATGAACTGACCATCTCCCGTCGCATTAGAGTACATCACGAAGATAAGCGAGTCTTTCATGACTGTCCCTGTTCCGATACCGATGTATGAATAGCTAGATGGCCCGGAGATGTGAAAGTACACATCTTGGGATACCGTGGGATCGGCAACACTGAGCGCGAAGGTGAGATTTCCGGAGCTAGATCTCAGCGAAGATATGTACACCGCGGCGGACTCGTCACTTTGACATACAGTCGGAGTAATAAGAGAAAAGACCGTGGACAGGAAAAATGTTGTACTTTGATAAAACTTCATGGCGAAGACGAGAATCGGAGTACTACAATTTCGAATCGATTCCGATCATCGAAGCGCTACACACCACAACCCTTGCCTTAGGAACATGCTTCATTTATAAGATCCAGCCATCTTTTCGGACGTGCGTTCAGGATGCACAACGCATACTCTGAAGGAGGCAGCAAGAATTCGGAGAGCGGTTTCGTAAAATGTAAAGCGAGCTTTACGAAAGCCATATTATTTTATCCAGCTTGTGATAAGGCAATCCTTTATACCCAAATGCGTAAACTATACCTCTTTAAGAATTCCACCCCACTACAAAGTCTATTGTCAAACCCTAACTTAGTCTGTTTCTTTGTTCGTATCTGCAAGCACCATAAGATAACGCTAAACGAGTTAATCGTCTTTGACAGCTGCGCCTCTAATACGTAATACGTACACTCGGACCCTGTCCGGCCTTGTCAGGGATCATGGTTGTAGCTATCCTCGATTCAGAAGGAGCTGAATCTAGGCAGCGCAAATCTCTCCGGACACTACATCAACATCATACGAGCCAATCTTGCCATTTACCCTGGTGACAATTAACCAAATCGTTTGTCTATCTTTTGGTAATTCTGAACGTGTTTTATTGCCATGTCGCCATTGGAGTCACCACCCGAGAGAAAGACCGGATTACGGAGAAGTCATGTGAAGTCACGAAATGGATGTGGCCAGTGTAAAGCTAGAAGGAAGAAGGTATATTTTTTTTTTTATTTTATAAGTTACGATGTTACACTGGTGTGGTTCTACATTTAACCATGCGGCACTTATCCTACTGCAAGAAGGCATCAAATAGGATAGGTTCAAAACGCCGCATGGAATTGGTCTAAAGCATTGAACATTTGAAAGAAACAGAAGAAACTGACATTATACTTTACATAGTGCGACGAGAAGCCCCCAATATGTAGCAACTGTAAGAGAAGGAACCTAAAATGCGACTACGAGGATCTCTTCAATACAGAATCACTGTCTTGGTCCCCGTTGGACACTGCTGAAGGGAACACCAACGAATTGAATATAGTTTTCGAATTCAGCCAATCCGTAAACAGTTTGGAAAACTCGGAGCATCGTCCGAGGCTGACTAGCCGTTCAGTCGAACGACATGGGCATGCAGAGAAGGACAGTCAGGACAATCCTAATGCTTGGCTCGCTCCTTTTCCCCTATTGCTCCGACATCCGAGTGACCTTCCCTACACAGACCAACCTGATCAATCCAATAAGCTTATGTTTCATTTCTTGACTATCGCAGCACACACACTCGCTCCTGACAGTGCTGCTGTCTATCAGTATTGGCAACAAATTGCATATTCAGTGGCGTCCTCGCATAATTTTGTGAGGCATACTCTGCTCGCCTTCTCCTCACTTCACATTGCGCATCTACAACCGCAGGATTTCCAGAAATACCTGGTTCTCACCAGCCATCACCATGCGATTGCCATCAGTGGATTCAAAGAACAAGTGACATCGATCAATGGTGGCAACTGCGATGCAATATTCATCTTTTCTGCTCTTCTCGTTCTCACCGAACTGGGCCTGATGCGTCCGGTCTGGGACGATGGAATCAATGCCAACATTGATCCGGTCGACAAGCTGATCCAGCAACTCACCGTCGTCCAAAATATCCTAAACTTGTGGCGCGACGCACGATTGGTTCGCACCGAGCCCATGATCAGAGAGCTCGTCGGCCACGGAAGACAACCATACACAGACGCCATCGTTGCAGAAGCGAAAGCCAGCTTGGCATACCTCGAAAAGATCAACCAGAGGATGGTAACGGATCCCGACGAACAGATGCTGTTCTCAAAATCCATCCGGGAACTGGGCGTCTGCTACTACTTTGCGCTTCTGAGACCGAAGAATTGGTTTTCGATATTGAGATGGGCTAAAGCGATTTCCCCAGCTTTTATTATGTGTTTGAAGGCGAGACATCCTTTAGCGCTGCTTATACTGGCTCAGTACTGTGTGTTGGTTCACAGGATTAGTCGTAACCACTGGTGGATGAGGGGATGGAGTGAACAGATTTTTTATTATGCAGTTTCTCTCCTTGACGGTCAATGGATGCCATTTCTGAGATCGGCTATGGCTGCAATGAATGAGGCTCCATGACCTTGTTACAAGTGTTTATTCGGTCAATTTTCAATGTTCTTTCTTTTCCACAAGTTGATTCATGTTTTCCATGACTACATAGTAGATAGTATCGGGACTTACTCTAAGGAGTACGGCATGACAGTGGTTAATCAATCAACGAGCGTGTCTTTGTCGATGATGTTTGCGCGCTCGGGCTTTTCATTGGTGTTTCTATAGATAACTGTGCACTGCGTAGGGATTTCCTATATGATTAAACTTCGGTAACGGTGAAGGGAGCGTACTCCATACCGAATTTGGAATTAATACAAATTTACAGCGAGACCCCATTTCTAGCGTATACTTGATCTGCAAGGATTGCAAAACCCTTAAAAACGGTCATGCAACAGACACACCACAAAGCAGTCGCTAGCTACATTGGACAGGTTGGTCCACTTCCAATGCGTTGTATTTCCTGATTCACTTCACTTAAAAATAGCTAGAGCACAGATCGAGTGCTGCAGCCGCCATACTTATCTCCATACCAGGAATTTCTTTCTGGCCATTATTAATCAACTGTTCCTCAAACAAAACCCTCGACATACATTTCTCTGGTGGTCCTGAACTTCCTCGATGTTTAAAGGTTTACAAGGAATCGAAAAAGACCGACAACCGCAAAAGAGAAAAACATGGTTCAAATGCGACGGACAAGTCTCTGGCTTCACCAAGTGGTGTTCGTTTGGGAGGAGGCTTACGGGAAGCTACTTATCTGGAGGCTGCGCCGACGTCGAGGAGCATAGTAATGGATGAGGTAAGTAGAGTCAATCAAGAGCATTCATGCGAGTTCTCTGTTATGCTAATCATGAAGTTACATGTAGGACGGGTGGTTACTTTGGACTACAATGCCTAACGATGCGGCATCATAGCCTTTCTATCCCTTCATGATAGAAGTTCGCGAGTGAACCTTGGGAAGAATATCATTTCAGTAAATGTAGGATATATTTCTTGAAATTTGTAAATAATCAAAAACCGACTATTGAAGGAACGATGTTGGAAGGACGTGTCGATATCCTTGAAAATGTAGATAGTAGTATGAGTTAATGATATAATACACGTATGACAACCTTGAAACCATGATACTACACGCGAAGAATGTTGTTGAAGGTTTGATCTCGCATACGAGAGAAATCAAGTCTAAATATGAATAAAAGAGGAAAGCCGATTCCAGTCCAAATCTTGGTTGTGAATCCCCCATTTCTGAATGTCCCTATGGGTCCAAACGTGCGAAAAAACAGCGTGTCCCATCGCTACAGCACCAAAGATAATGCCCGAAACTGGGAAACAGATGCGTTCCTTGAATTGAGCGACGTGCCACTAGGCGCGTGACGAGAAGCCGCAGTCCTTCAGGTTGGCTTTTACCATATCATGCCGGCGGGCATAGAACCAAGTCTGGTGCCACTGATCATAGATGGTGAGGTTGATCTTCATTCCGATAAAGGATAGTGTGCGGATCAGATTGGCGAGAGAAAAAGCCCGAGCTAGGGTTAGATGCAAGGTCCCAGGAGGAACGAAGGAGGTGTATATAACGGAGAAGACGAGCATCACTGCTAGGTGGCATGGTAAGAAATGAGCCTCCCACATTAAATGAGTAAGTGCCAAGGGTTGAAGGACATTTGGAAATGGCCATAATTGCGTCCTCCTGGACTTGATGTTGAACAAAGGCGTACTGTTGCGGAGGGCATAACCGGTGTCAAGAGCTCCCCACATATGGCGTAGTGCCTGCTTGTAACGATTCCTACAGATATCTAACATGCGTCGCCAGCCGTTGATGAGGTAATCGCTTGAGACATTGCACTGTGATGCAGGGACATGCACAACGCGCGTGATGACAGAGCCACCTGTTTTGAAATAACATTTCAACATCATATGCATATCCTCGCCGATAGCGGTCGCATCACTATCCCAATCACCTACTTGATTTGCGAGTTGGATGGGTAGGGAATAGACCGAAGTGGGAATTGATACCGGCGAGCCTGGATACACTGTGGATATGCCTGCAAACGCCCACATTATATCGGCACAGCGAACCAGGACTGGTGTCTCGGAGGAGTTGCGATTGACGAGAATTGGACAGCAGTATAATTGAGTTGCATGAAGCACGATACAACTTCCTTCGACATTAGGAAGCGTAGAAAATAATATCAAGTGTGCTGTAGAGTTTTTTTTTAGGAGACCGAGGTCGTTCAGTAACGAAAAAGCGGTTGGAAACGCAAAGCACTACCTAGTTTACGGCATACATTTCTATTTTGTATTAGTGTAAATAAACTTGGAACACCAGGGCAAAATGAAAGCAAAAAATATAGAATATAATCCAGGCTGTAATAATCGCAATAGCCCCATGATTTTACAAGTTGTAGAACGCTATGCTGCAATATTGACATAGGACCTGTGTAAAAAATACCATTCAATCCATCCATACTTGTCAGTCATACTAAGATCCTGCCTCTCTTCAATGCGTACCTCTTCATTTCCTACACTGGCCTGTTTTATGTCCATATAGAGACTGGTATGTCCAATTTCGATGTCCTTTGTTCGCCTTTCATTTTCCACTGGTTCTGCATAGCTCAAAACCCGTATTTTGATCCCAAAAGCTCGGTCTCGACTCCTCAGACCCCATGATCGTCCAGCACTCTTGCCAATTGGTAAATGATACAACCTGCGTATCCAGATATCGATCCTATGATTGCACTGAAAACGACGTCGAACCCGTGGTGTTTTCCATCCTGGTACCGCGTCGTGACAATGTATGTGACAACGGCCAATGGAATGAGAATGAGAGCAACCAAATAAAGAGGAGGAGCAGCATTATATCGGCGCAGTGAAGATGCTCCATCATGTACGCCACCGTGCTCAAATGGGGGGTCTTTGGAAATATGCATCCTATCTGAATAGAGACCTATTCCCACCGAAAATTTTATCGCTAGCCAAAGACTTAGATAAAGAAGACCTGCGAAGGCAACTAGCACCAAAGTTTGAAGGGTTAGCACATATCCCATAGCTGTCTAGTCTTTGGAGAAGGAAAACCTTGCTGCAGGTATGACCGCTGGGAAAACTGTGAAAGCCATCATTGAATTCCGAAATACCAACACCACCGCCATTCTTGGTCTGACAGATGTTCCAGTCTACGAGGACTGGACCTTCTGGGTTGTAATGCTCCAGAGCATAGGCAGATTCATTAGCAGAGTCTGGATTGCATCGAGCCAGGAAATCCGGTCGAGGTTTCCCAACCAGGTTCTTGACAGCCTGAGCAAAGAAAAATGCCGTGAAAAAGGATAGTCCGAGGCCCAACCAGCCTGTTAGCCACTCCCACAGCTCACGCCACAAAACTTGACCACGCAGATGCACATCCGCACCTCGTGCTCTCCAAGCAGCTATTGAACAAGATACGAAGGCGATGATTGCTGCTGGAATCACACCACAGACGATTGCTGTGAGCGCAATTGAGATTGTGTCTTTCTTATACGGAAGCGATATTCGGATCCGCCAGGCTGAACGGTCGTTTGGATGGGCTCACGGCGGAGAAGCTGCCAGCAATAGCAACAAATACTCTAACGAGTAAACGCTTGTTAGTCGTCCCTTCATTCGGCGTCAACAGGTACTCTCACATGAGAACGATCCAATCCAAGACATATGAGATGATTAAGCGCTGGGAGCCCATTCTAGACAATTTTATTCAGACGACCCCAGAATGCCTTTCAAAATTGTTGGATTGTCTTAAGAAAATTTGAATAAAATCCGATAACCCAGATCTTGGGTATCCTTCATAACTCATTGCTCGATTGGAGTTGGAAGACTTTGAATGAAGTCAGATATAGTAAAATCTCGCCAGATACAAAGTCAACTTTCTCACTACAACTCTCGCTGTGTTGACACTATACAACAGGCTGCCACAGTTTTTGTCATCAAATTTGCAACCAAAATCGCGTTATTTATTCCTAAAATGGATGTCTTCTCAATCATATCCCGAAGCGCGTAAACTATGCCTATTCAAGATGAAATTATCTGCACGCCTCAGCCGTCCGTCTTACAATCTTATTCGTTGTCCTAAGCATCTAAAACAGTGTCTAAAACATCATACATAGCCCCTTTAAATAAAGTTCTCCCTGCAGACTTACCCAACTCGGATTCTTCGTTCTTCGTAATGCTCGTGAATCCAACTAGCGTACGCTATACCTAGATGGGATGTTATCTTGTAGACTGGAAATATTTAGCGGGCATTTTCAATACGCACAGAACAGTACGTATCAGCAAAGCGCGTAAACTAAGTCTCTTTAGGCATACGGTTTCAAACTAGCCTTGATTTTCTCCCAGATCCTTGTTTTGTCTTAACCATAAAGGCTGGAGATCAGGAGTATTGCGCTTAGATTAGATGCGAACTCATCCAATCGTCTCATCGCAATGATCGTATACGCGTCACTACGTTCGGTCAGGATATCCGAAGTCCGCACGATAAAGCATCATTTCAATTTCTTCTTTCAGCTTTTTTCCAATTTGGCTGCCTAGTGGCATGCTAGATTGACTTCTGGCACCGGAGCTACATCAATCACAACATATATAGACATGCCAGCCGTGGACATGGCACGCCTCATGGTTTAGAATACCCATTGCATGTTGACGACAGAGACAAAAATTGAACTACTCGATACAATCTCTTCCAATCTCTAATCCGTTTTCGAGTTGTATCTTTTGAGCCACCATGTCTCTTGATCTCAGCGAGGCAGGTGTCATGACACCCTTCTGGCCTGGGACGAACCTAACCTCCCAGCACGATGGACAATGCTACGGAAACGTAACCTTATGTTTGAATAACGATGTTCTTTGCAATCTGTCGACCTGCGATCTCACTCTGGCACACTTTACATACATCCCGAATTTGGGTGCGAATGCTTTCCTGGCCGCCCTATTCGGCGTGTGCGCTCTGATTCAGTTCGGCCTTGGTATCAGGTACAAGACCTGGGGTTTCCTTATTGCGGCTATTTGCGGTTTGGCCCTAGAGATAATTGGATATGCAGGCCGGATTATGATCAGCCAGAATCCGTTTGACAAGACCAATTTCTTGATTTATCTTGTGTGTCTAACAATCGCCCCGGCTTTTCTTTCTGCTTGCATCTATCTTTGCCTCGCTCGCATCGTTGTGGTATACGGCGAGAATTTGAGTCGCTTCAGGCCTCGGTTCTACACCATTGTCTTTTGCACTTGTGATTTTATTTCTCTCCTCCTGCAAGCCATTGGTGGCGCAATTGCGTCAATTGCCACCGACTACAGCACCGTAAGTGCTTTGCCTGGCTCTGTACATTGATTAAGTGAGCGAAGCTAATTCCAAAATTTTGCGTGTGCAGACTCAATTGGGTATTCATATCATGATTGGTGGCCTCTCCTTCCAGGTATTTTCTCTTGTGCTTTTCATAGTTCTTTGCGGCGACTTTGCAGCTCGTGTTTGGCGAAGCCCTTTTCAGTGGGATGCCACCCGCAAAGAGGTCTTTGAAAGTGCGATATTTACATACTTCCTCGGTGGCCTATCCCTCGCTACTTTGACGATTACGATCCGATCTTGCTTTCGCGTGGCTGAACTATCTGGCGGTTTCCACGGTTCGCTAGCCAATAACCAGGCTACGTTCATGGTCCTCGAGGGTGCTATGATTGGGCTAGCATCACTGTGCTTGACTGCTCTCCATCCTGGTGTTGCCTTCCGGGGGACTTGGGCTGATGCGGACTTCAATTTCTTTCATTCAAAGAAGAAACGATTTGATGCAGAGACTGAAACCGAGACAGAGTTGGAAACGAAGGCACCCTCCATAGCGGCATCGGAGGCTGTTCAACATTAGGTGATTTGGGGTCCCATGTAGATAAATCAAATATCCGAACGACTATTCAAATAAGATCAGTCCCGCCATGGGTATGGGGGAGATTCTACTGTGCATGTGCATGTGCTATTTTTCTATTAGAAAAACAGCTTGAGGCTTTGTTAGATTTATATAACCGCTTTTCATATTATTTATTATCTACTTCTCGTTTATGATACCAAAGTCGCAACTACGTCTCTTCTTAAAGTTAGATATGTTGATTCTATAAAGGAATAAAGCTTAAAAAAGCCTGCAATTACTTTTCGCATCTTGTGTTATACCTACTGCGAAATATTAATTCTTCTATCAGTCAGGCACTATGGCAACCCTCGGCCGGAAGACTAGGTGAGAGCCGAAAATGGAGAAAGAAACACTGCTAAAAAACGAGGCCACGTTATGTATCTCTCCATAACATGCTATTTGTTCCTCTCACGACAGACAGTACGTAGTAACATTTTAGTCTAGAATGGCAAGCCACAATAAAATGGTTTGTCAATATACGGGTGCTTTTGTGCTAAGTTCCGGGAGCTCCGAGGAACACGAGACAGACATATCAGGGAAAGTAGACTATTACTCTCTCTTTTGTTTGAACATGAGCATAACGGCAACAATCCGTTTTCTTCTAGTTGGCAACCTGGCATACTTCGCGCTTTGACATAAGTTAGTGGTAGTTAGCAGTGTTGGTATTAGTTCTAGGCTAAGGTATCAATAAGTTGATGATGGAGAAAGAAGGAACATGATCCCAGTTCATGGTGATGGGTCAGTGCTGTGGTTCTTCATGTCTGTTCTGTTGATTAAGTGGAGGTGCAGAACGTCTGAAGCCTGAGGATTGGAACATCATCGAGCATAATCTAGCATGAGGGTGGTTTTTCCAATACGTAGTAAGTTACGTATCGTAAATTCATGGGCAAAGAAGGTTGGATTATGCCGGGCCGCGCTGCGCCCAACACGCTAGGTATGGCACAAATTTAACGTGGCGCAAATAAGAAACGCTACGGACTACTAAAAACAGAAAATCATGTAATTGATATCCAGCGATTTGGCCCCCAAAGTGTTCTTTCCATTATCCTTGCAACGTGCTCACTAGGCTCGTATATACGTATCAGTCGGCGCTTCAAGCCTTCTAGGCTGGACCGAGTTACGGAGCGCTGTCAATTGTTGCTCTGTTATTTCCTTACTTACGTATACACATGCTAACAAGGGTAGTAATAATGTACTGTAATGCCTATATATTCATTGGTCAGCTATCCCATGGTTGAGAGCTGCGAGTCTATTTTAGGCTGAACACGCCACCATCAGCTTTATTGTCGTTATCTCCTATCTATGAATCAACACCAATGTGAGGAGTCAGATAACCGTACTAGGTACGTAGTTGGTGCTACGATAGCAAAGAAGACTAATCTTAAATTTCCGAACCAATAAAAACATTATGGACAACATCCAGACTTAGTGTCCATGCATGCCAAGATCAATTGCGATAATGCTTGAAAGCAGACCTGTAGCTTCAAATCCATGTTATCTTTCTTCAGTTGAAGAATATCTGGGTCCAATTCTGACGAAGGCATAACTCGGTACAAACTACTGTAACAGTTATCTCGTACAGAAAAAGCTTCCTTAAAGTTCCTTTGCATACCAACATAGTAGTACATACAGCACCAAGCCATATCGGCGTTGGGCCGACCCTAAGTGTCTGAGCGCAGTCGAGATTCGCGCCTAATGACATCCGGGAACGAGGCAGTCTCAGTACGAGAAACTGCCATATGATTGCGCGATGCTCCGCATGTAGTGCAAGAGTTGAGTTCGGGTGGGCGGCTGGGACCCTTAATGACCGTACTTAGGACAAGGTAATAATACGTACCTCCGGAGTATGTACGGAGTACTAGAATTGTAGCTGAATCAACTACGTTGTGAATAGGTACACGTAGTATGTATATAAGCTTTAAAGACGTGTGGATCTGATTTACATTTGTGGAGATATAACGGATGTGATATCAACCTACCAATTTGTATGACAGTGCGTAAACTATACCCTTTTTAGCTCTCTTCGTATTCTCCATGTCAGCCATGCATGCGCTATGCAATTACCTGATCACAGCGGGAGAGCCGTACGGTAGACTAGTTTGGCGAGGTTAAAGTAGGTGGGTGCGATAGATATACGAGACCCAGCATCGATAATAACGTATGTTTTTCACGATGTCAGTAATCTCTTCTGAAGAACGAGAACGAGAAAGGTCCCACAAATCTCATATCCCGAATATTCTTGACATGTGGTTGGGCCAGTCTCCTATCACCTATGAAACCCATTAGTCTGAGTCAGGCTAGTCTAACAGCCAGTTAAGGTTCGCATACTTCCAGGATGACAGATGGTCACCGCGCGAGTCTGATTAGTCCAATATGTTGTGTGGCTGACACACCCTTTATCGGTGGAATTTTCAGAATTCTTACTCGCCAGGCCACGTTCTTCAACGTTGGCTTCAGTGTCCCTCATAGTTGCTAGTTACGTACGTACATATGCTAATAAACTGTGCACTAACAGGAACCCAATTTCCTACCGGGGTCAAATTCGAAATTGTTGATAGTGTTGGAAAATATAGTATCTATTTTACCTCTTAAAACATGTGCAAACAAACAGAGCGCGCATTAGTGGTAGTCCATAGCTCTAAAACCAGAATGATCCGAACCTCACGTGACCTTAAAAACCCTAGCCGTAGTCTCTTCAGTTGTAACAGGCCGATGAAGGTGAAGTAGGATCAAGAGCCTTATTGGTGAATCTTCCATTCCTCAAGGTATGCATGCGTATGCCACGGTTTTCATTTCCAGTCTTTTGATTTGCCGATTATTACGAGCATTGCCTGATCGTGCATCTTCCAAATCGGAACGGGGCTGGAATTTGTCGGTGAATTGTTTAGTACGACTAGGCTGATTCCTTCCCGCCTACCCAATAGTTACCGTAATCGTCTAGTATGAGAAGTGGGATACGTATAAACCTCTGAGCTCCGCAGTAGGTAAATGCTGTCCGGAACGCGGTTCTAGCTACCTGAATGTGCAAATTACCGCAAAAGGAAAATAAATTGTCAGGACCAGTGTATTCCCAAAATACTTCGTACTTTCTACACGTGGCGCACTACGGAGACGTTAATCATCGCGCCAACATTACGAACTGCTGCAGATACACAATTACCGCTAGAAAAGTCTATCTTGCAGCTAAGATATTCCAGGGTCTGAAAATCATCCAGGCGCGCCCTAAAAAGCTTCCCCCGAAAAAGACGCGTTGGTTCTGACATGAAGCTGAACAATTCCATAGTCAGCACATGGCTACTTCTTATCACCACTGGAATAGTCAGCCCAGGAGGCGCATAGTTGGTTCTGATCCTTGACTCGGCTCCATGACTCAGCCCATCATGGTGGAAAATAGGCGTAATGGGGTTGTTGCAAGGATCAGAGAATGTTCCAGGTATGTAATTAATTATCATGGACTGAGGTCCAACTGGAATATAACTACCATGTTGCACAACGTGTTCTAGAAAAGGATTGGATCTCTTTGGGTTTTTTCCTCCGTCGAGCTTCCACTAATCTTGTCGATCCTGTAAGGCTATGGGTCAACAACAGAACAATAATCAAAGTTCAGGAGCGAGGTCGCACGAGTCTGACGATCCCCCAGCCCCATCTGCATGCGATCAGTGCCGAAATCGCAAGGTTCGGTGCGATCGACAACTGCCTCAATGCTCTAGCTGCGAAAAAGCTGGCGTACTGTGTGAATTTCCAACTCGTGGAAAGCGTGTGAATCCAGTGAAACAATTGTATGTTTGACTTTGTTGCAATAACAAAAAGCAGAAACTGTGATTGAACTGACAGCAAGGGTTGTCTTCTAGGGTTGAAGCGGTTTCAGGTCTTGCAGCTCGGCTAGAATCAATCGACAGCACGATCCTTAGTCTTGTCGGACAGATTCCCACTCCTCAAAGAAGTTCCTCGGATGCGCCAAACCCGCAATTACGATCGGAGAGCTCGTCGTCGACTCCGGAAGCTGTGTGTAACGATGCAGATGATATAGACTTGATTTTCTCCAGCGCCTTAGACGGACAGGACTATTGGAGTCGCCATGCTGAGCTCCACAAATCTGGACCAGAGCAAGAACCCCAGACAATATCGGGGACTTCTATTGGCAATCGTGCCCTCCTGGAGAAAGTGCGACAGGCAGTCCATAATCTTTTACAGGGTAATCGATCCCGCAAACCATCGCCGGACTCGTCATCCAGTGAGACCAACAATGTGTCGACAAGCCCCATCTTAGCAAATGCCCGTCCATCGGCCCTTTCAGAACTGAGGACACTATATGACACGTTCCCCACCTTTGATGATACGAGCGCAGTGAGCCTGCTTCCTGGCGGGCAGTTTGTGTCCCTGCCACCACAATCGATTCTTGAGACATCTTTGCAACTGTTCCTCGACAAATTTAACGCCGTGACGCCTATATTCAACGAATCACGCTTGCGCGAAGCAATTAAGGCGCAATATAGTTCCGGTCCTGACTCCAAAACTGACGAGGCATATAACTTGTGTTTTAACAATATTATCGTGCTCTCTTCGGGATTACGAGCCCGACTGGCTCGAATGGACAAATCTTATCCCAAGGGAATGAATGAGGAGTTACTCCCTGCTTTCTTGGCTAATTCATTTAGGGCGTTGCACCATTTGAAATTCTTCCTTCAACCCCGCCATGTCAATTTACAAGCATTAGCTACTCTGGTAAGTCCTCGCACCTAAATCATTCGATGCAATACTAAAAGATTTTCTGGCACAGGCACTGGTCGCTCGAGAATATCACGAAAGTTGCGTCTTTGACATGATCTGTCACATGGCCTGTGATCTTTTCAAGGCCATGGACTCTGAGCAATCGCCCATGTCGAAAGTAGATCATCCTAACTTTGAAGAATGGAGATCGCTATATTGGACACTTTTTGTCTTGGATAAGCAACGAACCAGCGTCAATGGTTTGCCTTTTGATCTTTACTTTTACCACTCCGACCTTCCATTGGCTCCCGAGGGTGGCACCATCAGTCTCGGTCAGCAAAGCTGGATGATGCATATATATATCACTACTATCTGGGAGGAGACCTACATCTCTCTCTATTCAGCGCGGGCGGCGCGTAAGGGCTCCTCATATCGCGAAAGCCAGATTGCCCGACTTGACAAGTTGGCTCAAAAATGGCATTCACGTACCTTGCACCTCTTCCCCGAGAATTCGACCGATAATAACGCCGGCGACAACAACAACAATAATCGACTTGTTGAAGATAATTGGCAAATTGAACTGGATTATGCTTATCACATTGCCCAAGTGTTAATTCATAGCCGCTCGGATACGGCCAATAGCAAAGATATCGAATTGAAGAACGCCAGGGCTGCATTAAAGATCATCAATAGAGTGGTCAACCAAACTCCAACAGAAGGATCGTTGGCTCTATTATGCAGGTAAGCTCCGACCTCACAATTGATATCGATGTACTTTTCGTTCTGTTTCTAAGAATTTATAGAATACTCCGCAGCTATCCTCTGATTGCCGGTCATTCAATCTGCATGCGATTCTTCGAGAATCCGAGTGTTTATATGCTTGAAGATCTAGATCTGATGGAAGGCGTACGCGACGCTTATAAGATCCTAGTCGACCCGAACATCCCGATTTGCAGCACTGGCAAAACGTTCTTGGGTATCTCATGGTGTTTGGAGATCGCAAAGGCCTGTCGAAAGACCCTTTTCGAAGTACCAACGCCCCCCTCCTCATCCGACCAGTTTTACCCGGGATCATCACGAAAACGGCTCTCAGAAGGCCCAACTTCGTCTTTACTACCCAATCAGTCACTTCCGAAGAAAATGAAGCTGTCACTGGTGGACAATCAAGCGGATTATCCAAGTCTGTCCGACTTTCCGGGTGATAAGGACCATCCGCCAGACCAACAAGAGAGGAATCACCCTAATGCAATAACATCTATCGAAGAGATAAAAAATTTTGGTCATCATCCTTACCTTATAAATCAGCAGCAGCAGCAGCGACAACAACGGCAACAGCATCACCACATCTACCCCTCCGGGCTCTCCAGCGTATCGCATATCGATTCTAGAAGCACCAGCACTGAAGAGCTCTCCCTAGTCACCGAATCCATTCCCGCTTTGTCCTTAGGCACAACACCAATACCAAACTATACCATAACGCAATTTCCCCCAAAAACTACAGGAGCAGCTGTAGCAGAAGCCACTCCTATGATGTTCTACCCTTGCTCAGACGACCCTTCTTCCGACCTATGCAACACAAATCCTATCAATAACTTTCTCGAATATGAGAATTTCATGCAGCACGAAGACCACGATATCGCAAATCATTTTATTCCCGATGATATATCTAACTGGTTATTGCAACTTTCTCATAGAGAAGAACGCTGAAATATGTTGAATTAAAGAATACACACTGTAAACGCAATGAGGAACATAAGACAGGAGGGGTGGATAGATGGATAAACTTTTGGGCGTATTTATAGGGCGTTTTATAGAGCGTTTTACATATAGAAACTATATAGTTTGACTCCTGAATATTATTTCAACTTTAAGCGATCTCTATCTTTATTGAAGCAAGTGGTTTTCGTAGTAAAAAAAGTGCATGACATAGGAAAATAACAAGACAGACTGGATAAACTGTTTACACCTACAGTAAATCCTCTAGGAATATTTTGAAACATACTCAGTTATAACAACTTCACAAGGGATCCGTATAGTCAGGTTCAAGAGAGCCATCACAAATAGTCTAGCATACAAGGTGGTGTTGGAACACTTTGCTCTGGGAACCTGTTTTCTGCTGTTCTACAGCATCTACTAGGTTTATGGGTCTACGAGCTGTCTTCCTTCCTAATGAGAGCCGAATCTAATCTTATCAAATTGCTCAATCTCTAAAGTCACAGTCTTGAGAAATGAATTAGAAACATTCCTCCAACAAATAATCATGCCACTGTAAGAAAGACAAATAACGCCAACATATATCCCAAACATAAACATACCGAGAAAGAAGATCAACATGTGTTATTAACGAAGAACAATTGAGTTACTAATAAACAACACCTCCATTCATTACCGTCTGCAGCGTCTTACTCCCCATCACCCGCATTGCCTCCGCGATATACTCTCGATCCAACGAGAACGGCCGACCCATGACATTCGGCACGAACCGGCCCAGCAGGTCACTCGGCTCGATATCTTCGGGCTGAATGCGACTCAGCAGGAACTTGCGCCAGGCAGCGACTCCAGATCGGAGTTGGGCTGAGTGGAAGGGAACGTCGATACCCTGCAGTGGAATGGTGGCTTGGCCGCGCGAAAGTATGATGGGTTTTGGCAGCTCGTGGGCATGATGAACGGCGTCTTTGATCAGGTTATTTATGGCGGCAGTGCTTGGACTATAGGTCTCGTTTGGCTGCTGTACGCCTCCTACTAGGACGCTTTCACGCGACCAGAGTGCTATCTGCTCTGTTGGCATGCGCGAGACTTGGTTGAGAATCTGGGCCAGAGCGTAGAGATTGGCATTCTTTTGAGGATTAGTTCTATGAGGGCTTATTGACACTGGGAGGATGATAGGGGATAAACTCACGTGGCCAGCACAGACGTATTGTTCACCCTCGACATTGAAATTGACGATTTCTAGTAGTTTCTCGCTTTGCTCCGCGATGATGTCGACGAGCCGGCGTAAAGAGATTTCATCAAAAGCTCCTAGAGATGAAATCTTTTTAGTCATCTGAAACCCAACCTAAAAACTGTAAGTAGGAAATTGCTGGGGAAAGACTTACGCTTGTTCACTCGCCCAGGATTAACAGCAACCATTGAAAAGTCAGTCGCACCCGTGCTATCACGCTTGACGGCGTTGTGCATGGTCAATCCCCGATAGAAAGCAATATCAATCTGTTGTTGGAAAGGAAGGAACTCGACTTGACAAGCGAGAGCGCCAAATTCGCCGAGGGAATGGCCTGCAAACAAGGCACCCTCCTGAATCAAACCATTTGCTCTCATATCTTCAAAGGTGGCCTTTTCGAGGACTGCAATGGCTGGCTGTGCAAACTGTGTGGCGTAGAGCAGACCCTTGGGATCTTCGAAGGTGAATGATCGCGTGTTGGGAGTGATTCCCTGCAGTAACGGGGTGCTGACAACCTGTCCATCTGGCCCAATTGAGGATATGGTCATAGAGAGGTAGCGATCACGTATCGCGCGTCCTCTCTTTCCAGAGAAGTATATGGTGAGTCGTTTCGGGTTCTCTTGAACCATCCTAAGAATAGACCATCCTAAACTCTTTCATTAGCGCTATGAAAAGAAATGCAAGAAAACCGAGGGACTGAAACTAACCATAGTTCTCCAAGAGATATTGGTCAATATCATCCCATATTTTCTTTGCCACGTGACTAGACCTGTAAAGATCCATACCCATTCCCGGCGCTTGACTACCCTGGCCCGTGAATATGTACGCTGTCGGCACCTGCTCGAGCTCAGCCTCTCCTTCCAAGACCTTGTCGCCTGTGGCAGCCTTGAAAGCTTGGATCTGGAGAACCAGTCTTCCCTGAAGCATTGCAATGTGAGAATACTTCAGCTCTACTTCTTCGCCTGGAAGCACCATATCGATGAATGAAACTGTGTAACGTCGTGTGCGGAGGTGATTGAAATCATTGGCGACATGATCTAGCACCGCGCTGGTTACAGCCGACGTGTACATACCATGAACTATTGTTCCTGGTAGACTGGCGATAGATGAGAAGATTGGCGATACATGAATAGGGTTGTAGTCCTTGGAGACTCTGGCATAAACCTCGTTGTCATATGGCATTTTGATTGTCTTAGTTGAAGGGCCAGACCACCCGGGCTTTTCAAGTTCATGTCGCTCGAACGCTGGTTTTCCTTTGCGAGTCAAGAAGTCCATGACTGGGTTTCCGGAAGCGTTGGTAGCGTCGAAATCGACTAAGCCAATTCTTCGGAGCCTGTCACGGCGATCTTGGACAAAGACATCACCAGTCACGCGCAAGGTATCGAATACGTTCGGTGCATTCCAGGTACAGAACGAACCCAATTTGAAGCAAAGAGTTTTGCCGACTAGTTCTGTCCTCTCATCCTGCAGCTGAAACCACGGTCTGGTCCTAAGAACCATGTCATCTATGGATGACGACACATTGAGGATCATGTCCGGTTCTGTATTGTCCTGAAAGGTGTCCTTGAAATTGGAGAAGGAGCCTTGAATCAGAAATTTGGAGATGATAGCCACCACAGGAAGACCGTTTCGTGAAATGACCGCACGAACCGTTACAGTCTTGCCTTTATCGTCAATTGTGATAGACTTGATATGAGAGCTGACCTCTACAGTCTGTCCAATGCGTAATGGCGTGGATCCCGGAAATAGTTCGAACTCAATGGATAAATGCACCAATCTCAAGAGATCGCCATCAATTTCTGGAACCATAAGAGGCTGCACCAAAGCTTCCCATGCCGGAATAATAGTAGCATTTAGCGGGAAAAGCTCAGAGTTGGGCGAAACAAGACGGTCGTTGGAGTGTGACAAGCCAACGGACGCGACCCAACCATTGAGAACCTCTGTAGACAGTACCGTGCGATAACCACCAAATGTAGAATGAATACCACCGATCGAATTGCTCTCTGGCTCAGATCCGAGCCATAGCCGACTGTAGAATGATTTTATCTGCATATTTCGGTCTTCCATGTCCTCGGCGAGTGGGTATAAAGCATTCTGTGGATCATAGTGGAACTTAGTATGAAGCGCAGTAGGAGTGTTCCTGCCAGGACTGTAATGTAAAATCTGAGCAGTGATGGAGAGGCCATCTGGACTGGACATTTCGACCAACGTCCTTTGATGTTTACCACTGTCGATAGCTTTCTTCAGAAACATCCTACCATTGACCTTGTCGATTGCCACTATTTTCGCCTCGTCAAGTTGGAAACATTCTCGCAAAAAGTTTGATCGCTTAGTGTGGTCTTGTATAATGAAGTCGCTAACCAGTACGGCCCTCATCCAGCCGTGGGTCTTGCTGGCAAGATATTGAAAGGATTCTTCTCGAGTAGGAAGGGCTCTACCTCGAATGGCTTCCACCACCACACCGTGACCATGCTCGGTGACTTTGATGTTGGGCTGGCTGTTGGGTGTAACAATGGACTTCCAAACAGGATGTTGAATTGGTACATCTTCACCTCGATAGAACTCCTCAGTGAGCATCGCAATCCAGGAATTCTTGATACCATTGAGGATATCAGCTACTGATTCGTCGACCCGTTGTGAAAATTTGACAGCAACGGGTCCTTGTAAGATGCAAACTCGACCGGGGTCTTGATCAATGACAGATTCGATATCTTCCGACTGCCATAGTGAGTCCTTCTTCATCCAGGTAGCCAGATTCTCATCTAATACCGGGACAAAATTGACCGGTTTCTGGCCGCGGCGTTTGCAACGTTCTAAAAACCACGAGGCGTCTTCCGGGTGGATGAGTGAAGTGCTTGCCTGGGGACATTTCTGAATGAAGACTTGTTCAAGCTGATCTGGTTTGCATGACTCCTCAATCTCACAATCGGCGTCCAAGCGCTCTAAGATGCGTACTGCGACGTCGTGTACCAGGACTTGGTACGATGGGTTAATCCACCGGCCCTTCTTGGGCAGATACATCAGGCTGATCAAGCGAGAGAGAACTTCTAAGTACGTCATTTCCAACAAATCAACATTGTCTCCCTTGGAATTGCGGCAAAACCAAGGCTTCGCAAAGTCCTCGTTCAGTTTGTGTATGATGTAGTCTTTGCGAACCTTGATAGCGTCCAGTTGTTTAGCCCTGGGAAGACTGAAAACTTTGTCATCCATCTCTTTCCAAAATAGCACGCCTCTTGTCGCAACCTTATGAATCGGCTGTCCCATTTCAGACTGTACCGTCACAATGCCCCCAATAGGTTGACTGTAGGACTTGGTCCAGTTGCTCTCATGAGTTCCGGGAGTATTGCAAATCAGTTGCTTGACTGCTTGCGATGTATGGGCTTCTTTAGCTACCATCACTCGGCTCCCCAGAAGGATTCCGTCAAACGGCATTGATGGATAGCCATATTCCACCGACCAGGAGCCTGTGAGGTAAGGATAAGACCCCGTAGCATCGCCAAAGCCACTGCCTGCAACGAGGACGACATTCGGGTAGCGACGGATCTTTCCGTAAAGTCGTAAAATGGGAGAATGGAAGTCCTCAAAGGAATGGTGACCGCCACCTCGGCCTCCCGTCCACTGAATCATGATGGGGAAATCTGGGTGAGCTTTTGCGATTTCGAGGACTTTTTTGATTGCGTCTTCTGATCCGGGTTTGAAAGAGATGTGCCTCAATCCAAGGGACGTGATGTATTCTGATGCGACGTCGAGGCTGGGAACGCCAGCTCCAATTGTGAGTCCGTCAATGGGCCGTTGAGTGCGAGCAAGGCGACGGAGCATGGCGACCTGCCATGCCATGGACTGCGGACTAGCATATATGAGGTTGCAGGTAATACCCATGCCAGCCTGCACATTAGTCGAAAGCGTTTCAATAGCCTTAGACATGGTTTCCGCGTTAAAATAACCTCCGGCGGCAAGCTCCGCATGGTAACCTGCATTCATGACCGCTGAGACAAAATCCCAGGCCGCTGTAGTTGGGGTCATTCCGGCTACCATTAGCGGTGGTGCGCACAACACTTTGCTCATCTTCGTCTCGATTTGGATAAAGCCGTTTGCAGACCTTGAAAGTCGTGGCCGAAATTGTTCCTCCCAGCTTTGAGGATAGAGGAATGACTCAGACAAACTCGGGCTGAAAATGCTACACTTAGACCCGAAACGTGCATTGGTGGTTGTCAGCTCTGTAGCAGATATAATCTGTATGCCTTTCCCGTCGGTGTTGCTCGCAATCATGTCACTAAGGCCCTTGCTAAAAACTAATGCATGGGTGTAACCAGCAGAGTTTAGAACCGACGGCCAGTCAACATGATGGATTGTGACAGCATCTACGAGCGAAGGTAGGATATTTTCCCCTTCAGTCGTTACTGCCATGTTCGATCCATCCCGAGTATCATAGACAGGAATGGTTAGTTGTTCCGACTTCAAAACTTGATCAGAAAGCCGATTCTTGATGATCTGCGCAGCTGTCTCAAGATAGGGGGTATGAAAAGGCGAGCTGATTGGAAGAAACCGCGTTTCAATTTCAGGCTTCCTTTTATCGAATGGAACGCGAGATTGGTCTACCCCTCTGCCTACTCCAATCTCGTGAACGAGTTGGCTGAATCGAACCAGCGACGATGGCAGACCGGCAATTGTGAAGCTAGATCTTGAATTGGAGAGAGCCAGATAAACCCTTTTCTCAAGCGGGATACCTTGGTTGCATTTGTCTATGAGGGAAATGACATTTTTACTTGAAAGGCCAGAGACGTGCAGCATGTGACTTGGCTGTCCCTCCCCACGATTTTCCGCATCGTGAACTGCGGTGGAGGTGAGGGTCAGACGTGGAGCCGCCTGGTGGCTCTCATAACCCGTCCAAAATAATGTTTTCGTAACGAGTACAGCATTCTCGTAGAATGATGACCAGGAATCGGAGGCAGCTATGGCAGCAGCCACGACAATGCCTTGGGAATGTCCGCTTGTTCCAGCTAGAACAGAACGCAAAACCCCAGGGTGCTTCCCGAGAACTGTGCAGGCAACGCACCAGTGCGCTAGAGCAACAACTCCGTGGATCGCAAAGCTGACTGCCGCGGTTGCAAGAAATTGCTCGTCCGGGACTCCATGCGGGTTTCTCAACCACGACAGCAAGCATATCTCGCGGCCCCTGAAGAAATCACGAGTTTCAGGAATGACGCAGAGTTCATATAGTGCGTTGTCGACTGTGCTGATTAAGTCGTCCAAGAATGGAGCGTATGTGTTGTATAAGTCTTGAAGCTCCCGGAAGCACCTCGGATTGGACGCCCCTTGGCCTCCAAAAATTGCCATTAGCTTGACATCCTCTTTTTCCGCGGCTTCCAAGAGGGCACTCTCCCGCATATGTGTCACTGGGGTCAGACCACATCGTAGAATTGTTGTGTAGTACGTGCAAAGCAAAGCCCGCTTGGCTTCTATTGGTTCTTGCAACGAAGCTATCAACGAGTGGATATCGTTCAATAGCAAAAAGTCTCTGCGAAAGGCAACAACCAACGGTAGAGTTAGTGTATTCGGGACCTGGCGATCTAACAGAAACTGGAAAAAGCGGATCAAAAAACTCTCTGTTGCGCCCGGGGTTTCGTTGGGACCGTCACTGGATTCCTCTAATGAGGCAAGGAAACCAGCCCTGTGCTGAGACAAATCAACGGCATGGTTGCTTGATAAGGATGTCGAGTATTTGAGATGCTTGTAAACAAGTGAGAAGGTAACCCGAGGGCAGAACGGATCATCTTCCACTTCTGTTGAGGGAGTAATATAGGTCATCGAAGGGGTGGATGCAGAGCTTTGGTTTGTATTAGTAGTCGTACCGGGAAGAAAATGCTCCATCTTGACGATTGGATACATTCAATTGCCTCTGCCTTAGAACTAAGCGAAAAGATTTACTTCACAGGCATCTCCAAGAATTGGCGAAGACCAGGAAAATTGTCGTTAAGAAAAGACTGTGATAAAGAGGATGGCAGAAGCGGCGTATCTATCTAGAGACAACATGAGGCGGCTGAGTGCTAGGTACCTAGGTACCGGTAACTCCAAGCCCGGCCATTTCTTGCTTGAAAGATAAGCCGACGCTGAGTGTATGGGATGGGCACGCAGTCGGCGGGAGGCTAATGAACCACCGAGCTGGGTGGTCGGCCGTAGTAATACAGAACTCATTTCCACTTCGATTCCAGCGCGTATGTACCGAAAGACACGCGAAGCACACTTCAGCCTTGAAGTTAACTCGGAACATGGCCGGGATTTGGTCGGGGCTCGGAAGGTCAACGCGGTGCCCAACTACGGCGCCAACAGCCCCAAGTCCCGGACTACGGAGCTCCCGACAGTCATCGCGAGAGTACGTACATGTATTTTATAGGTACAATTGTATGGCGGCAAGGCTTCGTGTATCCACACTACCACAGATGCGAGCCATCGCCGACCTAATTCTAGATACGTATTTAAGTTTGTACTCTATATATGTACAGTACCACGACATAAGTGTTGGCACCCCTGTGCGGGTAATACGGGTGTGGGGGGTGTCAACATTTATGTCGTCCCACTGCACAAGACAGCATCGTTCAGCACCAAATTTTGGCCATGCTTCAAGCAAATACACTTAACTATACCTACATGTACCGAGATTCTGCACGTGCCCTAAAACATTTTGGTTTACAATTCTGTAGGGACAGAGTCACAGAGATATATTATTCGTTCTCAAATCTAACCTACTCATTCACCAGACTGGATGAAGTTTCTTGACCCTATGTAGATAGCATATATACAGTAGATGGTTTATAATCTCTAGATAGTTACATTGGACCAGTTCTCAAAGTCTGCTGTTTCCAAATTTCCAAGACTTCCAACAAACTATAAACGGTACGATCTTGCAGCGGAATAAATCTCAACACCACTTCGGCCACTACAGTCCAAAGCAATTAATTTCTCAATTAGAGTCCATTTTCTGATCGAGCTTGCCCGTGTAGATCTGGGTTGGACGCCAGATTAGTGGTTTTCCGGACATAGCCTCTTTCCAGTGCGCCATCAATCCCTGAGTTCTGGATATAGTTGAAATGGTGAGGATAAAGTCTGGAGGGAAGCCCCTACAGAAGGAAAAGTTAGCTTTGTACAGTGCAAAAATCCTGCAATAAAACTCACATTGCTCCGTAAGTGAAAGCTGCAAACAAATCAGCGTTAGGCTTCAAGCCGCGGGAAACAAAGTATTCATCTTCTTGCGCGATTCTGTTCAACTCGAAAGCAACTTTCAACAAGGGGTCGTTGTCGATTTCTTCTTTCAGTGTCTCCAAGACTGCTTGGATATGTTCGGACCGCGGGTCGATAACTTTGTAGACACGATGTCCATAACCGAAAAGGCGTTCCTTGCCCGATTTCACACGGTCAATCTTGGTTTGGCAATTGGCCACGCTACCAATGTCGGCCATGTCCTTGTAGGCAAATTCGATGGCGCCACCATGAAGAGGGCCGTACGATGCTCCAATACCAGAAATAATACAACTGAAAGGGTCTGGCAAGGAGGAGGCAGTAAGAAGAAAAGCTGCTGTAGAGCAGGTCATCTCGTGATCAGCGACGAGAGACCAGAGTCTCTCAAAATTTTCGACGTAACGGGGATTAGGGAGCCCATTTTCCTCCAGGACGTGACCGCACATGTACAAGAAGTTTTCAACGTAAGTCAGGTCGGATCGTGGCGACTTGAAAGCACGGCCGGTATGATGGCAATATGCGACTGCACTGACGATGGGCAGTACACCCATTAGTCGGATTATTTGCTCATCAACCAGAGTTGGATTTCCGAGATAGAGGTTTTTAGCCATGTGAGCGGGGACCTTGTCCATTTGAGTAGCTTGCACGGCCGCCAATCCCGCCGTCAACATGAGGGTCGTAGAAGCAGTTGGTCTTATTCCTATGTCAGGGCTTTCTCTCTGACAGGAGTGGATTGTTGACAAGACACTTACGGAAATGCACGGATGGTATCAAAGACACATTGCTCAATATGCATTGCGTCTAATAGCTTGCGCTGGAAATTTGCTCCTTCCTCAGCTGAGGGCCAGAATCCGAAGACCATAAGATGGGCAGTATCGATGAATTTCTTGCCGTTGGCGACAACATCAGCGAGGTCATAGCCCCTATACTGGATTTTGCCTCTCTTGCCATCACTAGAGAATCTGTCAATACAAGAACTTGTTTTCGCGTGCCTTTAGTATATCTCAAGATGGTGTTACGAACACATAAGTAACTTTGCTGTCTACCACGGCGGTGTTTGTGAAGCCGGGGTCAAAAACTCGGATTCCATTTTCATTCTGGTCGGCATAGTATTCGGTGTCTGGAGCTTTGATCTTCTTAAATTCATTGGCGCTGATTGCATTGTGGTGGATAGGAATCTGATAGTACTGTCCAGTACGTTCATCAATCACATGTAGAAAGCTTCTTGAGATTGGCGCAACCGTGGTCTTAGTCGAAGCTTTAGCATCAACGCTCTTAGCGGTGTCATCACCACTGATAATGGCGGCAGGTGACATTGTGGAGGCTTTGGTGAGAATAAGTCAACCTTGGAAGTAGTGCAACTTGTAAGAGGAACGAGAATACCAGCCTAATACAATCGGATTTGTCGTTGTCCTTTTGGTATATCTAGGTAGTAACGTCGTAGTCCATTGGATCATGTATATATAAGCATACTCAATCTTAAGGCAGGCTGACCTCAGGGGCCAACATTGAAATCACCGTGTCGGACCTGAGATCCCATCTGCCGAAGGATAAGAGCAACCTAAAACGGGGACATCGGAAAAGTCATACCTAATGGACATACAAACTAAGTCAAATAAGAATGTCCTATCGGGTGGACTTGCCTTCTCGGACATGTCAGGGTTAGGGCCGAAGTTATCGGCTCGACGGCGCCGAAAGCCAGCTGATAGTAACCGACATTGTTCATGGGTGTCAACTTTGTATACTATCAAAGATAAGTCTGCCTTGTATTTTAGAACTGCTTCTGTCTGTGAATAAAGACAAAGAATCCTGCTGGACTGGTTCCATCGTACGAGTCACTGGTAGTCCTGATCCATATGTTGAGCAACTATGAAGCGAGAACTAGTACACTCGACTGAGGGTCGGTCAGGACCTCAGAAACAACACCTAGCTCATAAATTATTAATTGAGTTGCTATCGTGAGTTCAAGCGACATATTGAAGAAATGGGCGAGGTTTGATGTTAATGCACAAGCGACTAGACATCAGTTGGCCTCCCCTGTTCGATGGTAGGTTTGTCTATTTCTGCGCCCCTTACAAAGTGAATGACACTTAAATTATACACAGGATTGAGACGCAAAAAGCCTTTCTACATGAGACTCCTATCATCGAGCGTTATGTCGAGGTTGGGCCTAGTCGGGTTTTGGCCAACATGGCCAAGAAACAAGCAGCAATGGAACAACATGCCGAGTCTCACACCATAATAAGACAGTTTTTGTCATCTAGTGACAGTCGAAAAGAGATATTTTATGAATATGATGATGGCGAAACGGAGAGCGTTACCAGCACAGCGCCGTCAAACGCAAAAGCAGCCCCCCCTGCTGAGAGACCCGCTCCCAGCATGGTGGGAGAGACCAGTCAACATGTAGAGACTGGCTCTTCTTCTACAATGGCAACCGCCACAGTCGACGATACTCCCATGACTGCAACAGATATAATCATTGCCGTGGTTGCGCAGAAATTGCGGAAGCAATTTGATGAAATCCCTATTACGAAATCGATCCAGGAACTCTCCGGAGGTATGTCGGATAATATGTTAATACTGGGAAAACTAGTTACTAATAAAATCATGCAGGAAAATCCACTCTACAAAACGAGATTGTGGGTGATCTCGGCAGCGAATTGGGCAGCTTACCTGATGGCTCTGAGGATATGCCACTAGCTGCCCTTGGTGCAGCATGTGCAGGTGGTTTCAAGGGACGACCCGGAAAACAGGTTTCAAGTCTAATTTCTAAACTTATTTCATCCAAAATGCCTGCTTCCTTCAACCAGCAAACAATCAGACAATATCTGAGTTCGCGCTGGGACTTCGGTCCGCAAAGGCAGGACATTGCCATTTCCTACTCGATCACACTCGAGCCACCCTCCCGACTTACAAGTATCGACGCGGCGAAGGAATTCTTTGATCAAGTTGTTCGACGCTACGCTGCGTTTGCGAATTTCTCTTTAACGGCTGGATCAGCTGGTCCATCGGCTGCACAGACACCTCTGGTCGATGCGAAAGCTCTGGAAGCAGCGCAGAAAGAACATCAAACCGCGCTAGCAGAGATATATGATGTCATTGGCAATCTCATAAAGCAACGGGCGGGCGACAAGATCACAGAAACAAGCAATGGCTCAGATGATACGCTTCTCGAGACGCTTAGTCACTGGACTTCTGAGTTCGGTGATGATATGTTTTCCGGAACGAAGCCAATTTTTGACTCAAGAAAGATCCGTGTATATGATTCATGGTGGAACTGGGCTCGAGTGGATTTGATTGCCCTGAAGCAGGAGCTTCAAATTGGTAAATCCGATTCCAGTGATAGCAGAAATAGAATCCGCATGATTCTCAATCGATGGACACCAACATGTGACGATATCTTGAGTACATTCCCAACGAAACAGGCCTTATTTCGTGATCTCAGGCAGAGTATGGTTTCTCTTCAGACACGATCTCCAGTATTCTTATATACCAAGCCAGCACATGGTCCCCAAACGAGGATTGACGAAAACGGCAAAATTGTTTATGAGGAGGTACCTAGATATAAGTTGGTTCAAAGTGGCAGTTTCGTTGATATAATGAAGTACGGTCTGAAGGGGAGTACCTCTGGTGGACTACAAAAGCCGGTCATCCACCTGAAGCAGCAGGTTGGAACCGAATGGAAATACAACAGTCATTGGACGGATATATTCATGAATCATCTAATGACTGGCGAAACCAGTGGTTTATCTTTCTCGGGAAACATTGTCCTCGTGACCGGTGCCGGACCAGGTTCAATTGCATCTGAAATTGTTCAGGGACTGCTAGAAGGTGGTGCTGAAGTCTTCGTCACCACGAGCCGCACACCACCTGCTTCTACTACAAAGTTCTTCGATGAGATGTACAAGGTCCACGGTTCAAAAGGTAGTAAGCTCACCGTACTGCCCTTCAACCAAGCCAGCAAACAAGACTGTGAAATGCTTGTCAATTACATCTATGAGACCAAGGATGGAGATCGAGATCTCGACGTCATCATTCCCTTTGCCGCTATTGGCGAGACTGGACAACTCGATGGAATAGACGCCAAATCAGAGCTTAGCCACCGGCTAATGCTGACGAATCTTCTTCGCATTTTAGGACACATCAAGCAGCAAAAGAAGCAGAGGAGTTATGACACCCGACCGACTGCGGTTATTCTTCCACTTTCGCCAAATCATGGGACATTCGGCGGAGATGGTCTATATTCAGAGTCCAAGCTAGGATTGGAGACTTTATTCAACCGTTTCCATTCAGAAAGCTGGTCAGACTATCTTACCATATGTGGAGCGGTGATCGGCTGGACGCGTGGAACTGGACTTATGAATGCCAACAATGTTCTTGCTGAATCCATTGAGGCTATAAATGCCTTCACTTTCAGCCCGGCAGAGATGGCGTTCAGCATTCTAGGTCTAATCCATCCGGATATAATGGCTGCAATGGAAAACGAACCTATTCTTGCTGATTTGAGTGGGAATCTGTCTGCCATTCAGAATTTCAAAGAATTGATATCCGAAACCCGTCAGCAATTGTCCAACCGCAGCAGACTTCAACAAGCACTGAATGAAGAGGATGGCCGTCTAGATGCTCTTTGCAGAGGACCTAAGCAGCAGTATTCCTCCAGCAACAGAACGATTTCTCCACAGACACGCCGCGTAAATCTTCGGGTTGGCTATCCGGTACTATCTGATTTTAATACAATTACAAGCGGCCTGCCGAACCTGCAAGGAATGATTGATCTCCGAAGGACGGTTGTCGTCGTCGGTTTCTCTGAGTTGGGCCCATGGGGAAGCTCTCGAACCAGATGGGAAATGGAACATGGTGGTGAATTTACTGCAGGCGGGATGCTTGAGATAGCCTGGATCATGGGCCTAATAGAGCACTATGACGGTGAAATCAAGGGTTCACATTACGTTGGTTGGGTGGACTTCAAGACAAAAGAGCCGGTCCCTGATACAGAGATTGCTTCCAAATATAGCAAGTACGTGCTTGAACACACTGGAATCAGGTCTATTGAACCGGATATCTTGGACGGATATGATCCCGACAAAAAGGAGTTTCTTCATGAAGTTGTTATGGATAAGGATCTCCCCACATTCGAAGCGTCCAAGACGACTGCAGAAGCCTTTCAATTGCAACATGGTGACAAGGTTTCCGTCACTCCCATACCTGGATCGGAGGATTATCAGGTCAAAGTTAAGAAAGGCGCTAGGCTATTGATTCCGAAGGCTGTGTCTTTTGATCGTAAGGTTGCTGGTCTACTCCCAACCGGATGGAATGCAGCAACATACGGCATCCCGGAAGATATTATCTCCCAAGTCGATCCAGTGACATTGTACGTTCTCTGTTGTGTCAGTGAGGCTATGTACAGTGCCGGCATTCAAGACCCCTATGAGATCTATTCTCATATGCATGTGTCTGAGCTTGCCAACTGCATTGGTACAGGCGCTGGCGGCGTTTCAGCGTTGCGCAAGATGTATCGAGAGAGATATACGGAGCACGCAGCCAACAGCGATGTTTTCCAGGAGACCTTTTTGAACACAATGGGTGCATGGGTCAATCTCCTACTTCTATCATCTACCGGTCCTATCAAAACCAATTCCGGAGCGTGTGCCACCGCTATTGAGTGAGTATTTCTTCTCTCTATTTTTGCGACACACATTGCCATTCTTTCCGTCCAATCCTTGAGTTAGAGATTATTCAGCCACTAACATTATTTAGATCATTAGATACCGGATGCGAGTCCATCTTACTTGGAAAGTCGAAAATGGCTTTAGTTGGTGGCACCGACGACTTCCGCGAAGAAGCTTCATATGAATTTGGCCAGATGAAAGCTACAGTGAATACCGATGAGGAGCTTCTCCAGGGCCGATCGCCTAGCGAAATGTGCCGTCCGAGTACCACCACTCGAAATGGGTTCATGGAGGCCGCCGGTTGTGGCGTGCAAATCATTACAACAGCTGAGATGGCGTTGAAGATGGGGCTTCCAATCTATGCCATTGTCGCTCATACACAGATGGCCAGCGACCGTATTGGCCGATCCATTCCAGCACCAGGTCAAGGTATTCTAACTGCCGCCCGCGAAGCTCCCGACGCAGCAGAATCTCCCTTACTGAATCTCGAATACCGTCGTGAAAAATTGAACGAAGCCATTCAGGAGATTGATTCCTGGCGAGCTCGTCAACTGCAGCTTACTAAAACGATGCCGGCGGATGATTTAGGCGAAATGCTGCAATCGCTTGACCGACTCCGAGATTGTAAGGTCTCAGATGCTCGAAATTTGTGGGGATCCAATTTCCGACAACAGAATCCTCAGATTTCCCCTATTCGTGCTGCACTTGCGGTCTGGGGATTAACGGTTGATGACATTGGTGTGGCATCGCTTCATGGAACGTCAACAAAGGCAAACGACAAGAACGAAGCCAATGTGATCAACCAGCAGATGACTAAACTAGGAAGAACTGCTGGCAATCCACTTTTGGCAATTTCTCAGAAATGGCTTACCGGTCACCCCAAGGGTGCAGCCGGGGCCTGGATGTTCAATGGTGGGATGCAAGTGTTACAGACAGGCATTGTACCTGGTAACAGGAATGCGGATAATATCGAGGTGGCTTTGCAGCCATTTGAACATCTTATTTACCCGTCCAAGACAATCCAGACCTCAGGACTCAAGGCCTTTATGTTAACCTCATTCGGTTTTGGTCAAAAGGGTGGCCTTGCGATTGGAATATCTCCAAAGTTTGTGTTTGCTGCTATTACAGATGAGGAATATCAGCGATACAGGAATACTGTACAATCAAAACAACAGAAGACTGGGTTGGCATTCATCCGTGCACTCATGACTAAGTCTCTTTTCAAGCCCAAGAAAGACTCTCCTTGGAAGGATAACGAGAATGCCGTGCTTCTAAACCCTCGTGCTCGTGCTTTCTGGGATTCAGATATGAGCAAATATGTTGTCACTGCTTGAAGAGGAATCGTTGTTACTTTTGCCAAATCAAGGAAGCAAATTAGCTGGATTGAACAATTGTGATATAAGGATTTGACGTTAAATTTTGATATTATTGCTTTGAGGTTGTGATACAATTTAACGTATTATAATTTTACCTAGCATGGACTGTGTGTTGAGTAGCTTAGGAATCCCATGGTGTATTGACTGATATTTTATCTTCATTCTCTAGTAATCAATTTGAAGTCTGCCTTTGTAACCTTTTGGGGTTCTATTCTATAACTAGAGGATAACTAGTTATGAACTGTAATACCACCTACCTAGGCACTTATCATACTTTTGCTGATCTCTCTCCATCTGATATATGCAAATCAAGAATTCTTCACCAAATTGTAGTAGTCAATGATGTGCCTAATTTGGTCGATTCTAATGATAAATACTTTGATCGACGAAATTTCCTCTAAATGAACCAGTTATTCTATAAGTATGCGCCGTGTACATGAAATGGCATCTCCCTTCCATTTTCCAGATAGCGACCACCAGAGACACATCAAAGTCCCTCAATTCTCTGACATGGCTGGCTGTTCCCTTTCTGGATGATATTACTTTGTGTCAGCGCACGGTATACTTTGCTCGTAGTTGTTCGCCATATCGATACGTTACCCATGGCAAAACACTGAACAATAGCGCGATGAATGCAAGCATTGTATTGCCCCAGCCAAATGTCAGCTCATCGTAAAGCGAAGTACCACTCAATGGCAAGAGAGCAGCAGCCAGACACCTGATGGGGGAATTTGCTGCATTGGCGCTCGCTGCATGGACGGTGAAGGCGTCTATAAGATACGTTTGTGTTACAACCTAGAAGTATTCTTTTTCAGTTTTTGTTCCAGATCATAGGGTTCTACTTTCACGGCAGAGAAGACTTACCAGAGCCAGAACGGTTCCAACTCCCATCAACATGGTCGCGAAAATGGGAAGGACCCAGTAAACATGATATTCGACGGCCCAGCCATATATGATGTAGCCCACAGGGATAAAAAACGACCCGTATAGCAGCGGTATCAGGCGGAACCTGATATTGTTGTCATGAGTTAGTTTAACGCCAGACCAGATGTAGGAGAAAGGGACAAGCGCTTACTCTGCTTTTGTCCTGCCCATCTGCCGCTCTTTCTGGGCGAAGATCCGATCACTGTAGCGACTCATCCAAACAAGCGCAATCAGCATGCCAATACCAATCCCAAAATACAACAAGCCCGTAGTTCCCTCTCCAAAGCCGTACCGCTGCTGAAAAACGAAAGCGAAGGAGGTGAACAAGATGTATGCATAACCAAGAACAAGGGCAATATAGATAGAAATCATAAAAATGACAGGATTCGTAAATAGCATCCTCAGAGGCCGTTGACAAGCATCCATGAAAAGCTTCTTTGGAGGAATGGTCGATTTGCCTTTGTGATAGAGCAGCTCGTTGCCCGTTTGTTTCCGCAACTTGGCTGCTTTCCATTTAAGGAGAGTGGGAGCATGGGTCTCGCGCAGGAAGATGAAACCGAGGATTGTAAACACTCCAGACTGTTTCAACATATGAATATCAGTCAGGAGATTTGAAACGATGACTCGGGATACATGGTGATCGAGAAGTTTTGACTTACAACAATCGTTAGCAGCCAGAAGATCCACCTCCATCCCTTGCCTTCCGAAACGTATCCTCCCACTGTAGGCCCTATAACAGGACCAATCAGTTGGCCCAGGACCATCAAAGTAGTAATGAGACCTCTGCTCTTTTAGGCACAATATCAGCGATCGTCCCACCACCGTTAGAGATCACTGCAGATCCGGCGACACCCGCTAGCAGGCGAAAACCAATGAGGGCCTTCAAACTGGGGGCCTTCGCGCAACCAACACTGGAAACCGTGAAGAAAAAGTTGCTCAAATGATAGATGAGGTTGCGTCCATAGAGCTCGGAAAGCGGTGCAAAGAGCAACGGGCCTGCTCCTACACCCAGCATAAAAATTGAGATGCTGAGCGTGTCAAGTACCACGCTTTTGGAGTGAAATTCGGTATGGATGTTCAGTATTGCCGGAGCCATCATTGATGAGGCAAAGGGACTATATGGAATGGCATTGTGTCAGTGTCTGGGTTCCTGCAAACATGCAAAAGGACAATAGCAAATTATCATAAAGAGAGGAAATTGCCCACATTAGTAACCGTAATACACTTAGGATCATGATTACCCATGATTTCCGCCACCGTGGCCAATTCATAGGACACGCAGGATCATCCGGTCCATCCCAATCGACCTCATTGGGGTCACGATGTTGTCCTTCATCCTGGTCTGAAGGCTTCTCTGCCGTCTCCAGGTCTGACGAAGAAGAACTCATGTCAGAACCAACAATTTTTATATCTGTGATTACTTTCACTTCCTGCGCATCCAAAACCTTATTCAATGTTTCCCCTCCAACAGATGTGTTGTCATCACCATGCCCGATATCACCCTCAGTGATATCAACTGCAATATTATCGTTACGAATAACACTACTCTCGCGCGTTGATCGTTCAGGAGGACCCTGACCTTCAACCATGGTTGCTTCCTTGTTGACAGACAATATTTGTCCTGTAAAGTTATTTTTTCATTGAGATCGTACCACAGATACTGGGATGGCATGAACTGTATCGGGCATGTAAGCCATATCTTGTTTGCAAGGCCGCCTCCAATATGTCTGTGCCTCAATTCAATGATGCTCGATGCCGGGAGCCCCGGGGGCTAAACTAAGCAGGATGAAGTTTTTTTTCTTGGGCTGATTCTGTAAGATTGTGGCTGTCGGCTTCCGGGCCCGACACCCCGGGCGTCTAGCAACAGTTGAATTTCTACCGGTCGTCAGTCGGACCCGACGTCCAGCTTCTTCGTGCAGGCAGGACAAGAGTCTATTGGTCGTGTTGTTTCTAATAGATGTCTATTGAACAACTAGTGGAAGTTTGGCATTGCTGAATTCCACCTTGGTTCTCAAACAGCCACTGTTTATCAGGGGTTAGGGTTAGGGACGAAAGTTAGTGAAGGTATCAAATGCCGAAAATAATTATCGACGTCAAATCAAAACCGATCCATGAGTAGTTCCCACGTTAAAAGACCGTTTTCTACAGAGTACGGTGCAATACAGCTTAACATCCGTAATCCTCGTGAAAATGAATACAATCTTGACTAATATAGTGAATAATTGACATACAGTACCAATATTCTAGCGCTCCAGCAATTCAACATACACAATTCGTAATCAGTTACCATACAACACCAAGCATCGGACCTCAATGCTTCTACGTGGCGGACAGTCAACCGGGGTGTTCAAGTCGTCCACTGCAGCGTGTGGTATCCCAATTCCCCTTCCATCCTGAGAATCAAAGTTTCTAAATAGTAATGCCTCATCTGCACGCAGGTCCTTCACATAGTAATAATCAAAACCGTCGCGGAAGCGGAGACCATTGATGCTATTCTTATAGTTATTTCGTGTAAGCACAACTTCGACATCGCGCTGCCAGTTTACTTTGGTGACGTCGACAACAGCAAGTGGATACTGGTATGCTGGATCCCCAATCGGTTTCCACACGTTTACAATGCCCCAGTGGCCAGATGCAAGCCAACGGGAGGCTTCTTCCTCGCCGAGAGCGGCCTTGAGAGAACCTTCTGCGGTGCTGGCGTCGTTGTCGATGTGGAAGTGCGTCACAGGCTTGCTGCTTACTCCTTTGGTGGCGTCTTGCTCCTGCATGTTCTTCGGCGTTTGACGATGGCGCCAGTGGTAGGGGACTACCTCAACGGCACCAGTGTGCTTTTTAACGAGTTCAGCACATTCGGGCCAGTATTGTTTCTCAACCACGGATTTGACCTCGGCTTTGTCCGGATGCAAGAGGCTCTTCTCTTGGAGGCTGGAATTGAACGGCACGTATTCGACGCCTTCGACGTCAAGCTTCACTTGCGGCTGATAGTCTCGCAAGTTGATGACCTTGAGCGAGTGCTCGGTGCTCTTTACATTGGAGCCTCCAGCTGAGATGTCGACAAAGGCAGGGGCGCCGTCAAGTGTAGAGTGCAAGAAACTTCCGGTTGCTTGAGTTGTAGTTGGGACGAAGCCCGGAGCAGGCTCGAAGGGTTGACGGGTGGCAACGGCTGCCATGGTTGTTTATTTTGTGGGCACGATGAACACTTGAGAATTTTTTATTTTGATTGTATTTAATATCTATCTCGATCGAAGTAGAAATATAAGCAAATCATTTGTGCCTCTGTCTTATTTAAATAATCAATATTCGGGGGTTCGCTCCGTTGCGCCCGGGGTGCTTGTCAGCTCCGGCCGAAGCTTTACCCTGATACCTGACGGTCATGCAATGTCACTGTCCCTACCGACTCCTGATATCTGTTTCAGCTTTTCCAGCTGCCTCTGCTTCGCATACTTACTCGACCTTACTGCTCCCCATCTATCCAAAAAAGACAAAAAGAAAAGAAAAGTAAAAAGAAACGTGCTCTCGTGATGAGAAAGCGGCAGGGTTCAATGAATTATCAATCATATGAGGTTGACGAGTCGAAGAGCAATTAGCGAGACTTCCAAGTCGCTATCTGATATCTACTCAATTGATACCATTTTCTTCCGTCCATTGTCTACTAAGCAGAAACGTCACCCAGGTACTGGAATTCATACCACTAGTAATACGCGAGGGTTTTGAGAGGGATGAATTTGACATTATGGATTCACGAGACCCCATAGTTACGTATGCTATCTGGCAATACTTATATATTTGAAAATCTAGTAATTAACCAGTGTAGAGCTTATCCATCTCTATTGTTCCTAGATGTTGCTTGTTGCAAGAACCTCTTCCATGCCGCTCCTATAATCATTATTTTTGACTCCTCACCAAAATCGCTTGTCCTCGTTCAAATTCCAGTCGTTAATAATGTTTGCAAGAGTTTGTATATGGCCGTACGTTGCCGGCTGGCAGCCATTTCGGCTTCATAAAAGCAATAAAGATAACAACTAGTCCCAGGCGGTAGCGCAGATTGCTCAAGTTAACAAACGAGCATAGTTCATAGCAAAGCAGGCTCAATCTTCGGTTGGTTGACTTACACTTAGATCGACAGAAGGCTGAGAGGATTGGCCGAATACTCTAAATAAGGATCGAGAACTCACGGTGTCTCACTCTGTACCTGTGTTCTGCAGCAAAAAAGGATGACTCGGTGTTTAAGCCAGAGTTCCTCGACGTCAAGGATTGAAGACTAGACACAAGATAGGTATACCATGCAGGTGTCGGTTGTCTTTTCATGTAGACATTAGATACGCAACATTTAACTCCATGAACCAAGCTGCACTTTACGGACACTTGAAGTAGATTTGAAGATATTGACACTATCTGGTGTTCGTGGTGTTATCTCATGCCTAGAGATCGTCATGGTGCATTTGATTAGGGCTAGATTTCCAAATCCAGAAAATCGAGACTCAAAGATGTACATCGCAGATCTTGGGCAACCGGGGCAGTCAGGGCAATTAAGAAAATTAATCATTCCCATTACGTGTTATGCCAGACAAAATGAAAACTTGTTCGCTCCTAAAGTCCCGGGCTCATATGACTAACTTGCCTGGGGAAAACGCTTCTGTAGTCGATTCTGTCCAAGGATAAATGAGAAACTAGTCTGTCAGTCGTAATCTTTGTCTTCAGCTGACCTCTGAGCGACAATCAATACATCCGATGAGCCACGTGTGTAAATCCACACGGAGACTTACATTTCTCAGCGACATAGTTATCCTGCCCTTTTGTTATGTAATACAAGAGCGTGGCTCGTCATTAAGCGTAATGCTATTTTAGAAACAGCGCCGGAGCTGCTATATGTAAGCTGGAATTGGTACTATATCACCTATGTAACAGGAATGTATATTTTTTTATTCTATCAAACAGTACAAAAATAACGCCAGAGAACAATGTGAACCTTTTAATTAACTGCCTGGAGATTAGTCACTGTATTGAACTAAATCGATCGAGTTGACAAGCTGATGATTTGAGCATAATGAAGCTAGCTATAGTTGAGCGTCTCTCCCGAGATTCGACGTTTAGGAAGCGGGGATTGAGTCAGACCAAAGTACATTCTACCATCACCCATACTTTTTTCCTTTTTCAAGCGAATTTGGGACTGAAAATTGCGAACAGTCCTTATTGTTAAAATGCATGCAATGTTTTTGTATGGACGAATTTTACCGGCAACGTTTCTCCCTACGTAGTGTTCTTTTCACCGAACATTGGAGGATACATGTACACGGTGTACACGAGGCGATATTTATGAACTAATATTTCTCTGTTTTTGTTGTTGACCTTGCCCAGGTGCAGTTTTCGCGTTTTGAAACTTCCCGATGAACTCAATTTTCAACATATATATTTATTCAAGTTCCCGCTACGGACAACTTCAAGAGCCTATGCATTCAGGGACATCAATTGATGGATTGTTCTCTATTTGTTTACTTAAGTAGAGCTCAATTTTTCAGTCATCCTGTAACTACAGCCTTCCATCCATTCAACCGCATCAAAGCAAGCATGGAAAATACATCAGGGACCAACCCCGAGCTCCAATGCCAGGGTAACTGGTGATCGAAACTTTGGTTCGCCCAAGAATATTAGCCCTAAAGTGGGAGCTTTTTACCGAAAACGGAAATATTCCATTCTGGCATGCCTGAGGCGCCAAACGGGTCTGAATCTTTCGAGTCTGTGACATAGTGGTTGCAATTTACCACTTCGCTGAGTCATCTCCCGAAAGCATGCCGTCTTTATTGGAGGTTTGCCATAATCATCCGAGGAATATCTTTTGGGTGCATTGGGGCTCCGGAATAGCCATGATGTCCGATTTCCATCCAGGCCTGGGGATCAAAGAAAAGTAGATATATTTATTAAAAACCAGTGTCTATGATTTTTTTTCCCCCTTTCTTCATTTTTTTTAACAGAGTATATGCCCGAAAAAATCCATAACTCATAGTCCGTTGTCCTCCAGATATCGGCCCATCACCCGACGTACAGGGCTGGTGACTGCAGGTTCAGTCAAATTATCATGAGTATCGTTAGTAATTCCATGTATTCAAAAACCTCCAATCCTTTATTTGAATCTCCAACTTCTAGTATTGCAACAAGGGCTGTTGGCGACCGCTCAGATCCATGGCTACACACCGCCAGTCGAGTTGCGGCCGGAGTCGGCATGGGAATAAGTACGAGCTTGCTGATAATGCGAGTTTATACGAAAGCGAGGATTATGAGGAAGTTTTGGTGGGACGATAGTACGTTTATAGCTTCGAAATTGGAGGCTTTTGACTGACACGTTTCCAGCGTTTATGATTATTGCTTGGGTATGCGGGTTGGACTATGTCAATTCGAAGATTGGATTGCTGACGAATTATCTGAAGGTCTTCTCGGTAATTTCTCAATCTGTGATACTTTGTAAGATTATCTTTACACTCATGGACGCATGCAGTTGTTGACGTTCCGCAATTGACGGTAGACGGGTACTCCTATTCGGGAATTGGTGTGCGCCTTGAGAACCTCAATCAAGCCGAGCGAGCAAAATACCCAAAGGTTCGTCTGATACTCCCTTCCGACCGTCGATTCGTATTAGCTCCAGCTAATGATTGTGTTCAATACCAGAGTATGCTAGCCGCCTCGACAATCTACATCTTCTGCCTCGCATGCGCCAAACTCGCCATTCTAATGTTCTACTACGCCTTGCTGAACGTGATTCAATTCTGGAAATATGTCATCTATGTTGTCAGCGGGATCATCGTAGCATACACATTAGCGATATTCTTCGCACTCATCTTTGCTTGTCATCCCGTCGAGAGAAACTGGGATCCAATACCTCAGTTTTGGGATATGGATTATTGTATTGATCGAGCAGGACTGTATCTTGCGACTGCCCTTACGAATACGACGAGCGATATCATATTGATTCTGATTCCGATACCGATTATTTGGAGCTTGCACGTCCAGGTTGGGCAGAAGCTGGGCATAGCGGCCATATTCGGGGTTGGTTGTATGTAAGTTGACCTGAAGTCTCGTTGTATCGATTCGCGGGTTGTCCAGAGCTCATCCCTTTTTAGGACCATTATTACTAGCATCGTCCGATTAGCAACCATATACCCATTGGTGACATCGAAAGACCAGCCTTATGAGATGGGACTCGCTAGTATACTTACGTGAGTACCGTTTTTCTAGGCATCCTTTGTCTACTAACAAAGAATGCAGAATTATTGAGGGAAATTTCGTGATAATTTGTGGATGTCTCCCTTACTTGCGCCAATTCCTTCGTCGCCATGCGCCGAGACTCTTGGGTGATGGGAATAATACGAGTTCTTTTGAAACTCAATATCAGTCCAAAGGAGTGATAGGCGAATTTGGGTGCATCCGAGGACATCAGACACACCTGAACAAAGTCAACAAATACCCCGAACGACTCCAGACGATCCACAATATAGAGTCTAAACCCCCATATTCTGGGCACGTCTGATAATATGACTGGTAGCGTTTTAAGGTCCAAGCCAATGAAGCCATAGGGCTTAGCTACATAAGGTTTATGTTAATTCGTGAGAAGTCGTAGATTTTCAAACAAAGGAACTACATCTGGGGACCGGGGTGCCACGTTTGTGGGCTGTCACGATAATTATTCGCGACGCAAAAATAAACTTTTGCATTGGTCTCGACCTCAAGAGCCAGTAAAATCGTCCCGTCAGTTGAGATAAGTCAAAGAGGAGTTACACAGATCTCGACATGTCATGTACGATTTCACAAAACGTGGAGCTATTTTGAGATCAAAGAAAAAGAATCGGAACTTTGAGGGTAATCCAGGCCTCAACTTTTCGTGTCCATTGTCCAATGTCCAGACTCCAGAGTCTGGATTATTGGCAAATTAGGCAAAATCTGTTAACAAAGAATTGGAAATTGAAAACGAATAACAGGGTCGATACGTTGTCGTGTCCTGATTCCGAACCGTGGTTCAAACCATTCCATTAGCAATCGGCTTGAGGAAATGCTTTGTCCCTTGAAACGGTCTGACAATGTCTGTTGAAGCGAAATTCAAGACACAATGAGGTCCCAGCCCGACTGTGTACGGAGTACCGTAAAAATCAATACCGAAGATCGGCAACTCGTGGCTGCTTACGGAGTATAGTCTTTGGGGGGAACCAATTTATGTACTAAGCAATTTACTAAGCTAATTAACTTTCTTATCGGGCAACTTGGCTTCGTCTTGGCGTCTTATTTCTTTCAAGACCGGCTTTCTCTCCTATGCCGTATGTCCGTAGAGATTTTACCGAATGTGCCGAGAGAAACATATCAATTGACAAGACCAGTGAAAAGAAAGGGGATGCCACATGGTCAGAATCATTTCTGATCCTTCAACGAGTCAGACCGTATGGGATTATCGTAGGATTACGGAGACCTAACACGCTTTGAGGAGAATTGACGCTCAGTCAACGTCGAAGGATTCGATGCTGGGTTCGGGGTCCCGGAGATCAGATGACTCGCAAACCTCTGGGCGTTCCAATCAATAGAAGAGTTTTTCTCATTGTTCCCCAGTCTGGTGTACGGAGTCTAACGGAGAATGGTGCACTCGGTAGGCTTAGTGCTGTTTGAAACCCCAGAAGCGGCCCGGTTCAGCAGCGAAAATGGCAAGGAAAATACGACTGACCATGCGGGGTTTGATGTAGCTTGGTCAAGCTAATTGGCTAGATTGCGGTTTCATTGGATGTGGACAACATTAGCGGGCTGTAGCACATGGCTAACCAGTTGATCATGATGGAAATGCTGCACAATAAAGAGTGGTACGAGGGGTGAGCATTCTTCTGAACTATTTAAAAGGGTCTCGTGCCTTCCCCGATCGTCTCTTTTTTGTTTTTTTTATCCCCGCGGCAATCTTTTTCCTTTCTTTTCTCCTTGCCGGCTAAGACTCACTTGCCGACAGTTTTTTTTGTGAGGCAGCACCCTATATACTGGCCTGTTGAACAACAAGTCACTTTTGTATACGACAATTGTACTATCATCAACATGGCCGACACCAAAGAGATGGAGACGGCACCTGGTTCGCATAGAGACGGCCCTTCAGGCTTTCCGGAGGAGAACATGTCTGCCAGTAGATACTTGGCTACACGAATTACTTCCTTGCGTCCTCCTATGCACAAGGCTCCCAATCCTTTCAAGGCCTTGATGTTGTTGAACAAGCAGCAATGGCTATTTTTCTTGGTATGTTCAACTACATAAAGCTAATTGGTAGGGCACATCTAATTGGCCTGTAGGTCGCCTTTTGTGGCTGGACTTGGGATGCCTTTGATTTCTTCTCCGTCTCGATTTCCTTGACCAGTCTGGCTAAATACTTTGAGCGTCCCAACTCCGAAATCACCTGGGGTATCACCCTCGTGCTGATGTTGCGTTCCGTCGGTGCCATCATCTTCGGTATCCTCTCTGATCGCTATGGCCGGAAATGGCCCTTTGTCGCCAACAACGTTCTCTTCATCGTCTTGGAGTTGGGCACCGGTTTCTGTACGACCTACAAACAATTCTTGGCCTGCCGTGCTCTTTTCGGTATTGCCATGGGTGGTTTGTATGGTAACATTGCTGCTACCGCTTTGGAGGATTGTCCCCCAGAGGCCCGTGGCATTATCTCCGGAATGTTGCAACAAGGTTACGCCTTTGGTTACTTGCTCGTCACTGCGTTTGCGCGTGGTCTTGTCGACACCACTCCACACGGCTGGCGCCCTCTCTTTTGGTTCGGTGCTTGCCCACCTGTGTTGTTCATTATTTTCCGTCTGTGTTTGCCCGAAACCCAGGCTTTCCAGAGTCGCGAACGAGTAAGAAAGTCGCTCGCTGGCGGTGTCGCCGGAAATTTCTTGTCGGAGGGCAAAGTGGCTCTCAAGAACCATTGGAAGCTGCTGATCTACCTTGTCTTGTTGATGGCCGGATTCAACTTTATGGTACCTCCTCTTCCTGTCTACTTATTTCTATGTTTTAAGAGCTTCTACTAACAATAAACAGTCTCACGGCTCTCAGGATCTCTACCCTACCATGCTTTCCGCCCAATTCGGTTTCTCCGCCAACTCCGTCACAGTCACTCAAGTCGTTGCGAACCTCGGCGCCATGACCGGTGGCACACTCTGTGGATGGGCTAGTCAGATCTTCGGACGACGATTCTCGATTATCGTAATCTCCATCGTCGGTGGCGCTCTTCTCTATCCTTATGACTTCGTTAGCAACAAATCCGTCATGGCGGCGGCTTTCTTCGAACAATTCTGTGTACAAGGTGCTTGGGGTGTGATTCCCATTCACTTGATGGAGCTGGCTCCGGGCCCTATTCGTACATTCGCTGTCGGTACTGCTTACCAGTTGGGTAACTTGGTCTCATCGGCCTCATCAACCATCGAATCCACCATTGGTGAACGGTTCCCCTTATCGCCATCCAAGACCGGCGCCAAACGTTACGACTATGGCAAAGTTATCTGCATCTTCATGGGATGTGTGTATGCGTACGTCATTATTGTCACGTTCTTTGGTCCTGAGAAGCTGGGTCGCGAGTTTGATGCTGATCATGACTCGGATTTGAATGAGGTTGCTGCTCGTCGTATGTATGAGAAGGACCCGGAGAAGGGCACCGCTGTGCACGAGGAGTGATCGGCATGAACTTGGTCATCGAGTATATTTCGTGGTATGACGTGTGGTGCGCTGGTGGGAATAAGGTTAATGTTGATCTCAACATGGACCGATATGTTTGATGTATTTGAATGAATATGCTTGCGACGAGTTATCAATAGTTCATTGCTTCAAAGTATACATTCAGCTACAAAATTGATGATACTTTGTATTGATCCTTCCTTCGAAAACATACTGCGTATGTAAGAGATGTGAGCATATTCACTCATACAATCAAACCTTAGAATTGTCGTAGATGCGCAGTATCCGATCTTCAACCGCTGCCAGACCAGGGCTTCGTTCTCGTTCCACGGATTTCATACCTCGATTCGATCACTTCTAGAATGAATCCCAACGTGGGTACCGCCACCCACTCTTTCTGAGAGTTTTGCGGATTCTGCTTCCACTATCTCGCTCGTCTGGTCAATGTTTGGGAGTTTGGACAGCGGTCCGCTACCTAGTAAAGGATATATTCTGTTGGATCGATAATGTAAGGATCTTGTTTTGTTTCTGGCATTTCGCTCCGAAATCAACTGGATTTCGATGATTAAGTGATTATTTCGCCACTGACAGTGCCATCTACGTAGGTACGTTAGTCTGATCTACATTCATGTCACATTCCGTTCATCGACGCCAATCCAAGAATCAAGGGCTAGACTTCGAAGTTCGAATTCTTTTTTTGCGTTGGTTGAAACAGCCCAACAATTTCTTTCCTATAATCATATCATTAGCTAACTTATCTTATCTTATCTGCTTAGTCAAAATAGAGTAATGATATTGTATCGAGGTGGCAAATCTTGCTTTTTACATGACGCGCAGGGTTCTTCAGGCGACTTGTTAGTTGGTCCAATGATGGTCAGCATGTGATGAGAACTCTCTGTCAGAACGGTTCTGATTCGTGGACCAAGGCACTATGACTTACGGAACGTGACCGAAGGATTTGTCTCGTTGCATAAAAAAAAATCTTTTTACATGAACTTGAGAGAGAGTCCGGAGTAAGTAACACTCCACAAATAAGAGTAAGTAACACTCCACAAATAAACTTCTCAGACCCGCTCATTTCGAGCGGAAGAAGACCCGGGTTTTCCTCGCTGTTTTAATTTTTTTTTTTTTCGCGGGGTATCCCGATGTAGCACCAGCTGAAAAAATAAAGGGGTCGAAAAATAGATCGAAAGAAAAAAAAGCAAAGAGTCAGACAAAAGACCCAACACACTAACGGGAAGACGGCAGAATGGAGTCGTCGGCGCTGATTATGGAGCTGGAGCAGAAACTGGAGTCTGGGGGAGGGTCCCCTTAGGCTGATATTTTAGTCTTGTTGAGGGAGTAGGCACTTTAGGGGCTAAAATTTGATAGTGTTGTCAAGGGGCTAACTTTGTTCAGCGGTAACGCCGGTAAGCATTGGTTTGTGATGACTTGTAAATTGTAATCAGTAGTAAGCATGGAATGTCAGTAAGGGGGATTTAGTGTAGTAAATATGTATTGTGATGGAGTAGCCTAGTAAAAGTTGTGTAGTTACTGACACTCCGTTGTTGTCTAGCACTTTTAGCAAACAGATTCGCAACTGTGAAACATGGTCTTTAGTCAAGCCGGACGAGCCTTGATTCAGAAGTTATTTAATGCAGATCAAATCGAATAATGTCCGGCAGGCCCCTGGCAATCCAGGACGGACTATGCTCCTTCTTTACTTCTTTGACAAGATGTTCAGGGGAAATTATTTAGCCAATGGTTCCAATAACACCGGACAGGCCGACAAAAGCCGACTCTATCTAGTATCGACATCGACGTCGCTGATCTGGCATTACATTCTAGGCTTGGGCATAGCCCACCGGTACTAGCATCCAGGATGCTGCGGATCGTTAGTAGCCTAGGCAATTCAGATAGATCCCGATAAGCAGCCCGGCTGGGGTGGCAACTAAATTAGAATTTGGACCCAACCGCCAGCCTGCCAGTCCACCAGCCTTGTTCTCCATCTTGACTCCAGAAAATCTATGATCCCTTCGTTTTCTGCAGCCTTCTAGAACGATAAAATGGTTCTCGAGTAAAAAATCAAGTGGCTGTGTCGGCCTGCCAGGCAATAAGGCAATAGGCTGCCTGTCGTAGCCGCTCGATGATTTCTCGGATCGTTTTGTCACATCGTTCCACGTCGGCTGAGGAATGTCTTCCCCCTTTTAGACTAAAACTAAATTCTATTTGATTGTTGCTACGTTGCGATTATTCATGTCCTAGGCGCGTGTGCAAGTCACGAATCTGGTTGGTGGTCACTCCTTGTTAGTTCGTAGTACGAGTACCAACTTCCCAGGCCAAGTTCCAGTCAAACCTCGACCCCTGGTTGCGAACAGACTTTGGCTAGCATTGTTGGCTAATTAGCAACTCGATATCTTCCTGTTTCATCCTGTCATGCAGTAGCAACAAACTAAATGGCAAATCCTGGGGGAAAACACAGACAGTTCTCAGAGTGTTGGCTCCCACCGCTTTTTGAGGCAGCCACTCATCCACCAATCAGAGCGCAGGATGTATGACAGTAGCCAATCAGAATAAAGAGTCAATGGGTGAGTGGCCCCTGTCCGTTTCAGGCTTAGTACGTTGCGAATTCTTCGCCACTAGTCCAAATCGGGCAGTAAACCGGAGCCTTTCCCGAAAAGAAAAAGCAAAAATTTTTGGGAGGAAAAATTTTGTTTTTGCCTTTTGCCCTAAGCAAAGAAG
>NHZS01000144.1:75999-233557 GCA_002775195.1 Talaromyces adpressus
AAATCTTAGCGCCTGTTTGGGCGTTGGGCGAGGGGGCCACACAGCCGATAAATAATCTTCCCAGCCCACTCTCTGCCACCCCTCCTTTTTCCCTTCTTCCTCCTATCTTTCAGTTTCTTTTTTCTTTCCCTACCTAATATTCCCTTCGTCTCTTACATACAAAGAGGTCGGGTCGTTGTTTTTCGTCTTTCTTGTCTACAAGGAATAGATTAGACAGCAGATAGAATCGTTTTTTCTGTCTTTCGGGCCTCTTTCGAAGCACGCATTTGCGATCACTTACGCAGATACGTCGGCCGCCACAACAAAAAATCACCACAAAAAGACTTGCAGATACCCTCATAGATTCGTCTTTGCATTTTCCAACTCCTTTTCTCTAATATTTCCTCGTTCACGATTTTCACCACGTCGTCCAACACCAAAATGCCTGCTGTTGATGTTTCTTCCGTTCCCGCCATCTCTGGCAAGGAGACCGCCAACTCCGTCGCTGTCGTCGAGAGCTTGATTCAGAACTTGTCCATCTCCAAGACCCCCGATGAGGCCAACACCCACGCCAACAACCTCGCCACTCTTTTGAACGGCCCTATCGAAGAGAAGACCGTCCCCCTCAAGGCTGTCGAGTCCCTCAAGAAGCAGCTCGCCAACAAGAAGGATGCCAACGCTCGTGAGCGTGCCGTCGAGGCCATCCGTGCCATCGCTGAGCACTCCTCCGTTGCTCCCGGTGTCGAGCCTCACTTGGTCACTCTTTTGGGCCCTACCCTCAATGCTGTTGGTGACAAGATGACCAACGTCAAGAACGCTGCCCAGGTGGCTGCTGTCTCTCTCGTCAAGGCCATCAACCCCAACGCCACCAAGGCCGCTCTTCCTTCCATCATCAAATCTATTCTCTCTGCCCAGAAATGGCCCGAGAAGATGACCGGTCTTCAGTGCGTTGAAGCCCTTGTCGAGACCGCCCCCGCCCAGCTTGCTTTCCTCGTTCCAGACCTCATCCCCGTTGTCTCCGAGTCCATGTGGGACACCAAGCCCGAGGTCAAGAAGGCTGCCTACGGTACCATGGAGAAGATCTGTGGCTTGATTGTCAACAAGGATATTGAGCGTTTCATTCCTGAGCTCATCAAGTGTATTTCCAAGCCCGAGAACGTCCCTGAGACTGTTCACTTGCTCGGTGCCACCACTTTCGTCACCGATGTCCACGAGCCTACCTTGGCCATCATGGTCCCTCTTCTTGAGCGTGGTCTTGCTGAGCGTGAGACTGCCATCAAGCGTAAGTCTGCTGTCATCGTTGACAACATGTGTAAGCTTGTCGAGGATCCTCAGATCGTCGCTTCTTTCTTGCCCAAGTTGATGCCTGCCCTCAACAAGAACTACGAGACTCTCGCCGACCCTGAGGCTCGTGAAAAGACCAAGCAAGCCCTTGACACCTTGATCCGTGTCGGTGATGTCAAGGATGGCAAGATTCCCGAAGTGTCTCACGCTGGTGATGTTGCTACCGTCTCCGCTATCCTCAAGGAGATCCTTGAGCCCAAGTACAAGGCTCAAATTGCGGGCGCTGATGCCACCATCGACTACATTTCTGCTATTGCCGGTCAGCTCATTGACGAGAAGGTTGTTGAGGTTGTCAGCTGGACTGAGAACACCACGTCCTACTTGGCCGCCCTCATCGGTGAGGCTGATGCCAAGTCCGTTGCCGAGACTCTCCGCAAGCGTGCCTCTCCCACTGCCGCTGAGGAGGAGGAAGTCAACTCCGACGAAGAAGAAGGAGAGGACCTCTGCAACTGTACCTTCAACTTGGCCTACGGTGCTAAGATCTTGCTTAACCAAACCCATTTGCGTTTGAAGCGAGGTCAGCGTTACGGTCTTTTGGGACCTAACGGTTCTGGAAAGTCCACCCTTATGCGTGCCATCAACAACGAGCAGGTCGAGGGTTTCCCCAAGAAGAACGAGGTCAAGACTGTCTTCGTCGAGCACGACCTCGACGCTGCTGATACTGAGCAGACCGTCATTGGCTGGACCCAGAAGAAGCTCGAGAGCGTTGGTATCGATCTTCCTCAGAAGGAGATTGAGGCCAAGCTTCTCGAATTCGGTTTCCTCCAGGAGCAGTTCGAGAACCCCATCACCTCTCTTTCTGGTGGTTGGAAGATGAAGTTGGCTTTGGCCCGTGCTGTCTTCGAGAACCCCGATATTCTTCTCCTCGATGAACCCACCAACCACTTGGACGTCAAGAACGTTGCCTGGTTGGAGCAGTACCTCATCAACTCTCCTTGCACATCTATCATTGTCTCCCACGACAGCAAGTTCTTGGACAATGTCATTCAGCACGTTATCCACTACGAACGCTTCAAGCTTCGCCGCTACCGTGGTACTCTCAGTGAATTCGTCAAGAAGGTCCCCTCTGCTCGCTCCTACTACGAGCTCGGTGCTTCTGAGATGGAGTTCAAGTTCCCCGAGCCCGGTTTCCTTGAGGGTGTCAAGACCAAGGCCAAGGCCATTGTCCGTGTCAGCAACATGTCCTTCCAGTACCCCGGTACTCCCAAGCCTCAGATCCAAGATATCACCTTCCAGGTCTCTCTTGGATCTCGTATTGCTGTCATTGGTCCCAACGGTGCCGGCAAGTCTACTCTTGTCAACGTCCTGACTGGTGAACTTATCCCCACTGCTGGTGAGGTCTACCAACACGAGAACATCCGTATTGCTTACATTAAGCAACACGCTTTCGCTCACATTGATAACCATCTCGACAAGACTCCTTCCGAGTACATTCAGTGGCGTTTCCAGACTGGTGAGGACCGTGAGACCATGGACCGTGCCAACAAGATCGTCACTGAGGAGGATGAGAAGGCTATGGACAAAATCTACAAGATCGAGGGTACCTCTCGTCGTGTCATCGGCATCCACTCTCGTCGTAAGTTCAAGAACTCTTATGAGTACGAGTGTTCATTCGCGCTCGGTGACAACATCGGCATGAAGAACGAGAAGTGGACTCCCATGTCTACTCAGGACAACGCTTGGATTCCTCGTAACGAAATCTTGGCTTCTCACGCTAAGATGGTTGCCGAGGTTGATCAGAAGGAAGCCCTTGCCAGCGGTCAGTTCCGTCCTTTGGTTCGTCGTGAGATTGAGGTCCACTGTGCCAACTTCGGTCTCGATGCTGAGCTTGTTTCTCACTCTCGCATGCGTGGTCTATCTGGTGGTCAGCGTGTCAAGGTCGTCCTTGCCGCTTGCTCTTGGCAACGTCCTCACTTGATCGTCCTTGACGAACCCACTAACTACCTTGACCGTGACTCTCTTGGCGCCTTGTCCAAGGCTATCAAGACCTTCGAGGGTGGTGTTGTCATCATCACCCACTCCCGGGAGTTCACTGAGAACCTCACGGAGGAAGTTTGGGCTGTTATGGATGGTAGAATGACTCCTTCAGGGCATAATTGGGTCCAGGGGCAGGGGTCAGGCCCTCGTTTGACAGAAAAAGCCGACGATGGAGAGGTTAAGCTTGATGCTATGGGAAATGTGGTTCAAGAAACAAAAAAGAAGGCGAAGTTGTCGGCCTCCGAGCTCCGCAAAAAGCGCAAGGACCGCATGGCTCGTCGCAAGAGAGGCGAGGAAGTTTTCTCTGACGAGGACGAATAGACTGGAAATGAACAAAAAAATTGAAATTTCATGGTTAGCGGAGTTTTGTTATGATTAATGCATATTTCCTATGTCTCCTTTTCTTTTGTTACGCTCTGCGTGGTCAAAATGTACCTATTCTTATGCTTTTGAATGCCCATAGAGTTTACACATTCATATCTTCCTTCGCTGTGGCGTAGTTATAAAAATTCGTAGTTCTGCTTACTCCGCGACGTTCCCGAGATTCTATACAAAAACGCCAAGACTTCGAATCTTGGTGTTGCAGATTCCCGCACCACGAGGAACACGGAAGCTAGACCTGAAACGGCATAGCCCCATACAACCAGACGAAAGCTAGACTAAAATTAGAATAACCCTGCATGCATCAATCTTTACCATGAATCTGAAATCGATTCCATTTAACTTACTTTTCACCTCGGTTTTCGACCTGGGGGAGACAGCTTTAGGGCTTATATGTCAGCTGACTAGGCACTTCGACTTTGAATTTAGACCCTGTGGGTTCAGGGCGATAGTTCTAGGTACATTGAGTGGTCGGTTTCACAGTAACTTGGTTCTTTTCGTGGATGATCATGTTGACATGCTGGAGTCATTTGTCCAACTGGATACAATTATTTTGGTGAAGCGATTGAGGCTGGATAAGGTCTTCTGCAGCGTCTAGAATAGTGTCGTGGACATACCATGACAGGAAGCAACCTTCGCCAACATCCAAGGAAATTGTGGCAAGGGCTACCACTCGTAACCATCATTGCTTTGTTGACGCCAACGCCATCAACTGCATGAAGCTAATTGATAGTTTCAACTTGTGCAATATTTTAAAAGACCGAATAATGATCATCGCTGAATTCATCGTGGTCTAATTTTGTGGATCGGGCCTTCGTCAGCTCACGTCTCGCATTGATTCGAGATGTCGAATACCATCGCGATTGTATATAGATCTACAAAAGCGTCTGTGACAAGGTCTCCGGTCATCATACTACGTCGTGACTGTGACCTTTCCACGAATTCATATATGAACCCAGTTCGTAAGGTGCAACGACAGTACGAATCAATCTTTCACTGCTCCAGAGTACGATTCACTCATGTTATTGCTTACCGCAAACGATCTCGTTGCCTTTATGTTCTAGCACACCTCACTTCGGTTTTCTCGCTTACGTATTTTCGAGTATTCGATCATACCAAGCTAAAAGAAGTTCTTTGGACAACACTGATGTGGAATAGACGGTTCCTCAACTGCTCTGTAGACTACACCCTGTATTTGGAAATGAAGATGCATTGAAATCGCAGTGACTTCGTTTTCTTTGCGATCATGTTCTCCATAGAGATTGAGTAATCAGTTTACTCAGTTTACCTTACGACAAACCCCTGAAAAGGAGCGAATTGACTTCGTGTCTAATCATTGAAAATGCTTGGTAGAAAATACTCATCCTCTGAGGCCAGATTCATTGACTCAATCGAGATAAGAGCGGTGTCATTTTGTTATAGTTTAAGAAGCGCATTTCAATCACGATCGCGGTGGGACCAGCTCCCGTTCCGTATCTTTTTCCAGAAGCCTAAGACAGCATGCACATGCCAATTGGAAATAGAAAAGGGCATTCATGTGGCTAACTGAATATATTGGTCAGTGCTGACTGTGACTCAGGAGGCAGGAATCCTAGCTAGAACCCCATCGCAAGGGAGGAAAAAAATTGGATTTGGCATACCTGTATACTATTCATTTCCATTCTAAAACTCAATCTATATTTTATGTTTATATACTTATCCCTATCAATCTCTAATAGACAGGTATGCCAAATCCATTTTTTTCCTCCCTTGCGATGGGGTTCTAGCTAGGATTCCTGCCTCCTGAGTCACAGTCAGCACTGACCAATATATTCAGTTAGCCACATGAATGCCCTTTTCTATTTCCAATTGGCATGTGCATGCTGTCTTAGGCTTCTGGAAAAGGATACGAAACAAGTCTATCAACAAGACCAGTTTCCTTCGTTCGTGAGGATATTGTAGCACTTAGGGCTAGTCTAACCCGATTCGAAAGCTTCCTAATTTAGAAGCGCCTCAAGCAGCCGTCATGCTCAATGTCAAGGTCTCGTTGGGAAGAGGTGTACCCTTCAAGACCATGCGCCTTTACCTTCATATTTTATACGCTGTTACCATTCTTTAGAAATGTGATTTCCTACATCTGGCAAAACTCACCAGTTGACGAGCCTCGGTTCAAGCCGCCTTGATGAGAATAATATTCAGTAGGTTACACGTAGATACTAGTCAACCTTGGAATATCATATCAGCCACCTGAGTCAAGATGAAGTTAGATCTTAGTAATACAGTAGGACCTGGCTATAACGAACAGAAGGCTCCTCTATCACGATATTGATATCAGGTTAGATATTATTCATATGAATACGGAGAGTGCTCCAAATCGTTATCAATCAGACAGGTTAATATACTAGAGTGCTCTCCAGTTCTACATAAATCAAAATCTAGATATCAGGTTCAGATGTTGGAAAGCCTTCCAAATTTTGTTGGTTATAGTCAGATTCTACTGAGTCAGAAAATGAAACCTGGATATAACTGATTACTTGGAATATCGGTGTGTCCAGGTTCTGTAAGATTTTTTATGCCATCGATTTAACGAAATCACCTTCGTTTAATCAATCCCTTTTGGGTATTAGTGCATAGGTAAAATTTAACTGAGATCGGTGATGAGATACAAGAATGTAAGCTCATATATGATATACCCCTAACCCTGATTAGGAAAATCAATTTTATCCCAGGCTAACGAGACGACCAACGTTAAAGTTGTTGCTACTACCTATTGTTAAACTATCGCTAAGCACTACCAGTGGTAGAATTGTCACTATTTCTACTAAGATTGATTTATAATGGACTGTCAGCTCCACTTATATAGGGTTACTCTATAGTCTTCCAAATAACCTTCTTGACATGTATATATAGCTTGTGTTTATCCTCGCCAGGTCAGTCCAATTCTATGCTATCCATCCTCTTTTCACTCTTCTCCAAAACCGCCTCTTTCTGTGGACATTGCCTTCCTTCCCCTTCTTCCTTTTAGAAAAAAGCCATCCTCATAGCCATCATGGGAGGAGCCTGGAGCCAAATGTTTCCTCCAAGCCCCCATTTCACCGAGAACGAACTGCCACCTTTAGTTGGCAAAGTCTTCATCGTCACAGGTGGAAATGCCGGAATTGGTCTTGAGCTCGTAAAGATCTTATACTCCAGAGGCGGTACGGTCTATATGGCTGGTCGCTCTGCCATCAACATCGCAGCCGAAATCGAAGCTATTCAAGCAGCAGCCGGAACAGAACCCACTGCAGGCAAGCTCAAGAGCCTTATACTCGACCTGAGCGACCTATCTACCATCAAGAGCGCCGTCTTTACCTTCCTCGCTCAAGAATCTCGTCTCGATGTTCTTTTCAACAATGCGGGTCTCAGTCGCCAGTCTCCCGGTAGTGTTACGGCTCAAGGCCATGAAGTGCATATGGGTACAAATTGCCTTGGGCCGTACCTGCTCACAAAACTTCTACTTCCCATTATCATCGAAACCGCAAAATCGGCGCCCAAGGATACCGTTCGTGTCGTCTTTACATCTTCCGGAATCGTCGATCTCGTCGGTCCATCAGGTGGCCTCTCCTTCGCTGAGCTCGAGCCTGGAAAACACTCCAAAGACATGAATCGCAACTACAGCGCCTCAAAGGCCGGCAACTGGTTTTTGGCATCTGAGTTCGACAAACGGTACGCAAAGGAGGGGATTGTATCTGTTGCGCAAAACCCAGGTACACTAAGGACCAAAGGCTGGGATAGAACACCCTGGTTGGTACAGCAACTCATGAGACCACTGTTTTATCCTCCAAAGATGGGAGCGTACACTGAGCTATGGGCTGGTTTTAGTCCAGATGTGAAGAGTGGAGATGGACAAAAGTTCATTGTCCCGTGGGGAAGATGGTATGAGACTCCGAAGAAGGATGTTGTCGAAAGCTTGAAGACGCTAGAAGAGGGTGGTACGGGCCTTGCTGCTAAATTCTACGATTATTGTGAGCTGCGCACAAAGATATTTGCGGTATGATAGCCTCGAATCGGCCTATAAATGGCTTGGTAATACGCATCATATGATTCATGATGGTCCCTCAAGTGTGCATGATCTTCAGTGGCTTAGTCGTCATAGCTCAAATCTACTTGGGGATTCGAATTTCATCAGGTTAACTTACTAAAATGAACATCTCATTTGTTATTCAAATAGCGCCTGAATACATTGAGCATCAAGGAACCACATCATCTAAATACAGTCGGGGGTCAATACTGGGATGGAGTCTTGGATACTGCATATACATCAATTGACCCCATGGTTTATCAAACTTTCTAGTACACCGGGTTGGATAATCTCCAACTTGTTGCTAACCCCGACCCATATCTTCCTCTATACTATAGCACCTTCCATCTTGAAGAAGCCATGAGGCTACCCGGTGGCTATTGATAGTCGATAGTCGTTAGTGTGAATATAGATTTGCAAAGATATATATTTAAAAAGGAGGCTCGCTTTTTCACCTGGCACTCCCTGAGAAATGCCCCGTGCGAAGTAGGCCCGGCCATCACCGCGTGGACAATAGTCCGGCTACCCTCCTCGGCTGTCCACGCGAGCATAGCTTTCACCGCATCCATAACAAATGTGGCGGCTCCCTCAGTCGACCGCGTCAGGGACGTCTTACAGAGACCGGGGTTAATCATATTGACGATGACGAAAGGCTGATAGTCGGAAGCTCAGTTGACAAATAAATTCAGCTAGGATATCGACCTGTATACTAAATAGAGACCGTTTGGGTAGAAACCTAGAAACTTTATTTTGTCAGCTAACTTGCGTGGCAACCCTCAGCAGTATTCCTCCTTAGTATTGATTCTTAATTCGCGATAGCTCCTGCCGGAAGAGTTCATCTGATGATTTTCGCAGTAGTTGTCAGAGAATGAAGTTAAAATATCAGTATGGAGAGGAACAAGCTCAGTCTGACCGCCTTGCCGTTTGCTTGGCAGAAAAATCCACGCGTCGGCGGGCTCTGGTTGGCTGCGACTCAGGGTTAGTGCGCATTCCAAGAGTTCCAAGATGCCAACCAAGACTCGACCTCCCCCCATCCAGCCTCTGTATCCAGTCACTCCTGAATCTAGTCTAATAGTTATTCAATGGGATCATGAGGTTATGAACTGAGCACTGTCAAGCCGATATATCAAATGCAGAGGCGCTCGTCCGACAATTCGGACGGGACCGACCATTCCTCCAAGACTCGTCCGCCTCTGCGCCTGTCAACCGATCAAGGTCATGGAGCTTCAACAACCACCGCAACCTCAGATACCGACCAAGCCTTGCAGTCGCAAATAGCTTCTACGCCCGTCGCTCTCACAAATCCCGACCATCGCTTCAATAATAATAATAATTCCGTCGTTTCCCCTCGATCCCGGAACTCGAGTGCCGTCCGAAACTCCTTCTCCTCCCTCGCCTCTGCTTCGCATGCCTCCCCGTCACCGACGCCCTCCCCCAAGCCAACGGCCACGATGGTGCCCTTGGCGTCCCGGCAGCTCTCTTTTGAGGGTTCACCGGACACTTATCAGCGCATTCGACACCATCGGCTTCGCAGTCCGTGGTCAATATCTATTCTGGCTATGTCCACTGCATTGGCTGGTGTCTTCTTCCTCCTATACATCGCACATTCCTTTGTGAACCGACCTGTTGGGGCCGATGGTTGTCAGGTGCCCATGATGAGTCCGACTTATTTGCGAATGGTCGGATTTGATGCTGAGCATACGAGATTTGCAAGCAAGTACAATCTGTATCTTTACCGCGAGGAGGGTGTCGACCAGTACTCGCAGGAAAACATAGGGGTGCGTTCTTTCTACCAGTTATTAAACTTCACAAAGCTCTGAATTCTCACTAACATATGGATCTAGCTAAGCGGTGCACCTGTTCTCTTCCTCCCCGGAAACGCCGGTAGCTACAAACAAGTCCGCTCACTGGCCGCCGAAGCTTCGCGACACTTTCACGACGTTATTGCGTATGATAAGGACCGTCTAGATGCAGGAACTCGCAACTTAGATTTTTTTATGGTCGACTTCAATGAAGATATGGCTGCCTTCCACGGTCAGACTATTCTTGACCAAGCGGAATACGTCAACGAGGCTCTTGCGTATATTCTCTCTTTATACCACGACCCCAATCGCTCGCATCGTGATCCCAGTCTACCGGATCCGAGTTCCGTCGTTTTGATCGGCCACTCAATGGGTGGTATCGTGGCGCGCACAGTCTTAACCATGGCCAATTACCAAGCGAACTCTGTCAACACCATTATCACCATGTCGGCTCCCCACGCCAAGTCACCTGTATCCTTTGATTCCGACATTGTCCATACCTACAAGCAAATTAACGACTATTGGCGAGGCGCATATTCACAAGAATGGGCAAACAACAATCCTCTCTGGCACGTGACACTCATATCAATTGCAGGAGGTGCGAAGGATACTGTTGTACCATCTGATTATGCCAGTCTCGCTTCTCTTGTTCCTGAGACACACGGATTCACCGTATTTACATCTGGCATTCCGGATGTCTGGGTGGGGACCGACCATTTGTCTATCACCTGGTGCGATCAATTCCGAAAAGCCGTGATCAAATCACTCTATGACGTGGTGGATGTTCGTCGGTCAAGTCAGACTAAGCCTCGAGCGGAGCGTATGCGCATTTTCAAGAAATGGTTCTTGACCGGAATGGAGCCTACCGCGGAACGCACACTTCCACAGCAGGGTAGGTGTTTTTAATCCTTGCTATAATCTTCCTACTAATTTGATTGATGTAGAACCCGATTACCTTCTTACGTTAGAGTCCAGCTCCAACAAGATCCTACCCCAAGGGGAACGTCTTGTTCTACGGGAGTTAGGAAATCATCAGGATTCTGTAGCGCATCTAATGCCCGTCCCTCCGCAAGGTGTTCCAGGGAAGAAGTTCACTCTCCTTACAGACCAGCCTTTTGACCAGCCAGATGGAAAGCTGGAGGTTCTGTTCTGCACTGTTTTCCCCATGCAAGCTGGACGTGGAGCTGCTCTCTTTTCGATGAGAATGGATCTTTCGCGCGGTGGGTCAGGCTCCACACGCCTGGCATGTAAGAATGCGGCTCCGGACAGGATACATCTTCCCGCATCTACGTCTTCATCACAAAAAGCATTTAGTGATGCCCAGCCTTTTTCGTATCTACAATACGAATTGGAGGAATTATCCGAGCACCAGTTCGTCGCCGTGGTAGATAAAGCCCAGAGTCGCACAAACGGATGGGTGGTTGCGGAGTTTTCTGATAGCTCCGATGCAGTTATTCCGACCCGTGTTGGACTCGGAAGGTTACTCAGTGCTGGACTTCATGTGAAACTGCCCGCCAACAGGCCAATGCTTACGGAAGTTCAAATTCCGTCACTACATTCGAGTTTACTCGCATACAAGCTTTCTGTACATAGTGCAGGTTGCCCTGGCTCGTCGCCACTGTTCACACCTCTTCTACGGCAATCAATGCCGGGACCTCACGAATCCAAATTCTTTGTCAATGTTCATGATGTCGATGTGAACCTCCATGGTGTCGCGCCATATATGCCTCCACCGCTACGGGAAGAAGCAGCATATGGAGTTTCCTTCCACCTATGGTCTGATCCGACTTGCGCATCGAGCGTTGAGTTGTCCTTGAAAGTCAGCATTCCGCACAGTTTTGGAGAGCTGGTGATGCGCTATAGAGCAGTTTTTGCAGCATTTCCGCTATTGGTTGTTGCACTTGTCTTGCGCAAACAGTTCAAGGTTTATGACGAAACGGGCTATTTCATTACCTTTATGGAGAGCTTGAATCTTTGTCTACGCTCATCGCTTCCTATAGTTATTGCCATTCTATCATTGTTGGCATCATCTCTTGCCTCCAGCCGACGACTACCTCCGAACGATGACCCTTTTCATTGGCGCCGGAATTCGACAGAGACGGCGGTTGATTTTACCAAGTATGATCTTCTTCTTGGAGCACAGGATGCGTTTTTCTGGTTCCTTGTGCCTTTGTTTGGATTGGTTAGCATCGGTGCATGTGTTTTGATCAACTATGCGTCGTTGTTGATTTTGAGTTTGTTGTCGTCTCTGTATGGGATGCTGCGGACAAAGACTGGCTATATTCGCCGCGAAGACCGGTTCGTACTGATTGAAGTCTTCTATGAATCTCGGGCTAACTTGTATAGGAACGGACCGATTTTCTCCCATCCAAGTCCGCGCCGAAGGATAATCAATGCTAGCATACTGCTAGTGCTTGTGGCAACTGTCATACCATATCAATTCGCATACATGGTTGCATGCATGGTGCAAATAGCGACGTGTGTACGGGCATTGTGGCATGTGCAAGAGACGGTACTTACCTATAAAATTCGATATTGTGACATCTTACTGACCAACGATAGCAGCGGTTGGCCAAAAGCGCGAGTTTCTTCAACTATGCCCATTCGATCTTTACACTCATGCTCTGGGTTCTCCCAATCAACATTCTTGTACTCGTAGTCTGGGTGCACAACCTTGCTGTACACTGGTTGACACCATTTTCCTCTCACCACAACGTACTATCCATCATGCCCTTCCTCATCCTCGTGGAGACCATGACCAGCGGACTTATGATTCCACGAATCTTTTCACGGTTTGTTTCCCCGCCACTGTCTAAGAAAATGTACTAACGAAAACAGAGCCAAACATATCACATACATCCTCCTCTTCTGCCTCGCCGGCTACTCAGCTCTCTACGGTGTCTCGTACGCCTACCTCCTTCACCACGTGGCCAATATATTTTCCGCATGGCTTGTAACCATATACCTCGCATCGGGCGGCTTTTCAGTACAACGCTTCATTCGAATCCTAGAAACAGACGATTATCATCTTAATAGCAACACAAAGAGCGGCGGCGGTAATAACGGAATATCAGAGAATGATACGGGCAAACATCACATTAAGAAGAAGCCCTGATAGATTTCAGCTTTTTTTTGTTTATATTTGTGTTCCTCTTCGTTTCTCTGTTTGTATATCTTTTTGCCCCTGCATAGACCGGCGCGTTTTCATGCTTCTTAGCGTCTTGTCTTTTGCTTTTTGCTGTGTCTGATGTTCTTACTACGCTGTCATGGATATGCATGTACATCTATACGTTTGTTTCTTACGCTTGGCGTCTTTTGACGCCGCGATTTAGTAATAGTTTCTTCTTATACATAGACTTGTTGAAAGACATGGCGTTGTCGAATGAGTTATTAAATTGTCAGTTCTTACTTACCACTCCCGAAAATCAGGCCATTCATAACGTAGTGCTATATGATCCCAGATTCTAGAGCCGTCTACTTCTTTTCCCGAGGGAAACGTGGGCAGCTATACTGAAGCAAATACGTAATTCCGTAGCCATTTACATAAAGTCTAGGTTGCATGTGTCGGCTTTGAGGTTAAATAAAATTTTTACTCCGATGCTATCCGAGACCGAAGAGAACCTACTATAAGGTAGAACTCCGAAAGAGGACCCACTTCCCGAATAAGAGGGTTAGGGTTCATGCATCCACCCTGGAAGTGGTGATCATCCCATATTGCGTTTACAACAATCTCTTATTCTTGGAGAAGGGTTCCAAACGCAGTTCCACTTTGGTTGTTTTGTCAAGCTTATAATTAGAATCATATCTGTGTACAAAATCAAATCCATATAGGTTGCTACTTCTGGCGAGCGGCAGGCGATGCACATCAACGACGAGCGGTGTAATGCGGCGAAGCGACAAGTTTCCCATCATATATATCCATGGATCAATATCAAACGTCAACTTTCTATCTGCTACACTTTGAAGATCAAGTACTTCTAGGGAGCCGCTTGTGAGAGAATGGGGTAGATACCAGCTGTTATACGTGGCGGGGCTCCCTTCCATGAGGCTGCATACAAGGCGCTTACCAGAGCACGGCGCTTAGGGCAAGGCTGGCAAAACAGCCTTGTAAGAATTTTGAGAATGAGTCCGAGTTTGTCAAATGTTTTCCAGATATTTTACTAGAGCCAAATCTTGTGTTTAAAGACAAATAGATAGAACACTCGAACATCGTAATACGATGGGTTCCATCCAACTGGGCCGCCATGACCAGGTGTATGCCGCACCCCAGGCCCGCTGGGACATCAAGTTCACCAGACGCAACCTCAATCTCTATGGTATCGAAGACAAAAAACCCTTCAGACCCGACCTCACAGAAAGGGCTCGCAACAGAATCGATCAATTCTTCAACCAGCAGATTCACGGCCTACTACCCAAATCGTATAGCTATCAGAGTCTACGCGATTTTCTGGCTTTTGCGGATACTAGCATATTCGACCAGGATGTGTCGACGTGTTTGAATGCGCAGGCTATGGCGAGGATTGTGCTCCTTGATGAGAGGATGGATGATCAGTCCCCTCTTTCGAGGAAGTGGAAGGAATATGAGCGGTATCCGCCCAGAGGCACGGCCGAGTATACTGCCGTACTGAATTCCAGGGAATGTTACGAAAAACTCGTTCAGACGGTACGCTTCTATTTACCCCAAACATCTAGTTTAGTCCCTTAGCTGACATGAGCCAAGCGAGAACATCTTGGAATATCTTCTCCGGAGCGACGAAGCATGTATGTCTGGTCACCTTCAATAACCTCAAATACGTCTAACAGCATAGTTAGCTACATCCAAGACCTGTCACCTTCATGTGCAGCTTGTCTTATTCTAGCAGTATCTCGCCGATATGCCGTTTTCCTACGTGATTTCCTCTCCCGCTATATGACAAATCGGGTGTATTTTGGAGTTTTGATGGTATGGTCAAAACTTCTTCGAGCAAAAATGATGCTGTACTAAGTATATGAAGGATTACCCAATCCAACCAGCAAGCCCGTACGCACTAGAGTTTCACATCCCCTATTTTGCCTTACGCAAATCGTTCAGCACATCGGAAAAATTATACAGCAACATCGTAGGCCGACGATCCGGGGTATTCGCTGACAGTTTCACCCGCAATTGCGAGCCTGGCCAGAAAGAATTCTTCCATGAAGCTCAAGTCTCAGTCCTATTAGTCGGGATAGATGAGTGGGTGTGGACGCTCTACTGTCTTGTCGAGGGTCAATTTGAAGAGATGCACTATCCGGCCGAGCTTGAGCAGCACGTCACTAACATGAGAGATGCGCCATCTGGAAACTACGCGTCCTATACAATGCCCATCTGGAATCCGCGGGAGTATTTTTTGTTAGTGTTGTGTAGGCGGATGGCTCAGGCGACCCTGGAGTGGCAGAATTTGGTGGAAACTCTAGATCAGCGATTGAAAGATCTGGTCAGTTTAATATCCACCATCTCAGAAGTCCCCCCCTCCCCCTGATACTAATTCTGGCACAGGAAAATGACACCTTCGTCAAACCCTCAGCAGAGTCTCTCGCCGGACACAATTCGGACATCTCACGCATCAATGACTATACCTGGGCAATCCAAGTACTACAGCTTTTCACAAACACATTAATCAAAACGATTGAATCATGGCAGGTATTCAGCCAAATTCACCTCCCAATGTTTCTGCCCGGTGAGGGTAAAGACGACTACTCGTCCACGGTACCCAGTTATTTACAGCGACTTGATAGAGACGTTTCTGAGCTGCGGTATTTTCATACTTTGCTTGAGCAGCGCATTGCCGCCTTTGAGAGTCGGAGGAGTATGGTAAGTTGAACTTTTTACACAATCTTTGGTATTCAATCGAGTTCTAAGAACGTCAATGAGATCCTTAATACCTCAGCTCTCGTGGAAACCAAAATATCAAATACTCAAGCCGCAGATATCGGATTGTTGACCAAAGTGACAGTGGTAAGCAAGTTGCAATATAACGGCAAAATCTATAAGCTAACGAGTAGGGTACAGGTTTATCTACCCTTGACCCTCGTAACCGTAAGTTTGAAATGCCGAGGACGCTTCTCAGCACTGACACAAATATTACTTCCAGGCCCTTTTCAGCATGAGCTTTATGCAACTTGTCGGATCGTGGCGTTTGTATCTACTCGTACTGGTTCCGTTTACGCTGGTCTCTCTTGTGATTTCATTTAATCTGCAAATGGTCTACTCTGCACTGGCATTGATCAGCGGCAGAATCAGGATGATGCGTTCGAGGGTCGATAATCTCTCTCAGTTGGAGGCAGGTTTACCTGTATATGATAAGACGGCATGAATAATGAGTTATCGATTTCCATTTTTACATGCATGAAAAATAAGGAGGCAAAATCAAAGTCTCTCTTTTCGTTCAAGATCAAAGGTCAAACGAGCTATTGGTAGTCACGTTGGCGGTTTCAGCACAAACGTACTACATATCCTGTGCTGATTAGCATATCGCTCAAAGATTACTGAGACTTGTGTATAGAACTTAAATTCGCATATCTTCCATGACTATAATACTACTTCACCTAAATATTCCAGTTTTGACTTCAACCGTAACCCTAAAAAGATGCTGTTAATAGCCCTACTCCGGGCCAGAACCCTCACGGCATGCCGCAACCTCAATGACTGCGGTCTAGATCTATTAGGGTTGTCCGCGGGAAGCCCTAACCCGCCGTCCATCCCAAAAGTGGAGTCCACGTCGTTTTTGTTATGTTATAAAAAGCTCATCCTCCCCTGATCTTCTGTCCCTGAAAAAAATTTTCAGCAAGTTATATGTAATACATGTAACACGGGGATGGCAAAGACCCATTTTCCTTGAAGGCGATGGGTACGGGGATTGTCTGATATATGGAGATCATGTGTTTTCAGGCCGACGATATGCGTGCGATTGTTTTACTTTTCTGCCTTATTCTACATGTACATAGACTTGTCGAGTATATTCTATGCTTACATACGTAGAATTAAAGTATACAAAATTCGATTTCTGCCTACAGATGACTCATACGCAAACTACATTTGCTTAATAATAGCTCAATTACAAACTCAGGCCTTACAAATGACGTCGGCCTGCGATAAGGTTGACTCACGATGCACAGCCATGTTCATGACCAAGCAGTACTTACAAAGCACGGAGTTCTTATTCCAGGCTCTCTATTCCGTAGCCTAAAACCACTTACATAGTATGTAAGTTAGTCATCCTGATCCGTGCAATAGTTCATCCCTCTATAGGGCTGAGCACGGTAAAAAGTGGATCTTCGGAATAGAGAGTCATCACTCGGAATGACTCCCCACTTTAATCCGATGTCTTTCGGTGTAGCTCTTTTGCCCTGAATGTTCTATACTTCATATGGACTCCGTCGACAAGAAAAGCCTCACAAGCCTCGTTTCTGGGCTGCGGTTGGTCAGGAATTGAATCTGCAAGAGCTAGTGGCTTGATTCTGGGCCTTTGGGTCCGGGTCATATGGATCACTCTGGGTGTCGGAGTTGGAGTGGATTCGGAATGAGCTGTATAAAAGTTTTTGATGGTGAGGTATAGGTTTTGAAGTCTATGAGGTGAGAAGAAGTATATAAGGGAGTGTAAGTCCTGGGTTGGATTTGGTTTTATTCTCATCATCAACATCATCATCATCATCATCATCACAATCAAGCAAGCAAGAACAACAACAACAACAACATCAAAGCAAAACATCAAACAAACTCCTCATCCTCAAACCATTTCTACCACAAACCACTCTTCCAACACTCTCCTCTAAATCAACAAAAATGTTCGGCCTCGACACCCCCAAAATAACCCGCCGTGAATTTGACGGCTCCGATCCCCAACTCCAACTCGCCATGGCATACGCCGCATCCAAGAAATCCGCTCCAACAAGCACGAGCACAAGCGCAGTCTCATCTGCCCGTCCCTCCGTCGATGACGAGAAGCAGCGCAGCGCTTCCACATCATCCGGCAAGTCTGCGTCTTCGCTGACGGATGCGCAGAAGAAGCGGCTCAGCTTCTTCCGTGCTGCGGGCACTGTGCTTTCGCTGAAATGAGCTGTTCATCGTGTATCTATTCGGTCCTTTTCGGGGATGGTTACATCTGTTGATCTCAGGCATCTTTTATGAGATGCCTGGGAAAAAACAACAATCTTTGAAAAAGAAAACGACAAAAAAAAAACAACATAACGACGATACGACGACCAAAATTCATTCTTTTATCGACTTGATTTTCGATCAATTCATTCATTCAATATACCACCTCGCGAAGACTCGATACTGCGTTCACCTTCATCATTCCCGTTTCAAACATTATACACGGATAAAAATCAGACGGAATCGGAGTTTGGGATAGACATTTCATTTGTTATACATGTTACTAGTTTTAGTTAATGATAATAATACTTATGACCATCAACACTACAAGTCTACCGTGAATCACAATCAGCGTAGAAAGCCTTTATTGTTGTCTGTAAAGTAAGAAGTAACTATCCCATCCCATCCAAAACCGAACCAAACCCAAACTCAGAAATGAAATCAAAAAAAAGCAGAACCCATTCCCCATCCGATTGAGAGAAAAAAACAAGCATGACACATAGACCGGCAGATGAAGAAGTTTAACCACCGAATCCGTAAAGGGTACGACCCTGTCGCTTAAGCGCATAGACGACATCCAAAGAAGTCACAGTCTTCCTCTTGGCGTGCTCGGTGTAAGTGACGGCGTCACGGATGACGGATTCAAGGAATGATTTGAGGACGCCACGGGTTTCTTCGTAGATCACTGTACACCAGGTTGTCAGTACACATCCACCTAGCAGACAAGTAAAGGAAGAAAGGGGGAGAAAGTAAGAGAACGTACTGGCAGAAATACGCTTGACACCACCACGACGCGCAAGACGACGGATAGCGGGTTTGGTGATACCCTGGATGTTGTCGCGGAGAATCTTGCGATGACGCTTTGCGCCGCCTTTGCCGAGGCCTTTGCCGCCTTTGCCGCCTATAGAAAATCCTGTCAGTACATGACAAGAAGACGAGGATGATACGATGTTGTAGTATAGTATAGTATAGTACTATACTATCATGTCATGTTGTAGTTGTATGGTGGTGAAGTAACGCGTCGCTTACGTAACGCCTAACGCATCACGACCCTCAACATCACCACACCACCCCAGATCACGACAACACGACACAACAACATCCAAAAACAGTCGAAAACAAACACAGAAAAATAAATACTTACGTCCAGTCATGATGAATAAGTAGATAGAAGATCGAAAAAAGATGAAAAGGTGATGAAAAAGTGATGAAAATCGATCAATTTGATAAAATTTGATGCGTGGTGGTGGATGAAAATCGACGCGCGGAGAGGAGAAAAGAAGAAAGAAAGAAAAGAAAGGGCGGGGGATTAAGTACTTAAATACAGGGCGGAGATTAGTATGCAGAACGAGAAATCAGCATACCTGGGCACGGCAGGTGACTAAGCCCTTCTTCTCCCTCTAGTTAACTTAGTTAACTAGCAGATAAAAGAAAGAATGTTGTTTTTGGGCGTTTGATTGGCGGGTTAAATGTGTCTTATGAGGTGCTGCTTTCCGATCGACTGTTTCGTGGTTTGGATGGGCCAATCAGGGCACAGAAATCAATGGTTTGAGGGCGGGTAGGCTAGGACGGATGTGGAAGTCACGTGTTGTCATTAGGGTTGAAGGATCGATCTTGATTTCTTGAGTGTTGAATACTTCGTTGCGCAGACGAACTACGTGTTATGTGTATGATAGGTAGATGGCGATCTGCCTACTGGTCAATTTGTTCACCGTTCATTTGGAATACTCCGCCAGAGTGGCTACCTACGTAGTACCTAACCATTCGCTGACGCCCTCTGGACAGCTCATCGGGCCTAAACACCTGCAGTAGTCGGGACCAGCTCAGGTACCTAGGGATTTACTATGAGTCAACATCTATTCTACTGTATATATTGTATCCATCTACTCATCTACAATCAATTACTGGAAACTCTTCAGCTCGATAAACGATATATGCATATCGATATGTATAACATAACTCTCATAATTTCATCTCGCGTCTCTCATCGACGACACCAGTCATCAGACTCATGACTTGAAAACCTGAAAACAATAACAATATATATAACAAATGCCTCAACTCAGAAAAGTAGAGATGATTTGAACGAAAGAAAACAAAAACCACACATGTTCAATAATTTCAATGTTCGATGACCGACACTTTTCCCAAACTCCGTGAACAAAAAAAATGCAACATACTTGTCGAGAGACTCGAGACAAGTAAACGCCAGAAATCAGACCCACGATAACGACACAGTTAAAATGCATTAGACGATAAAGATATTCGATAACAGATGAAGAGAAGACGGAAGACATTCGAGATATGCTCATAGGTATCATGTCGGGATATTAGGTGTATGTTGAAAGATTCCACAATCTAAGCTAGATTGTGCGAGGTGTCGGTTATAGTGGTGACGATGATAAGGTAAGGCGAGATGATTAGGATCAACCAAGGATAGCAGCAGGCTGCGATTCAAACCCCGATCGAGAAATATGTCCACGGTACATCGGATTGAAGATAATGGGCGATCCATTAAACGAGTTCATTCCGTTTTTCGAAGATTCGGTGTCAGTTGCCAAGTCCATGGCAACCCCGGAGTCAACACGAGGCATGGTATCCGGCGATACACTGCCGGAAGTACTTTTACTCGAGTTTAAACTGCCTTCCACTTTGGGCGAGCCAAACTATACTCGTTAGTTGAGTCATTTACCGGAGTGACACGGGAGTGCTTACGAAGCAGTACTTGTCTACCAACTCCTTGTAGGTAGGCGACTCCAAATGAGGCTTGCCAATGGCAGACGACTGGAAAGCATCCCGCGGGTGGGTATGCACAGTGGTCAGGCTCTCGCCTCGCGAAGACAGGGACTTTGCTTTGGCTGACAACGTAGTGCGGTCCTCGGTAGCACCGCTGCTTCGTGCGGCTGAAAGCGACAGTCCAAAGTCATATCGATTACCAAAAGCCTGGCGACCCGGCTTCTCTCTCGGCTTGGGTGCTTCGAACAAATCGTGCGAATCCACTCTGGTCAATCGGAATCCTAGACTATCGTCATGTCGATCGCTTCCATCAAACGACGGACCAAAGTCGTCGAAACTTGCAGGCGGCATCGAACGAGGCCGGGTTGCAGTAGATGGATTGTGTCTACTGCGAGGCAAGGCTCGAGCATGGTCGCGAGTCGGCGTTTGTTCCTGGGCGGGCTGGGTCTTTTCAGACTTGACAAACTGTATTTGATAGTTCATGTGGTCGTTGTTGTCCCAGTACTCCTGCCCTGCTACTGTATAGCGAATGCAGACTTGAAGAGTCTTTGATCCCAAATCAGTGATATCAGAAAGTTTGATATTGAAATCAAACCGATCGAACCCGTCGTGGGCCTGCTTCTTGCGAATATCGTGGTTATACTCCGCCGTGACTTCGGAAACCGTCTTCCAATAATCAACAGTAAAACGAGCCACAACGTGCTTGTGGAACGCCAGATTGGCGACAGATACCACACCCACCAGATTTTTGTGATCAGGGGAGAGAAACACACGTTCCAAGCGGACAGGCTGTTGTTTACGGGCGGCTGGATTGGAAGGAAAATTGGACAACTTGATTTCCCATTCGGCACTTGGCTGAGGCCTTTTGAACGGGTATTCGTGCTCCTCGCAGTATGTCTCAACTGGAGAGGTGTTTGCACTGACTGCCAATGGCTTATCGAGCTGGAGAAAGTGTCGGATGTGTTCTAGTTGCGCATCGAAGTGGACGTTTTTCGAGAAAGTCGGGGTTCCAGGCATGCTAGAGGGTCGACGTCTTGACCGTAATGCCGGACGGACCAGTTCACCGGATTTCTTGCGAACCATGGGTGGTTTAGGTCCCTCTTCATCTTCATCACGGTCACTTTCGGAGGACGGCTCTATCGAGTCAGTGATCAACAGACTGCCTTCTGTGGACGAGCGAGAATGAGAGATTTTTCGTGCTTCAGGTGTGAGTGCCGGCACTATGCTTGTCATTGCGCTGGTTTCTTTCTTCTCTTCCTGTCCTTCACTCTTTTTCTGAGCGTTCAATGTCCGAATAGCGGCGTCGATCAAATCCACATGACGAACGTCGGTTGGGGATGTTTCCTCGTCACTCGAGTTTCCTACCGACTCTGGTGGTGAAATCACGGCGCCTGAGGGAATGATGGCATTATTTCGGGGAGGAGGAGATTGTCGAAGACTAGCATGAGGGTCGACCGTCATAGACCTGGCCATGTTAGCTGGTTACATGCCAAAAAAAAATTGCAAAACTTACAATGAAGTCCTGTCGGTCGAATTGCCTTCTCCAAAAGGCGGAAGAGATGCTTTGCTATATGAAGGGCTGCGTCGGTGTCGACGAAGGTATGACTGCGACGAAAACGACGAGCGAGGTGGTGTTGGGCGTTGGGGAGGTGCGTGTGATAGTGAGTGCGATGAGTGTGATGAAGACGCAGAGGAGGTCTCTGACGAAGGCGAGTGAGTATGCATGTGGGGCAGCGAGTCAGAGGAAGTCGCGGCAGTGACTGGAGTTTGTGCTAGGTGAGGAGGGAGTGGCGCTGCGGGTGACATCTGAAGCGGCGAAGTGTAGGGCATTGTCTATACAATGATATCACAGCTGGCACAGCGAAGCCAGTGCTATATGAGTGGTATTCCACCCTGCGTTTGGTTAGTATTTGTATGAAACGATGAATGGATTGATTTTCGAAGATGCGATGGAGGGAAGATAATCGATTGGAATGTCGAGGTGGAGGGGTAGAGAAAAGAGCAGGTGGTATGATGGCCTAGGTCCTCAGGTGTCGATAAAAACTTCGTCGAGGAAGGCACGCCCGGGTAGTGTTCGCAATCGTATGATACAGCAAAAGCCGCAACAAAAGCAGCGACATAAACCGAGTAGAAAACTTAAAGCACCCACCTGTTCAGACGTCAATCAGACATGTACAAAGATTCCCAGCATCCTTTGACCAAGTCTTCAAACAGAACGAAAAAATGTCTGCAATCCTCCGTGCGATGCCCTCGAGCCCCGTTAGTCAGGGGGAAAATGAAGGAAAGAAGAGAGAGGAGAGGAAAGAAAAAGTGTGAAGAGGAGAAAGTACATGAGAATAGTATAAAACGGGAGATCCGGAAGGGTGGGCGCTGATAATGTATGTATCGAGTAACGGACCAAGTGGATTTATCCCTGCACCTGTAAGCACGCTAGCATCCTGACTAAGTCTCGATGAGCATCTCTTGACTAAAAATGGCGCCTCACTGGCCGGTCTATGGTTGGATTTTAGTTTCTGCTCTCTAGTCTAGTCAAGTAATTTAGTTTGTACCTTGAAACAGTTGATACTTTTGGCTGTTAAGAGCAGACTAGACAACTAGACACTGGACAGCAGGCGTGGTACGGTGGCGGCAAATCCTCTCCACCGTTGAGTCTTGTGTCTGTGTCGATGGAGACATGGAGATAGTGCGAACCAGAAATAAGATGGAGGGTTACAACTCGCGACTCCGGAGCACACTGACTGACCGACCTTTGACCCAAACCAGAGATAGACAGACAGAACAAGGGAGGTGGTGAATGGGATGGCGAATAGCAAAGAAAACCCAGATGGACCGGTCTGGGAGCTTGGATCTGCCTTGGTTAGGGCCGTGCGAGGGTGTCCGGGATGCCATTGGATGGAACTGCTATCTGTACGACTTTTTTCCTGGTTGTTGTTATACTTATCAGCTTATCCTGTCTCTGCAAATCTCTTTTGTAGATTTATTTGATCAATTGAATGAGTTCATATTGATAATCACTTTACTCATTGACTCAGAGAATAATAATGAGTCAAGGATAATCGAATCGCCTCATACAATCTCAGCATGCAGCCACTGAGATGGTGGGGATCCACCACAGGAAAACTTTGATAGTCTAGCTCGGGCAGTTTACGTACTGTATGTACTGTATTATTGCTGTAATCCAAGTACGTGCATATATTACACACCTTAATACTATGTACACTTGAGTCGTTGTCGTTGCACGTTTTTTGCAACGTTACCTTGATTGTTGTTGATAAGGATTTCCGTGGTTACTGTGCGCAGTATTTCATGGTGTAGCATTACATAATCGTACCAGCGGTATCGATACATACGGCCCAGCCCACTCCGAAACGTGCCATCAAACGCCATCGCAAAACCATGTCCACGCCATTGACCGTCCTGACACCTAGCCGCGCAAATTCTGCATCCAGTAACTGTCTGGATATGAACAACATTAACATATTAATATACTATGTATTAATAGTAATAGTAATCGAGTACCAGTATATATCGACAATCAACGCCACATCCCAACACACGGTACTATGTAGTGTATAGTGCGACAGACAATTTATCACGCCACTATGCAATTGTATCCTACCATGAGCAGGACTATTATTGACTGCAGCTGGAACGTGAAACCTGCATGCTGAGTAGACGCCTATCCGGAAGTGGGTAATCGATATGATAGCACTAAATAATTGTAGATAAAGGCTGAACAAGCCCCACTGCATTCGCCACTAGTTCCCAACGTTTATCGCACCACAAGACGAGGGAACTATTCGCCGATAACGCAATATATAGTACACGTGCTGGCTTGAAGCTATTGCGCTCTACATCACAGATAACTAACATTTACATGTACATGTACATATACATATACACCATCGAAGAAATAAAATTTTCTTCTCGTTATTTTTCCCCCCCCTCTTTTCTCTCTTTTCTTTTTCTTTTTTCATTATCGGCGCCGAATCACTGAATCGCTTCCCGTGTCGACCAACGACAAACCGACAATGACGCTATCGGTCAAGAAACTTGGAACTTGGAATTTGTCTCCTATGTAGTCTGTCTCTACGCGCACTACGCAAGCACGGCGGCCGTAGGGGCCGTACAAAGTAGGAGCTGGCTAACAAACGAACGACTAATTTAGCGTCTTTCCACTGCGGGCCTGGAGTACATAACCCCCATGTACCTCACCAGCACTATGACGCAGTGATGGGACTTCTAGCCATGTACTCCATCCAGTACTCCAGTACTCCAATAATCTCCACGACGAGATAGCTCTGACTTGAATCTGTCGACGGTGGGGCGCCCCCAAAAAATGAAGCCAAAGTCGCACCCTAGCGGGTAGGTTGGGGATGCTATTCAGAATTGCGCTTCTCCAGACGACTCAAAATTCGCTGTTCGGACTATATTCCCAGAAATGAATCAGGCGAACGAGTCTGCTTGCTTTGTGTTTATCGATTCATCCCGTGTCCATTGGCCCTCGATATTCCCCATTCAGTCTATCCATGACACGATTTACAGAGTACGGAGCATACCACCACCCCTTCCCCATGGTACGCACTTGACTGTCTTGATATAAAAGATACCTAAGAAATATCAGAGCAAACAAGTTAGCGCCGAATTCCAAGGCACGAAATGGCGGAGGATGCTCATGACGTCATGGAGTGCACAACGGATGAAGTACTCAAGGTCTAGGCCTTGTCTATCCTCTGCGAGAGTAGATACTATACAGAGTACGGACTCCGTATGTGCATTTTCAATTGCCGAACACGAAGGGATATGTTTCAGGAAGAGATAGGACAATAATATACACTTATATTAACTATTAATAAAACTCTGAATAGCGTCATTTTTTTTACGCTTGCTCTTTTCTTTTTCTGATGCGATAAAGGAAATGCTGGGATTACACGTGTATTACTCATCCCCTGTCCGTACGCTGTACGTATGTAGTATGTATCAGGTAATACTCCGATAAAATACGGTAGATGGTACCCACCGCGGAGATACATGGGCGTCTAGGGAATGCGGCTAGGTAACAATCTTCCCGAGATGCGGCCAATCAAACTGTATATATGCATTTTCTATGTCCGTACAGTACTCTGTAGGTTAGGGGAGAAGTCCGAGAAGGGTTTTCATCTGAAATGGTTTAAATCAAGGACTTGTGCATACCGCCTCTTACGTTGTATCAGACACGGCTCTGAATACTCCGGAACTAGGTTTGAGCTATGTGCAGCTTGGAGTATACTTTCTGCAGTCGCATAGGGCTGTATGTGCATTAGAGCTATGTATGTGCTTGTCACCTGCCACTATTCGCAAGATTTGGACGCTGCATGAGTTATGAGGTGCATGAATTGATTGTCTTAGCGGCTAGACGATTCGAGTAATTCCGTCTCATCTTCTCTAGTAGCGAATACTCCGTACTACCCGGACAATAAAGATGCCCTCGAGAGCAACAATATTCGTATGTATCGCGAATAGTTACACAATTCATTATTATTAATAATGATAAACTTCCATGTATACAAGCAAAACGACACTAGTGGCTGTGTATATGCTCCGTATGCAGACTGTCCAGTGCCCAACCCTGCATCCTGCACAAGCAAAGACAAAGCAAACACCAAAAAGCCAAAGATCGCCTCGTCTAAATCCAATCTGTTTACCGGTGAACGATTAAACTTTGATACACACTCGATATACATCAAAGACACAAATCTAGATCATGATAAAAAATTTTCTCATTCAAGGGAGTAGATATACCGCAAACAGTAAAGAAAATAGAACCTGCCCGGTCAAAACCTATCGTCCGTGGTATCGCCATATCCGCACCGGCCCATGGATCCCCTCTCCATATATTCTACTCCGTACCGAGACGTACTGGCTTGGGTATTATCCACGGAGAGTTGATACACTCCCGCCTCCGGGAGTCAACTTTCTCACCTGCCCACCTTCGTAGGCAAAGATAACCTTATTCTCCTCCCCATCCAATCCATTCTCTTCGCCGGTGTATCTCCTTGCCTCCTCCCTTCCTCTGTCGAGAAAAAAAAAGTTTTATACTCCGTATGGGGCGGAGGCGAGAAGCATTGACTCTGCCCAGGAAAAGCACGGATACATAATGGTCAGTGCTTCGCAACCAATCGTTGAATTTTGACCTTTTCCTTCATACATTGCACGCATGTATGTCCTCCGTGTGGCCGATCTCGCTAAGTCGTCAAAGCACGGATGTCGTTAAGATTCGATGGCTTGAGACATTCATAATGCCAAGTCTGTGCCTGGCTGGTTATTTTTTGTAGGATATACGTACCGCGTTCGATATTGAGATTTATCGTCCGTGCCGTGGTGGTGAGATGAATAAATAGTAGAGTCGTATTGATATGGCTAGTGTAACGGAGGCGGCGGATGTCAGAGCGAGACAGGACCAATCAGAATGCCCAAAACGGACATTGTCGTACGGGGGTGGTAGGCGCTGTATAGATCTGTAGTTTATATAAAAAAAAATACTGTACGAAAATATACTTCGTTGATCAACGGATCGGCATAGTTGTTAAGCATATCACGAACTCAATTATGAGTAAATCTTCCCTACAAAACTCTCTACTTTTTGTTTCAATTCTCGTCAATCTCACGAAGAAGGGAGATACGTAGTTAACCGAATTAATTTCAACCCTTGCTGCTTCTGCTATCAAAAAGACCCGTCCAGCCCTGTCACCAGCATTAAGCGACCACACTAGCCCCCATTAGAGCTAGCACTCCTGCTGGGCCCACGGTCTGGCCCCTGGTCTTTTGTATCCTTCCCTGTTTTGTATCCTTTTGTCCAGGCTATCAACCTGCATTTCCCTGTTTTGTCTATCAATATCCTGACCACTTGATACCAACAGGCCTCCTGAGTCGTACAGAGTCCACAGACGCATGCATCATCTATATCCATGTCGATACCGACATTGATCTTAAGGAAATAGAATCAGGTGACTTGATTGCATGCCTGCATTCGTCTATCTTCAGGCCATTGTATGACCCGACTAGTCACTCTTATCATCCCATAGTCTCGTTGCACGGCTCTGATTGCATGACGAGGCTCTGCCAGGACGGGATTGTACTCCGTATGACCGGTGGTCGACATCACAAAAGCGGTCAAAAGGATTGATGTGAATGGTTGACTGCTCTCTACTGTGTAGAATAGATATCGATCTCGCAAGACAATCTGCGTGTCATGCACAATATTCCTTGCAGTGAACGTGCGTTGACTTTGACCTCTGTACGGAATCTACGGATATGGAGTATGGAGTTCAATCCATGGAGTAAAACTACCCCATACGACTGTCACCTTAGACTGTTGTCTAGCTAGTAGCTACTGTTTCTGGAGTTGAAGCTAACTGGAGAATACGAGACTGGAGATCAACGCCTGTGGCTCAGTGGCTGACCCTTATCTGCGGGGCTCGAATGAGCCCTCAGCAGTCAGCACTCAGCGCATGTGTGCGTACTGTCTGGTGGGTGCTCTGACCCAATCCCCTGTCAGCGTCAAGATGCCAACTCAATCACCTCCATGTCAAATGTCGAAGCTCCCACTGAAACCGTGAAACTAAATCGAACCAACAGTCCGAGCCCTCCGAATACTCGCCTACATACATATCCCAAACATAGCCCAGCACTAGAAGGAACCCCTTCTTTGTCTGAGATGCAACGGCCGTGCACATCCCCCTCATCGCGTCGCTTGTATTCTCCCAGCGAGCACGAGCATTGGGTCAGCAAGGCGGGGTAGCTGATAGCTTCGTGTGAGCTATCACATACCTTAATTCCATCATGCGAGTCCGTTGTATGCACTTACATACAGTATGTACATACAACATCCCTGTATCTATCCCTATCCTTGACTTCTTATCCCTGTCGTTTACACGCAAGCAATCAGATTGATGACGGACATATTTTGACTTTGACCTCCAAACTTTGACTTCAGCCTAGGTACAGCGGCGATGCATACCACAAAACTGCATTGATATTGAATACGAATATAGATACATCAATACATTAGATATTCTCCATTATTGCAGATGCTATTCCCATGCAACTTCTTGAACAGAAGAAATGGACTCGACGCCGCCGCACTGACTGCACTGACAATTCAGGGTCCGGGTGTACCTGGCCTAATCAATTTCTTCAGTTTTCTATGGCCAGTCTTCAACAGATTGTTGGTGGTGGTGGTGATGGTTGTCAGCACAGACACACCCTCCACCGCACCCTATATTTACATATCAGATATACATAGATAGATAGAAGGTCTTGCGTTTGCCTCTACCTAGGGTATCTATTGATCGGTTAGTTATACAAGGTGGCTGTTATTCATTGACTAGTGGGCAATCAGCGATCGGACTATTTATATTAAACTTTCGACATATTTTGTACATGTACATGTACATACGTATGTCTATCGAATTTAGAGTTTGGGATCATATGTTTTATGCGCTTCGAGACTCTGTCGAATGTATCGAACGCGTGTTCTGGTTCAGACCGACTTTTTGTATTAGATTGATTCATGGATTCGATTGAGTCTGGTGTTACGATGAAACATTTGAATGGTTGCGCCGAGGAGATACTCACGTACCTCTTCGCTTTGTCTACTCTATTGTCCTATTGTATAGGTAGATGCATCTATCGATTTGTTACGCTCGGAGGCTTGTCCTACCCCTCCTTCACCCACAATCTCTCGTTCGGATAGTACACAAGAAATATACCTAGTTATGCTCGTTTGTAACGCCAGGGATTTGGAAGCATAGGGTGACACTGACTCAAGTAGGTCAAAACACGATTCGATCAAGACCAGGTGGCGTGGCTATTATCGGCCGATATAGTTAGCAAAATGTGGAGGCGAAGTTGACTTTCTATATTGCATGTGGAGTGGTGCTCTTCACGGCATAATAGATGGATAGACCAGTCCGGCCTGAATCGACATTGATAAAAATAATATGGGGAAGGGCTGCATGGCTGTAAGTATTCAGATCGTATATTGTTTACATGTAGATGAGGAGACGGTAAATTCATCAAGTGCACACTTCATTTCTACCTGGATACACTCGTAGGTACGGAGTACTTCAGTATCCTCACGTTGTCGTAGGCCTAAAATTTACCCGAATGGGAAGGCAATCACCCAATTCGGCAAAATGGGGCACTGCCACTCTATATCCTCCTATATTGCGTTGTATCACAGTTTGCCACGAGCACATGTAATCGATTTCTTGGTGATGTATAGAATGGCCATTGTGTATGTACAAGCTTCATCATACAGGGTGCAGAGGAAGGATGATGAATGAATTGTTCGTGGGACATACAGTCATACACCTCATCGGCTGATGGGATGGAGGTTGTACAACGTTAGCATAAAGATGGCATGTCGAGCCGACGGTGTTGGACTTATTACACAAAGGACTCAATGTCAGCAGGAAGTCACGCATTCAATTGATCAAGATGTTTCATTAGATGTCATGTCTGTAAAAGATTCTATGCAATAATATCGACTACTCATTTGCATCACCATTGCCATCGTCCTCTTCAGTCTCCTTTTGAGTCTCATCCTCTTCATCATTTTCGTCCTCCTTGCTCTCATCACCCTTGCCACCAGCGGCATCTTCTTCATCTAAATCATCATCATTTTCCTTTGCATCGCTAGCATCCTTGCCCTTGCCACCGATATCACGTTCATCGTCCGTACTGTCATCACTAGTTTCAGAGACATCATCACCACTGTCCTCCACCTCAGCTTCATCCTTTTTGTCCCCTGACTCCTCCTCTACCGCGTCTATGAGTAGCTTCGCCATTTCATCATCACTGATACGGCCCACACCCCCCTGTTCAATAGTCTTGCTACCGTATGTCTTCCTTTCTCGTCCCTCATCCCAGACCACATCCTCATCATCCTCCTCGTCGTTCTGAAATTCGTCATCCGCATCCTCGGTGTCCGCCAGATCATGCGTAATCCTTCCTCGCTTGCGCTTCTCATAGTAAGATGGAGGAACCGTCTTTCCACCCGTAGAAGGATGCGAAAACGAAGACCTTTCCGACGGAGCCGCGGTCTCGCTCCAGTTTGATGACAGAGGCGTCGTCGATCCATCGTAGGCACGCTTCCTACCCTTTATTTCCAACGACGACGACATTGTCATATTTTCAACCATTGCCTTTGCCTGATTCTCAAACTCCGTCTTGACCATATTCATTCGTCGTCTTTGCAGCATTTTCTCCACATCCCTGATAAGCGCAGCTTCTTCCCCCTTAAGAGCCGTACTGTCAGGTCTCATAAGACGGCGCTGAAGTTCTTCAAGGTGTAATTTCTTCGCCCGTAGCTTCACGTCTGCGGGACATGCAGCGAGGCATTCTTCTAGATCTGTAAGAACCTTCTCGAGTTTCTCTTGCTGTTCAAGGCGCTTGCGCTGTGCACTTGACATGAACGAGTTCGTAACCAGATACCTTCCTCCACCAGTGGGAATCAGATTTGTAGATGGCATTGTTGTATGAACACGTCCGTATGACGGTGTCAAGACTCGTCGTGGTGAGGTATTGGGTGCGTAATCCAAGTCTTCATACGGGTCCCCTCCCATGATGATATCCTGTTGTGCTCGACGGTAACCCATGCGTAGATCCTTTGGCAAACGACGACCTTGTTGCACCCTTGTTGGCGTGACGAATGGTTTTGAGTTTGGGCGAAAGGGTCTTGGACGTTTGGCTCTGCGCACAAAGACTCCCACTGCATCGTCATCATTGTAGTTGTAGCCATCGCCGTCGATGTTGGCGCTGTGGTTGTTCTCTGACTTGATGAATGACCCTCCCTGTGTAGTATCATCTGATGATGGAGGACCCTGAGACGACTGCTCAGGCGTAGCGAATCCAGATAAGAGGGTGCGACTGCCCGACTTCTGTGCGCTAGACAGCACTGTGACTTTGAGAATGTTAGCCTTGGACAATGAAGTAGAGTAGAATGGTGTGGACTTACCTCCAGGCTCCTCTTCGATGGTGTTGTCGTCGTCTTCATCGACGTATTCATTGAAGAGGTCCAGCGTGAAAGCTGGAGGTCTGAACAGCGATGCTTTGTCTGAGGACATTGCAATGTTTGTGATGTCGGAATGTGAGTGCCCAAGTGAGCAATTGGTCTGTTGGGCAACTGTGTTTTGACAAGGTAAAATCGGAGGATCAAGTGAAGTGAGGTCAATGAAATTTGGAATTAAAGGTGGTTTATCAGTCGAATCCATCTTGTCAAGAATTGACGTAGAAGTAGTGCACTGGTTGTAGATAGAAAATTGACTGGCGCAAGCTAAGAAGTGAGGTAATCATAAGACTTGTAGAAATTTCGAGGAACCCACAGAGAAAGAAGGAGAATAAACGTGACAAGTCAATGACATAAGTGGGAATCAAAGCTGGTCGAAACGTGTACGTGTGTGTGCGTGTGTGTAGTAATTGGAAGTCTAGGAAGTTGCAAATAAGGATACGATAAAGTGAGAATATGATCAAATGAGATGGGATACAAGCCAATGTCTATTCAGCTAGAGAATTCCGAACGCTCTGGCTCCATCTCTCAACGTGGTGTTTGAGAAGTGAGATGATCGAAGATTGAATCAACGAAGAGGATCAACAACTATGTGAGAAGCATTCGTCAATCTCGAAGATCTCAGATAGAACAAGCATACCACTGATGACAATGAGGGACCCCAGATGGTACGGAGGTGAAGATTCAACAACTATCTCAGAAGTACCAATTCTTCCACCTCTATAAGTACAACATCTCAACAGACCTGAATTGAGTGCATCTACTCGTGATCATCCAATTTCAACCCTCACTACATCCGCTCGCTCAAGTATAGAGGCAAGGCACTGATCATTCACACTCTCCAGAAGCAAGAACCATCAACTATGATACTGAGATGGCCCCGAACACAGAGCAAACCCGCCAACAAGAGCGCAATCGATTCACCACCACCAAACCTTATAGTCTAGAGAGACTCCAAAAAGCGCTTCCTCTCTTCGGAAAGCGTAAGCCTGGCGCAAAGCGTAAGCTACCATATGCCAATATCGGAGAGTTCGCCGCCAGTTACAATCTTCGAAAACGGAATGCATCTCGCTTGAGAGAGATTGACCTGGATATACCGGATGACGATGAGAACGATGACAATTATCAACCCAGCAGACCTCGTACTCGGAGAAGGAGGTCTACACAACCCCAGCCATTGACAACTGTTGAAACAGAGCAAATAGCGCCAACAACGCGCATAGTCAAGCTTCCGTTTCCGTCAGTACGCGGCAAATCCATGCTGTTGCAGCTAAAGCATGCGGAAATTTTCCAAGACTTCGTGGACAGCAACGACGATGAAATGGCCGACGCTCCTTCTCCGAGTACAAGAAATAACACAAGAGATTCCGCTCAAGAAGATGCATTCATGAAAGTCTCAGGAATCGAGCGAAGAATCGCCACAGCCTTTGCGCATCCCATTGACTGCGAACTCGGCAACAATTGCGGTTTTCCATGCGACTTTTGTACAGACTTCGCATTCGGTATGTTCGGTCTTGGGATAAAGACCGTAGAAGTTATCGACCATGGAACTTGGTTTGAGGAACTCTATGGCGGCCATCGCGATGACGGACAGGAGCGCACTCGAATGTGCAATGTATGTGCACTCACACGATTACACATCATCGACTGCGGCGGTCATCAAGTATCGGCCATTCCGAGTTATGATCCACACACATTCAATATACAGGCGGCATTCAATAGTCTGCGTGGGCGAAGACTTCGAGGACGACGCCATCAAATCAATGAATGGTGCTCGTTTTGTATCAACCCAGCGTTTTTCCGGTGCTCAACCATCCAGATTATCGACATATTCGCTAACGACATTGAAGACCCGTCGTCACCAGAAGCCCAAGGATGTGGGCTGCGTCTATGCCAGGGTTGCAAAGCTCTTATGGATGAGCATCGAAACAATATCGATCGAGTCTTTGAGGCGCTACCTGGAACGGAGAAGAGAGCTGATGCTGAGTTTTTGGTCAATGGGAGTGATCTAAACAGATATTTTAGTGAGTGATTGAACATTTTTTGTATTTAAGCATGATCTGAATCTGGCAATTTACCTCGGTCATTTTTTTTGAATCACAGCGCCAGCGATAGGGAAGCACTGGGGCCTTTCTGCTATAGTAGTTCTCCGATTGTATCTCAAGACTCGCGAACGCCAAAGATCGTTCTGTAGAGGTAGGCGGGGGAGGAAGAATAGGTATAAAATCAAGGTACAAAGAAGAAGATGGTTGTACCCAACCCTTGAGTTAGGGCTTGTAGGTTAGGGTTAGGGTTTACTGCAGGCCGAGCATGTGACAGCCGTTGTGGATGACGTCGTATGTTGCTCCACTTCCCCAGGCTTGCTTCTTCATCGACTGACACCACAACCTCGGCTTTTGCTTCAATTCTGATCATCTATTTATCCTGTCAGAATATATCCATCATGCGTTTCTGAAGACTAGCTAGTGCATCAACACAGAACTCTTATCATGACAGACGACGACAGAACTATATACGAAGCAAGGCTTGTACGCTATCTCCCTCTCCGCAAATCAGAGCAGGCTAATTGATTATAGGACGCCTTTGAGCTCTACCACAAATACGAATACCCTGAACGTCCCAAGCCCAATGTCGACTGGAAAACTGCCGCGCTACGAGGCCCAGCCCTCCCAGCGCTGGGACATGCTGTGGCCGGCGCCGCGGGGTCGGCCGTATCGAACGTCGCGACTTATCCATTGAAATTGATCGTGACCAGATTACAGATGCAAAGACTCGCCGCGCGTAAGAAACAATCAGCAAGCGGCGACAAAGAAGCGGATCGAAAAACGGGGTATGCGAGTATACAAGACGCGGCGCAGAAGATATATGTGAAAGAGGGCGGCATACGAGGGTTTTTCACCGGTGTGGGCGACGACACATGGAAGACAATTGCGGATTCATTCTTATTTTTCCTTGCGTATACTATATTACGACAACGGAGACTCAAATCAAAAGCGAGCAGTAACGGGAAGAAACGTGCCGTATTACCGATTGTAGACGAATTAGCCATCGGCGTCCTGGCAGGAGCTTTCTCGAAATTGTGGACAACGCCACTTGCGAATATAGTGACAAGAAAGCAAACTGCTGCGCTTGACGACCAAGACAAGCCAATATCAACGAAAGAAGTCGCCGCGCAGATCAAAGCCGAAAAAGGGTTGATTGGATTCTGGTCTGGGTACTCTGAAAGCTTGGTCTTGACGTTGAACCCATCGATAACATTCTTTTTGAACGAACTATTGAAATATCTACTACTCCCCCGACACAAACGAAAGAACCCTTCTGCTACAGTGACATTCTTGCTGGCAGCCATCAGCAAAGCTGTTGCTTCGGCCATTACATACCCAGTCTCCTTAGCCAAGACACGAGTACAAGCGGACTCATCCTCAAGTGAGGAGACAAAGCCATCCAACACTTTTGCCTTTAGCTTATTCACAAGCCTTCAATCCATCGCAGCAGAAGAAGGCATCAGCGCTTTATACGACGGACTATTCGGCGAAGTTGTCAAGGGCTTCCTATCCCACGGCATCACAATGCTGACAAAGGACATCGTCCACACCAGCATCGTACAGTCATACTACACACTCTTAATCTTAATAAAGAAATACCCCAGTCCCGAAGAACTCATCGTCCGCGCCCGCCTCCAAGCCGAAGAATACGCCGAAGTAGCGCGGGAAGGCGCAAAAGAGGTTGCAGAAACGGTGAAAGAAGGTGTCTCGTCAGTGACAAGCCCGAATGCGTCGGTTGACATGTCGTCGAATGCGCCACCTGATTACTCCCCGTTTGAGGAGACGAATGAGTTGGCAGAGATAGTGGGTGAGTATGTTGAGGATGATGCGGCTGAATGGCGGAGTTTGTATCATTGGTTTTGGAGTCGGATCAAGGGTTGATTTATGTCTATGTTTGGGTTATAATGTTTATGTTTGGCGTTGGCTGGTATTTAATCGTGGGTCTGTATATGTGCATGTACTCGTCAAATAAGTCAATCTAGTTTCCTCAACTCAAACTCCGTTGGGATCTCATTCTGAGCAAATTCTTTTCACTAAACACCTCATCAATATTGAATTGGGGCAAGAGCGACGTCTGCCACGATGTATTCACAGACGGACATCTTGGTTAGCCAGAGGTGTATACATAGTTAGACGACATAAGAAGGGCTCAGATAAGAGAAATAAAGTAGTGGGTCAGCAATCTATGACGCGCCGACTCTGTTGCCTGAACTCAAGCATCTTCTATCAATACCTACATCTCTCACGAATAGTGATATATGATATGAAATACCTTCTTAGTACATCTTTTTACATATAAGCAGCTGGTGATTAGCCAGCACACTCAAAGGATTGAACATGGAATGGCATCCCGCATCCTTTTTCCGAACGGACATCATCCCGAAAACACCGTTTGCGATCTTGATACTGAACCAGCCGATAAACGAGAATGCTTTTGATGCTGTGAGGAGACATGGTATGTTCTCTGTCATGCTTTTCCAGCAATTATTCTCCAAGTCGGACTTGTCCTAGGGTTGATCAATCCATTGCAATCGCATCTGGAGAAAAAATAGATACATACCCCGCGCCGTTCATATGCGCGCATCCATCTCCTCACGTGCGCTGGATGGGATTGAAATTCCTTCATTTCTCCCCAATACAATCCACATTTAACCTGAATATAACAAACACGACGGAACTGACATAAACAGCATGCTACACCCTCCTCGCCGACGGCGGCGCAAACCGCTACTACGACCTCATGAAATCCCGCTCCCTCGAAAACATCGACGTACCTCCCCTTCCCTTCCCCTACCACTGCAGTGTAACTAACTTGCAATTTTTTTTTTAAAAAAAAGGTACCATCCTGCATCCTCGGCGACCTCGACTCAATCCACCCGCACGTCCTAACACACTACAAAACCCACCATGTCCCCATCCTGCACGATCCAGACCAATACTCCACCGACTTCACGAAATCCATCCGCTTCCTGCGCGCACATGCGCACGCGATTCTAGCCAGAGAAAATCCGACGGTGGGAGGCGATAATCGCGATTTATACATGACCTCCCACCCGCATTTACCGTCTGCAACAGGGAAGAAAGAGCAGTTAGATATCCTCGTCCTCGGCGGCCTAGGCGGCAGAGTCGACCAGGGCTTTTCTCAGGTTCATCATTTATACGCCGCGTATGAAGAGAAGAGGGCATCCACCACCATCAGCCAAGCGGGGGATTTATATCTCCTTTCTGAGGAGAGTCTATCTTTCATTTTGCCGCCGGGGAAGAATATCATTCATACACCATTTACGCATCAACAAGTCCCCGAACACCAGGAGAAAGAAGGGAAGGAAATATTCTCCGAAAATGTGGGCATAATCCCCCTCTCGGGGCCGACGCTCATCTCGTTGAAAGGGTTTGAGTGGGATGTCACGAAATGGCGTACGGAGATAGGCGGGCAACTATCGACGAGTAACCACATTCGCGCCGATATGCTGGAGGTTGATGTTGATGTAGATTTGGGCCGGGCGGTGTTGTTTACGGTTGAGTTGGGGGAGAGGTTTAAGAGGGTTGTTACTTCTTAGCATCTAGTATCTACTTGATTGAATATAGGATATAGGAAAAAGGAATATAGAACAGAATTGCATTGCATTGCATCAACATAACCCATAACATAACCATAACCGATAATACGACTATCAAAAAGGGGGTAAAAATCAATGTGCACGAACGGAAGCGAAGGGATATCTGAATGAACCATACACACCAGGGAGACAACAAAAATAAAAGACTAAACACAAACACAATAACAAAAACAAGTACAAATCAATAAAGTGACAAACTTCGCAAACGCCGTTTCGAGACAGGTCCAAAAGCCAGAGTATGACTTACTATCAGCTTAGACAAGAAGCCTATAGAGAACAGAATCCCCAAACATATACCATACCATACCAACCGCCCTGTCAAACTCCACAGTCATTATTTATATGCATGGCATTTTTTTTTTTCTCTATCGATTCAACGTTCGTGTGGTTGTTCTGTTCGACCAACCAAAGAACACGGAACGAGAGAGAACAAGAAGAAACAAGAAATCTCTAGACGAAACTTCAAGACTCGCGAGGTCCAAGAACCTCGTTTGATCAACTGACTTGCTAAGCAAGCAGTCACTTCCTCAAAACAGCATCATACAAACTGACCAAAACTCCAATGGCCGAACCCGTCAAGACACCAGGCCACTGTCCCGGAATAGCGACATTCACCTTCTCGATCGAGAAGTGGCTGAATGTACTCCAGAACGTGAAGTGATTTGCGTAGACAAAGTACGAAACCAACGCTTTGGTGATGTTGTACACCAACGGATCAAAGCTGGCCACCTGTTGTTGGGCAGTAGATGCACGACGCGTGTTGTGCGAGTGCGTAGAAGATTGCGCGTGAAGACTCAAGTTGAAAAAGTACGCGAAAGTCAATGGCAAGACCAAAGAAGTCATCGCCCAGAGCAGGAAAGGCGCCCAAAAGGTACCAGTAATCAAGACGAAGAAATCAGGAATCTTGACCGAAATCTCAGGAGTAGAAACAGTCTCAACCGCGGGGACGGTAGTCAAATAGCGCAACGGGATTAATTCACGCGCCAAGCCGATCAATTCCAAAACCACAAAGATGGTTTCGATAGACTTGACGCTGCTGAGTGTAGCGCGCAAGGCGTCGGAGCGCTCCGAGATGCCGGACTTGGTCCACGCGTCAGACACCTTTTCGCGAACGATGGTGGTCTGGCGATCAATGGCGTCGGTGACGACGGCAGGCGAAGGCGGCAATGATGCCGCGAAGGACAGTGGAGAACGCGCCGGTGTGCGCGTGGTGACTGCAGTAGACGCGGGGGTTTGAGTTTTTTCCGATCCGGTTTCCTCACTGTCGCTCATTAGTTACTTGACGCGTCTTTCGGAAGAGAAGAAAACGTACGCTTCAGTAGAAGCCTTGCGTGTTCGGCGCGACGACCTCTTTTCCTCGCTTCCCACAGAGACACCGGACGGCTCAGACTTGGGCTCCTTCTTGACGGGCGACGCCATGCGCGCCGGCTGCGACAGACGGCGGTAGTAGTCGGCCAGACGCTTCTCGCCGGAGAAGATGGAGCTGTTGGCGCGCAAATGGTTGTCGAGAGCGGTTTCGAGTTCGGCTTTTTTGAGGTCGGCGTAACTGTCAGAAATTAGCATTGTTAATTAACAATATGAGCAGTGTTTGTAGGGGCGCACTCTTTCAAGTCAGAGATTTCAGCGAGCTCAGCCAGCTCTGTTTTGCGCAGAGCGCGCAGGTAGGGAGCCGTGGATGATGACGACATGATTTCAAGTCTGAGTAGTCGAAGTATAGAGAAACGAGATCGCGTTGACCATGCGACGGCAATTCGATAGCAACTTGGGTATAGAATATATAGAGAGTAAGTGTAGTTACTGGGTAAGGAGGATGTTCCAGGGCGTGGTGTGATGAGGTATGTAGAGAGTGGCAGTCGTGGGGGAAGAGCGGCCTTGTTTACATTGGGCTGGCTTAGCGTGTTTTTCTGCTCCCACCGTGCGGCCCGCGAGTTCCCAGCCACCGCTTTTTCCTTCACTTTCATGCTGGTCTAAGCATTCAGGGCACGAGCAGTGTGCAGATCAACGGTGATCTTGCTGCAACACAACTTACACAAATACGTAGTACTCCGTACAGAGTATGGAGATTACCCTTTTCTTTGTGCCATACAATGTAAAGGAGATCTATTCATGATGTACTTAAATGTAATAGGTATTGTACAATAGTCTACAGTAAATAGCAGCTCTATCATCCCAACCAAACAAACAAAACGCCAAACATGCCTCATAGCATCCTGCCGATGACCCAGTATGTAAGATGTGATGTGTATGTATAAACTGGCCGTCGTATTATATTACCGGCACCGTCTCAGACTCTGACATGGATTCAAACTTCTTCAGCAAATACTGGTACATAACCAGCATCGTGCCACTCTGGACACTGGTCCAGACCGCTCGTGGCCCAACGCCGCGGAACCAGCCGGCCAGTCCTTCGGTTTTATAGATGAGTCTGAGTCCTGTGAAGACGGATGATGTGTGTAATATAGGTGCGCCGGGTTGAGGTGTAGATGTCGATGGGGAAGAGGTCGATATAGGTCGTGAGTGTGTTTTGCTGGAAGAGGATGATGTTGTTGAGGATGACGTATGCTGGCTGTGTTGTGCGTGCGGCCGACTATCTTTCTTCGATGATATAGAGGCCTGCGTCGAACTCTTCTGGGGTAATACGTCAGGATTCTGCTGCGTCTGAATCCTCGTCTTGACCACATCAAGCGGACACGTCAAGACACCCGCCATGCCACCCGCCGTCGTCGCCGTAAGGATTTCCATCGGCAATCCGATTTCTCTAGACCCGACCCAATTCTTCGCCCATTCCTGTTCCTGCTCATAAAACGCAAACTGCAACGCAGAAAATGGTAGATCGCGGAAGATGGTAGCTTTATATCCCGAAAACATAGCGCCGAATCCTTCTGTTCGCACGATTGTTCGGAATGCATCTGTTGTTCCTCGATAGTTGTATCCAGACTTAAAATAAGGATTATTATATCGTCCTTGGAGCTGTAAACGTGTCTTGAGGACTTCGGATGGCACATAAACCACCGAAGCAGCCAAATCGGCAATAAAACCTTCCCCAAAATTAGCATCTTGCCAAAACCAACATTCTAGGAGATCAAACCAGCAGAAAGATACGACAACGTAGGATTGATTCCCGAATCAATCATATGCCTCTTCGACCACTCATACGTCCCAAAAAATATTACCGTACCCGGAAACGATCCCATCAACGCCGGACTCACGCCACTATAGAGACCTCTTCGGAACCCTTCCTCGCGAAAGATTCTGATGTATGACGCTGACGTTGAGCCGTATCGGGGTGGTATATGTGGATCGCCTTGTTGGCGGGTTTTGACGGTGTCGAGGGAGTGCATGAGCATATCGCCGGATGAGCCGCCGATGCCACCTGCTAACATGGACTGATACCAGTAGAAAACAAATCAGCCTTTTTTAACGATAGTATTGCTGGGAAAAACCCCCCAACACGGCCTCAGTCTAAGAGTCCTTGATAGATAGAAACACATACGTGAAGATAGGGCGGCCGCGTCTCATGCTCATAATCATCCAGCGGGACGACCGCAGACTGAGCGGCCATATCCATTGTGCGCGATTCCGACGAAGGACTCCTTCTGCTCACGAATTTTTGCAGAATGTGTCTGGATCCGGTATCCTCTGCATTATTCAATTGTGCTGCATTATGGCGATGATCGCCGTGGAACGATGACGATGACGGTGAGGAGGAGGATGGCAATGTCGCAGGTGCGTAGATATCAGGCGGTTTTGAGTCGAGGCTCATGACAATCTTCTGCTGTTTGCCGATATTATTATTGTATTGTCGTCTACCGCCCAATGACTGCGTAATCTATATCGAAATTGTGCAATTCGCCTCACGGAAACAAACGGGTAGTCGCAAATAGGAGATGGTAAAAGAATGGCGGAAGGAAACAACGAAAGAGACGAGGTATGCTCAAAAACGAGTCATCATTTTTGTCTAGTTAGTAGCAGATGCAAGAAATCGATGCGATAACGAGCACGCGATGCGGTCTATGTTCAACATTCGTTGACACTTGACAGTGTTGACTAAAACTGAGGAACTTTTTCGGAGTTGGCAGTTCGGCGGCGAATGATTTTTCTCGGCTCGGACCCGCCGATGGACCGATCTCTGCGATTCAGGGCCAAACGAACCTTCCTATCTACAATAAAATACTTGTTGAATGCCTTCAGTATATACCTAGGTATGAGACTTTGCTACATACGAACCTACACCCAACGCAGCACTCGCTCTGTACAGCAACAGATTGAAACGCATATGAATATCAACAAGCGCAGTAAGAATATCAGAAACAGCAAAAACGTCAAAAAAGCAATACAGGACAGGACAAGAGACAAGACAGAGGTCATCCCTTCGACGCCTAACTGATTGTACGCAATACAACCGTGCTATAAGATCAGGACATAGGAAACTCCCACTCACAAACTGTTCCTTTTACATCATAACTCTAAGAATAACTAATCACCGCTGTCGTCCGTTATTTGACCGGCTTAGTGCCGTGGTCAGATATAGCTCCTTCCTTTCTCCCCCCAAAGTCCGTTGGCCTTAGTGCTCGTGTCGAGCGACTATAGCTCGAGTTTGATTCATTCAGCCATGACAATATATCGTTAAGGCGTTACTAGTAGTCGATGCGGCAACTTTGACAGACAATGTATACACATTGCTTTTGTGAAGACACGCTGTGTTGCAGCAACCTAAACTCGAAACCTTTACTGAGGCTTCTTGCCAGCAGCAGCAGGTCCACCACCAAGGTAGCGCTTCACGTCAGACGCCTCATAGACCTGGAAAGTAACACCCTTGAAAGCCTCCCAACCCTGACGAACCTGAGGAGGAGTGTTCTGGTGGGACACCAAAGTATCAACGCGAGCAGTGAATCGAGCCACAGCACTCTGCACAAACGAGCTCTGGGAGTAACGAGCACGGAAGAAGGCCAAGTAGATGATCAACAGGACCCAGCTACCCTTGGAGAAGGTCAAAGCGGAAAGGACGAGACGGAACAAAAGACCCAATTCGAGCGATGCAACGAGGTACATGCTGGAGTCGTAGTATTGCTTGACAAACTTGCCAATGCTCTCTGCGAGTGGTGACTGCTTGGCAGCTGGGCGGGAGCCGCCGGGAGAAGCTGGTCCAGTAGCTCCCTGGGGAGCGGGCTGGAGCGTAGGCAGCAAGTATGTGCGAGTATAAGTGGCCACGTGGAAGACGGAGTACACGCTGAAAGGAAGAAGGGCAAGGGGGATTTGGCGAGAGTACAGCCACACAAGGGCCATTCCTATACCATATTAGCAGGGCACAAAAACACGTGAAAGTTGGTGATGGCATACCGAGATACTGGACATTCTCATCGCTCAACAACTTGACAGCAATCTGCAATGGAGAGCCCGACAACTTTCCACGAGCAATGTACTGCTTATAAACCACAATTCCGTAGGTAGCCGCGGCGGAAATGAATGCGAGACGGTACGAAATCTTGGCCCATCGAGAGTAGTAGTTGAAGAAGATGTAGGACAATCCATATCGGAAGACGGATAGAAGGAGGGTCAAGTGTCTATGCAAGTCAGCTATGTGTCTTCGATATCATACAGTGTTTCGATCCTCGAAAAGTGTCATTGGATGCGATGATGAAATAGTGCATCCGCCGAGGCTCAAGGCGAGATGGTAATATGCGGTGAGCATGTCTAACGTACCCTACAAACCAACCGAATCTATGCAGCGTGAAACAGTTAGTGAATGATTCTTCAACCTCAAATCAAGCTATTGCATCCATAAGCAAACATACTGCAAAGTCTGGGCCAAGGCCTTGATTCTCTCGCCCAAAGGCAAGGTGGCCGGAGGTGGAGGAGCCATAGTGGTCAACTAGCGGACAGGGCAGGTGATATAGAAAGAACGAAAGATTGTACTAATGAATCTGTTAAGACAGCACTGAACGAATCAGTATCCTCGCTGACAAAATAGTCTATGTGAAACGATGGGAGTCGAGGTGTCGAGAGAGTAGTTAAGGTAGTTGTGGTGGTGTCATGGATAATGGAGAGGACAATGTGGGAGGTTGGTTACGTTAGGCCGACCAGATAAGCTGCTGATTGGCCAGTGCCAGCTCAGCTTGCCAATCTGGCCCGCTTCCGCCATGACGTCCTCTTCCGCCCGATGAATGAAAGATCTGATAACTATTTACTATGAGTACTTATCTCTCTATATACGTACGTCACATCCTAATGAATCATTTTATTGAGCACCTAGACAAAAACAATAAAGACAGCAGAAGAGAGGTATAGCAGGCCAAGAATTACATGACAAGAAGAGAATCAGAAAGAAAGTAATTAGACACAGCATGCTCAACAAGCTTCCGCAAGACCAAAAAACGTGTTTCGTCTGTACAGGGCTCGGAACATGCCATTATTAATAACCTTTCTTCAAAACAATCGAAATAAAAAGAGAGAAAAAGGCATCCTTTTCTTCGGCTGGCCCGATATCAAGTAGTCATTAGCGGAAGCTGGTAGGTGAAATAGGGAAGGTCAATGAGCGTAAGCGGTGGAAAGCAGAGAAAAAGAAAAAAGATACAACGAGTGAGCAGTTGATTTAATAGACAATCGAACGTCGCATGTCTCCATGGCCAGCTCTCTCCGTAAAAATAACCCACGCCATTATTTAGGTCATCGCATTTCAGGAATGGCAGCAGCTTTTGTCCGCTCTTCCTAGCTTGGGAGCGTCTAGCGGAGGGAGAAACCTTTCCGCTTGCTTTCCTTTTCAAGAGGTCGCCCACTCTCAAGTCGAGCTTTCTTCTCTTCCAGATCTTGCCTCTGTCGTTCGAGTTGATCTTTCATCTCCCGATGGCGAGCATATAGTTCGTCTTCGCTCTGCTTCAGTTTGCTCTCCTTTTCGCGGACCTTCTGCTCAAAGACCATCTTCATCTCGGCTTCCATCTTGGCAAGCTTCTGTTCGTGGAGAGCGCGTTCCTCCTCCTGCTTGACCGCGGGGTTCACCTCCTTGAAGACACTTGGGTCTTGAGCAACACCCATCTGAGTGAGCTTGTCGGAGCGGTAGTTCTCGTACAAGACGTTGTTGGTATGCTCCTTGAGTTCTTCCATGTGTGTGCGGATAAGCATTTGACGAAGCTTAACAAAGTCGCAGTGCTCCTCGTTATCAACTTCAATGACACCCCAGGGGTAACGACGGCCGCGGACTTTGCGCCCATCGGGGGTAGTGACCTCGGCGTTGGCACCGACAACAGCGAAAGGCACCTTGGACATGATCTCCTGGTTTTCGGCAATGGTCTCTTCGTCATCAAGCTCGTAGCGGGGTCCCTCGAATATTTGGATGGAATGATATTGAATGTCGGCAAGGATCTATAAATGTTAGTGCATAAAATATATAACATTGTCAATATAGGTCGCTTACTCTCTGCTTGAAGAGTGCAATTTCCTCATCGGTGAGGGTATCGGCCTTGGCAATAACTGGGATCAAGTTGACCTTGGTGTGAAGACGGCGCATGACCTCAATGTCAAGAGGCTTCAAGGAGTGGCCGGTGGGTTGAATGAAGTAAACACAAGCATGGACGCGGTTGTCAACAATGTTCATACGGTTGACCTTGTTCTCAGCTTCCAAGTAGGCATCGAAGCGCTGCTCGATATTCTCGACAATAGGTCTCCACGAGTCGTCGTTGTTGACGAAGTCACCGAATCCGGGGGTGTCCACAACAGTCAAACGAAGGCGTACGCCGTTTTCTTCAATGTCGGCGCTAATTCCTTGGATAGACACAGTCTTGGGGATAATGTCGTGGCTAGGTCCCTTGCGTTCCTTAGGAGGGTAGAGAGAAGTGTTGAATAGAGTGTTGATCAGGGTAGACTTTCCGAGACCAGATTCACCTGCGCTCATTAGCCTCCTTGTCCATATTACAATCACGCCATCAAGTGTACTCACCAACAACCATGACATTGAAGTTGAAGCCCTTGCGGACACTCTTGCGGTGCCACTGGTTTGGCAGGTTGGCAAATCCGACATATCCGGTCAATTTGCGGCGAACAACATTGCGCATATCTGAAGCAGCTTGGGCAGCGGCCTTGGGGTCCTTGGAGCTCACGGTCTGAGCGGTGCTAGCACCACCCATCGGGTTGCTTCGCTCGACAAATGGTGAGGCGGCTTTGCTGGAGGTGCTGGGAATGGGGGAAGTAGGCTTCTCTCCGGGCGCGACGGCGGAACCATTGGTGGCTGTAGGCAACTCCCAGTTAGTAAACTCGAATTCATCCATATCGCTTTGCAATGAAAGCGAAGACATTGATTGTAAGATTGAAAGCGCAGAGGTCTGGGAGGTGGAGCTTCCAGTCGTTGTGCTGTGATGGAGGTCGTTTTGGTCATTGAGGTAGTCAGATCTCGACAGCCGGATGCTTCTTCCATCCATGCTGGAACGGTACTTGACACCCACAACGCGATATCTGGAACTGGACATGATGCCAACCAATCACACCGCCAAAGCTTGTTTTGTAACCAGGAACGCAGTCCTCTGAATAGTCTTGGATCGAAGGCAATCGACAGAGTTTGGATGGATTGTGATGAGAATAGAATTGAGTCTTCTGCTTACCCATTTTTGTGAAGAAGAGACTCGGAGAGTCTCGTGAACGAACGTCGGGAAGGTGGGAATGGATAACGTGGAGGAAAGTGCTGGGTCGTTCCTGCTGGTGTCACAAACGTCAGCTCCAAACATTTTTCCAAGGCAGAGCCCAGGTATCTCTTTCCCTTTCAATTACCCCAATAATGAAACAAAACAAAATAATATTTATTTCTGTTGCGGGGAAGAATGGAGACGGAGGTCGAGTTAAACGTACCGTGGACGAAGGTTCCCAGTCAGGAGAAGGGGAAGGACAACAGCCAAACGAGGGTCAGGCACCTGAAGAGACGATGGTGTCCAAACAATTCAAGAGCAAAAGAGCGTTGAGAAGGGCAACACTCAATCGTCCAAAGAGACAATTAGATAGAATAGAATTAAGAAAAGGCACCGGGGAGGGAAGGGAACACGAAGGGAGAGAGAGCGAGGAAGGAGAGACAGACACAACTCAGGAGTGTCTCTCAGTTAGTCTAGCCACTAGCAAGCTCACAAATTGTCTGGTGGTTTCTGGAGAGCAGCAGGGAAAGGGGCTTGCCGATGGTCCTTGCCTGTTGCGGCCTAGCGCGTTTATAGCTGGCCAATCAGGTGTGTTGTTGGACGCAAGTCACGGGACATGGCAATTAAGCTGGATTATCTAAGCACACGTTCCCCGCTAACGTCGAATTCAACGCTCGCCTCATCTTCAGACGACATATCATTTCCCGTGTTCCACCCCTGACGTGTTTTCTTGTGCCATTCATTTCCATCTTTCGCTCCTCAAGTCAATTGTCTCTGTGCCTGAGCCTACGAAGTACAGAACAGGCATCCTATTGTTACCCAACCTCGGATCTATGTGTAGCATAGAACCCTGCCAATATGCGACATTCCACCTGAGCGACGTATCGTTTCTCGTTCGGTTGATCTCTGTTTATACGCTCCCTTTCGTCCTCGCAATATTAGGATGACGGCTTAGAATACGAGTAAATAAATTGACAACCGGAACAATCATATTAGCAAGATTCCCTCTTGCTACGGAAGCCGAGAAGACAAGTAAACTGACAGAAAGATCCGTTGACAACCACGATGTTCCAGTTATTCAGTTTTTAATATAAGCAATAATAGTCTGGTGTTAGGACGAGTCGTTGTGGCCGACTACACCCCTGTTCGTCAGGGTTATCATAAAAAGCATTTCCTTTTTGCTACGTGCTTTCCCCATGCCAATCGAGCAACTGATAGTGTGCAAGAGAAGGCATAAGGGTGGGCCAAATTGTTGTGGCAAGCCCTTATACCCCGCGCTTTATTCTCGGAATTCTCGTGTTTGTCCATGATTTATATGTGCGAAGGCAACGTCTAGCTTCCGGCCAGACATCTTGGTCTTTTTGGCTCAACGGTATGCCTTGCGGTGAGCGCCCGGAATGCCTCCCCGGAGCTCAGTGACATTGGCAGGTTATGAGATGGTTATTTTTTACCTATAGCAACTAGCAGAGACATGATAGAGCTTAGGGTACGTATTCGGAATCGTACATGACAGATTCGGGTGAGTGCATGCATTTATGCACGCCGTTGCTTTTGATAACTGGGCAATCTCGAACATGTCTCAGAAGTTGCACACTATCTAGAAGAAGCTATCGGACATTCAATGATACTTCCCAAGTTTCGTACTTGACTGTTGACTGGCAACTCGATGGTGAAGCCCGAGTTACACGATAACGGGCCAGCCAGCTCGAATGCGTTGGCTTTGCAGAGTATATACCAGGGGGACCTGGAAGCACAACGTCCATGCTGTGATAAGTGTATACGATTCATTAAGTATTTCCACGGCTGTAAGATGCCAGTTACCGCCGTAAGGCGTGGTAGACAGAAAAACCAAAGGCTAGATTTCCAAATACCCCGGATATACATTGGGGATGTAGTTAAAAGGTCTTCGATGAACATCAATAGCCTCCGTAGCCCAATCTTGAGCGTATTTGAATCAGTGCTTACCACTCGCCGAGACGAGACATATCTCTTATTTACATAACAGCTATACTAACATTCAAGGAGAAAAATCTCTATCAACCCTAGAATATGCCCAAAAGTAGTGTAACGGCGAGAAGGGTTAATCCGGCAAACCTCGCGACTAGCCCCGATTCGGCAATAGCCTACGATCAACTCGGCTCAAATTCCATCCGCTTCACAAGAAAACATTAATCAGCGTCATCTTGCTTTCTTCTCTGTCTTCTTTTCACTCCTCTTCTTTTTGAGATTTTCTGCGTATACCTAATTTATTTTACGACAGCTCGATAATTAGCTAATTGATAGCTACATCCACAATGTTCCGGCAAGCAGCCACCAGAAGAGCAACTCTGCTCTTACGCAACTCCAAACCCACCTCCAACTCCATCACAAACCACTTCGCCACAGCCCAACGACGCTTCGCAAGCACCGAAGGCGGAAACACCTTCGTCCCCAACCCACCCGCACAAAAACGCCGCAGCTGGCGCAACCGCTTCGTCCGTCTCGGTCTTGCCGGCGGCGTCATCTACTTCTACAACACCTCCATCGTCTTCGCTGAAGAACCCACTCTCTCCCTAAGGCCGCAACCATTGGATTCCGAGGATGCCCCTACCTTAGACACAATTGGGCAGAAAGTTGGCCTCAAAGCTCGCGATGAGCCAACCGCGCCGCACTCGACTGATGCGCAGGTTGTAGATCCTCGTCAATCGCAGCACCAGCAGGAAGGTGGTCTGGAAGGATTGGAGCAGGAAGCCAAACATGAAGGCGCATTTAACCCTGAGACTGGGGAGATCAATTGGGATTGTCCGTGTCTAGGCGGTATGGCCTATGGTCCCTGTGGTGAAGAGTTCCGGGAGGCGTTTAGCTGTTTCGTGTACTCCAAGGAGGAGCCTAAGGGCATGGATTGTATCGAGAAATTCAAGTACGCCCCTCGCCCCCCTACAAGTTTTGCTTCTAAAGATATACTAACGTATTTATAGGGGAATGCAAGACTGCTTCCGCCTGCACCCCGAAGTCTACGGCTCCGAACTCCAAGAAGACGAAGTCGACGAACAACTAACCGAACAAATCGCCCAACGCGACCGCGAAGAACAAGCCATTAAGGCTCAGAAAGAGCAGCAACAACAACCACCGGCAGATGCGGTCAAAATCGCAGACCCCGCAGTCTCAAGCCTAAACGATGCTGAGAAACACGCCGAAACCGAAGAACTCCGCAGAGCCAACGAGGCCGCCAAAGCCGCAAATCAGCAGGAAGAGGAACTTGTGCCGAGGGCGTGGCATGAGAGTGATGGTGCCACAAAGACAGAGAAATAAAAAAGTTACCTCTATCTCTGGAATAACTATCTATGTACCATGACCTTTTATTTTTCTTCTACCCCCCATGTCTTTTTGCCCACAAAAGAACCCGTTTTTATATTCATCTCTCTCCTCTCTCTCTGTCCTTTTCGAAGGATTGAAAAATGTACCCTTTACCTGTTTCTGTTTTAGAATTATTTCTTTTGTTTTACAGGGGGTCTAATGCATCAGCGCTTTGTTATACTATAGTTGACTTAGGTAGGAGGAGGATTTAGAAATGGATATTGTATATTACTTATATTATACGTTTACACGTTGGTCTTGGAATTGAGGTTCTCGGGTAAATGGAGATTATGTATTGGTTCTAGTATGTAGTTGGATACATAGAGTAGGATAATCTTGACATACATAATTTTCCCTCTTCAAATCATCAATCTGCTGCTTTCTCTCTCCGTGTCCTCGTCCCCTCTCCCCCTCGCTCTCATGTCTCCGCATCTGGGCAACACATCAACCTCAATTGGTGTAAGTCATACTCTTCGAATGTATGCAAATATGGAGCCATGTATCGGATACACAAGGCGATGTCAATGAGGGTATGGCACAGACTCTTGCTAGCCTCCGGATGATGCTAGGACGACATCCCTGACATCAAGGCGTAGATATGAGCTCCTAGCGACCGAGGCTAGATCGATCAATAAATGGTCCGAATCATAAAGTGCGTGGTTCAAGTCCTGCATCTTGTTAACAAACAAATATCACAAAGCCCCCAAAGAGGAATTCCTACCAGTCAACATCACTCAATTGCAACTTCCGTGAACGAAATCCCGGTCGATTCGACTTGTCCATTCTATTGTCACGCGACGGTCGTTTCTCTGAGACTATTGCAGACGTCTTAGCATTTGTACTCCTGTAAGAGCTCCTCGGGTTTCTTTTTCCATGGGTAATGATGGGTTCCTGGGTAATGATGGAGAGGCCTTGTTCACCTTCGGATTGTTCCGTTTCTCCTGGGTCATAGCTCAAAACGAGGTTCTTAATGCGCTGCTGCTCTTCCCGGTCGGCCTGTTGTTGCGTTTTCATGGCGATTGCAAAGCTGGAATCGGATGGTAACTCAATCGTGCGTGTCTAGACATAAAAGTTAGTACGAATTTACGGCCCCGACATACTCTTGTCAAGCTAACCTGCTGTCGGTTTCCTTTCTTCGTCATGAGTGAGAATGCCATGGTGTTAGCTGGTTGTTGCGGTCTTTCCACCGGCATCTCGTCACTTGCTGTCTGTTCCCGACGAGAGGGCCGCATAGGAAGCGGTATGTCAAAGAGAGCTTTTCTTTCGAATCGGCGACCCTCCATACTTTCAGCCATCATCTTCTCGAATGCTCGATCAAACTCGGCCTCTGCTTCGGGATCTCTCTCTTCTTCTTGACGGGCAACAAAGATCTTCTCGTCCTCTGATTCCGAGTCAGCGCCTTCACCATCTTGATCGATATTTTGGGCAAATGGTTCAGCCTCCTCGGCTGAAGATTGTCCATCGTCAATATCTGGAACTCCATCCTCGTCGAGACCTTCTTCACCATTGGCATCAGAAGAAATGCTTTCAACGTCATCATCCTCTACGTCAGCACCCTTATCACCGTCTTGAACCTTGTAATTCTGGGCAATTGCCTCGCTGAACAGTCGTCCGGCTTCTTCAATGTCATCTGCAATTTTCCACTGAGGGCGAACAAGCGAATACGTATCTTGAATGAGAAAGTCGACATCCATTGGTAGGGGGTCTTTGGTAAAGATGTAGTACTACAACTGTCAGCATTCCGTTAATCATAGAGGGACCAAGATTTATACCTGAAAGTACGTGAGGAAAAAGTCAAGCTTCTTCTTGGCCGAACCGCGGTCGAAGCAAACGCCACAAGTGTCGAGGATTGTGCAAACAAGACGGATACGAAAGAAATCGTCAGGCATATCAAGAATGTTAATCTTGTTCGGTGACGGTGTTCCATTTTCTAGATTCGTCAGTAAACTGTGATGGCCTTGCTGTTGGAAAATGTTATACCATGTCCAAATGCAACAATGCGGTATAATGCATCAAAAATCACGGGAGAGTCAATCATCTTGTAGTTATAGAGCTCTCCAAGATACTTGACTTCTGCAACCCGCTTTTGGTTGAACTTGAAATCATTGAGTTCTAGGCCCAGGGTGATAGACTCCAAAACATTGTCGACTACACCAATAACGAACTCTTGGTGATAGCGGTACAGGGCACTAGCGAGGATAGCCAACAAGTGAATATTGCCGTACTTCACTTTATGTGGTTTGCTAAACACTCGTTCAAGGATATCGACAACCTAGTAATATGTCAGTATGGTTCTGGTCTTCTTCGTCTGGAATATCCACCTCTGATTCCTCCCAGTGAAGCTTCCTGATCGACTTCAGGATCTTGGTATAGTTGCGCTTGTTCATATCCAGATAAAGCAACTTTCGGATAAACAACTCCATCGGCGTCCGTTCCTTTTGTTGGATAGCAGGCCGCTCAGGTGGATCAACGTAGTACATGGCATTTTCGATAATCATCCGCTCTTGCTGACCCAAGTGCGTAGCAGCTTTTTTCCGGCCAACAGTTTCCAAGAACGAGGACATTCTAGGCGATGTTTCCGGATTGCGTAAGAGATACCGTCCGCAATTCTCAAGCAAGTTACCCATAATCTCGATGTTTGTACGCGAAAAGTCGTCCAGACACACCTTGAGGCAGTGGAAAATGACATGCTCAGGCACCACGCCGAATTTAGTCAGTTCAGCCAGGTATCGAATGTTGATCATTCTGACTTGTCCAAGAAACTCCTTTTGTTTGCGACGCTGCAGGCTTCTAAACTCCTCATCCAGATATGTAATCAATCCCTGAGGAATGTCTGGCATGTGCTGTCCAAGGGTAGCCACTAAGCGAGAATAGAGTGGCAGTAGATCCGTACGGCCTTTGGGAATATCCTGTAAAGCCTTGATAAGACGGTTCCGGGAAGCTTTGGAGTTCAAGAAGCAAAAGTCTAGCGCAAGTTGATCGACTTGGTCTTTGGTTTGCAGATCTGGGAGCTTGATAAGAAGCGCATCTACTTGAGCTCCAACGGTTTTGTTAACAATTGCGACAGACTCATTGTCCGCTTCGGCTGCAGCTTTCGAATCTTCCGTTGCAGTGTCTGCTTTTTCGGTGGTGTCTTGTCCCTTTGCTTGCTCATCAGCGTCGCCCTTCTTTTTCTTGCCATCCTCTAGTAGCACAGCTGGCACTTTGCCTTTGAGGTCCGCCAAATTCTCGTAGAATCGCCGCTCTTCTTCATCTTCCCAGATACCTGCACCATCGCCCTGCCCACGGAGGTATTCAGCAGTCTTGACAAGGCCAATTCCTCCAGTTGTCGAAGCATCAGCTGCCTCCTTATCGACCAAGCTAGGCATTTCCACTCCAAGAATCTCACACATAGCCTGAGTGTTTGCTACCAGCTTTTCATGAGCTTTAGATTGTTTTTCGAAATTTGCTTGTCGATCTTCGAAAATCTCGCCACTCTTGACGTACGCTTCGGCATTGCGACGGCTCTGTGCAGTGAGTGCCTTCTGATCGCGAACAACGTGTGCTTTGACGTCCTCCAAGTACCGAGTCAGGATATTCTTGAAGCGCAATTGTAGTTTTTCAGATGCTAGCGGCGGCTCTGTCACAGTATCTCCGTTGGTCTCTTCAGGCTGAACACCACCCTCTGCGGCGGTAGTAGTGCCGTCTGCATCGACAGTCTTGCGACCTTCTTCTGCAGTCTTGACACCCAACACATCCCAACTAAACGACTTGACAAACAGAACAGCAAGAGGGAGGTTCGTATGGTCCCTGTCGTGGCCCAAAAGATCCTTCAAAACCTCCAAAGGATACGGATCAGATTCCTTCTCCGGATCACCTTTAGCAGCAGACTTGACCCTCGACGGTCCATCCAGACTCTTCCCACCCGCACTTGAACTCGCATCCTTATTCTTCGCACCAAGATCATCCGGACGCTCAATATCATCCAGCGTTTTCAGAACCGCAACAAGCCACAACTCCGTCATCACCTTGAGCAGAACCCGATGTCTCGACAACCGCTCCTTCTCCTCCCTCTCACGAACATCCTGACTAAGTGCTTTCAGCTGCGATTTATCCGGTGAACTCAATCCTCGTCCCAGCAACCATCCGATTTGCTTCGTGAATTCATGAGGGCCGAACCGTTGATGTAATGCGCTGACAATCTCGACTCCGGCGGCGACCTCCCCGGGCGACTTTAACTTACATAGACCTTCATAGCATGCCGATATGATTTCCGAGAGATACTTGTGAAGCGATAGCGTGCGGATATCGGCGATAAAAGTGGCGAGCGCAGAAGCTGAGATGCCCGTGCGGAGACGTTTGATGAAGGCGGTGTTTTTCTTGAGTGACGAGTCGAGCGACTTGCTGACTTCGAATATATCTATAATAAACCTTCATTAGTACAAAGACGCATAATGTAAAAATCGTTGCAGGATCATACCACTTTCTCCAGCCCACGCTCGTTCGTTCAGATCGCGGAGCTCCCCTAGATTCAGACCAGTCAGAAACCACAAAATGCAGCAGCTTTCAAGCAGCAAGGAACTGAAAATAATATACGCTTTCTTTTTTGATCCATATCTCGAATACAATTAGCGACGCATGGAGTGCTATCCCAGCGGACTTTGCACCGCTCGATCAAGTTGCAGTCTAGCGGAGAATAATTGTATAAAACGACGGTGTTGGTTGAGTAGTATCAACTCCAGGCGGGACGAAATTTCCAAAGCCAAGCTTCATGCCACATCTGGACAATGGAATGTTGGATATTGGCAAGAATTCTGCAAAGCGGTTGCTCTTTCGTCTTTGCAGCAGGAGAGCTGAAGTTGCTGCTGTGAGGTAGGTAGATCGACACGATTGCGGGCAACTTTGAGATTGCCTTAAATGCCGCTGATTGGGAAAGTGGGCTGGGCCACTAACAAATCGTGGCGGTCGGCCGTGCTTTCCTTAACCGCCTCAGTTTATTTCAGTGAAGAACTGACATGATAAAGAAGCATATGAGTGTATACACGTACTATGCAATAAGGAAGCTTGATGGAATACATTATTAACTATTCCGAACAACTCAGACTGCAATCAGTCCAGCACCAACCATCCAGACACCAGTATCAGCTTGAATATTCATACAATTTCTTCTTTTTTTTTTTAAATAAGCAGTCAGTTTCAAGATAACTACTCCAGAAACCACAATGTAGTAACAAAGACTCGAATCACGTGATGACGTCAGTTTTGGCAAGAATCAGGGCTTCGAAAGGGATATAACAAAGACACACTGGGGTAACTCAAACAGAATAAAACAAAGACAACAGCCCTATACAACATTAATACATAAAAGGACGTGCAGAAACAATAAACCTCGCAGCGATACAAAGCGCCTCGGATCGGAAAAAGATGCAGGGTTAGGGCCAGTGCCCTCGCAGCGCTATGCGATAAACGTCTGACAAGAATAAAAAAAGGATTTGAAATATGTGACAAGAATGGAATCTGGTAAGCGTTTCGACATCTAGGGCGGTTTGTATTTGATGGATCATTTGGGTTTGCGCCAGTAATATTGCTGTGCTCTTGGTCAGTACAAAAGAAGAACGGTGATAGTTGAGAAGAGTGGCTGACCTTGTGCTGTTTCCTGCAATTCCGCAAACCAGGTTTGCGCAGATCATTAACAACAGCCTGTCGACGCATTTCGTCATCATCATTGTCCGGAATATAGTAGAACTCGCTTTCCAGTGCCTTTCCAGCAGCATCTTTTCCTTCGCGAATAACCTCACCAATGCACTTGGTATCCTCAAGGATGGCTCTGACTTCCTGACGTGTGAAGCGTTCGAATACATTAGAGTCCGATTTCCAGAAAGAAGCCGGCAGATTCTGTAAAATTGTGGATAGAGGAGTTGAAGATAGACGGGAATACGCGAGTTGGTTGGCGGCGTGGTTTTGAATGGCGGCAATAGCTGCGGCTCTCCGCTCATCCATCTTTGGTTTCTCTTCTGGCTCCTCTTCCCTCTCCTTCTTCTTCCCTTGTGCCTCCTCTTTTTTGATCTCCACCGGCTGTGGAGGGGAGTGCACTGATCGGAGAGGCTCTGGTTGAGTACGAGGACGAGCAACCCTTATTGGGGAATCACCGGCACGGAACTGAGCCATACGCGGCAAAAGGTTCTCACCAAAGGGACCGAAGGAATGAACAATGGGATCATTTTCTTCATCGTGGTCAGAGAAATCTTCGAATGTGTCTGATAAGGCACTGAGATGTGAGTCATTCAAGCTGTGGTCAAATGTTGTGGTAATAGATGCGTTAAGTGTCATTGCTTCTCTGTTAGCGGGTGTTGGGGACGACGGTTCATCTTCATAAATCGATATCGTGCTATGTAAACGGCGCGGGCTGAGCAAAGGCGACGATGGGGGTATACGGTTTCTGGCAAGAGGCGAAGGAGAAGTAGGCGATACGAGACGAGGTGCTTCTTTAATTGGACTTTGTTGGAGATCACGACGCGCCTTGGAGGGAGAACTAGCATCCCAAGCAAGCTCAGGCTCGGTTGAAGACGACTCTTTGCGTTCATTACGGGGCCACTGAACCAAAACACGAGCATCGTGCACGTCAATCATGATATCGGCATCTTTGATGTCTGACGTGAAAGTCTTGCCCTTTGCCAAATCATATGTTTTCCCCTGGCAGTGCAGTTTTATTCCGTTCCATCCCGTGCACATGATCTCGACGCGGTCACGGTCGAAGGGGTTGCCGGCGGGCTTGTACGTTGCCTTTACGTGAACGCGTGATATTAAGCGGTTAGCGGAGAGCTGGTGGTGGCATGACGCGCTCGATCTTCCCATGAGCAGAGATTCTCCAGACTCAGGAAGCATCAAGGTAGGGACGGTGGACAAAGGGGCGCGTTCGGTGGTACTCGACGAGAAGACGCTACGCTGAAGCTTTGGACGAGTCATAGAGATATGAGGAGGCGACGAGGACATGATATGAGTTGAAGACGTCGGAACCGGGGTGGGATAGTCTCCAGCATCTCGTGCCATTCTTTTCTGCGGTCGAGGAAGAGCCGGTGATGAGCTCAGAGGTTCGAATGCGGGCAGCAACGAGGCAGGGCGCTTCACGCCTGCTGCAGGGCCGACGCCGTTCATCGTGGCCCTGGGAGGAGATGACTCCATTGTTGTATAGAGGGGGAGAGGTTTCCTAGTGAGCAGTTGTGGGTTGAATTGACTATCAATTACAGTCGAGATCTTTCCAAGGTCGAGTCAAGCACGTCAAAGTTGAAGGATTGCACATAAAAAGAACGTCGACAACAACAGGCGAACAGAGGGGAACAAGTAACTAAAAGACAATAATGGTATAAAGAAAGTAAATACCCAAGGAGGCTGGTATTAGACAAGAATTGGTCAAGACCACGACAGTCGAGGTGCAACCATGAAGGAAAATGTGGGAGGGAAATCTTTCGAGGAGGAATGTCCTGGCGGTGGTGGTAGTGTGTCTCGTCTCGTTCAGACCGCGGATGTGCACGACGCTTCACGCTGTGCCCGCTCCGAGACGCGTTGAGCAGGCGCCAACCAAGTCTCCACTGTCGTTCCTCACGCTATGACGGGCTTATATCATTGGGAATTTGCAGGCGATAAATGCACTCATGCCAATTATTTAGTAGGAAATCGATTTCATCGCTGCAGAGTAAACGGGAAACAGCAGCCTCTGAAATTGACTGCAAGGGAGGTATACATCAAGACATCATCCTACACCCAGCAGAGACGCGTCCATGTCGAAAAGTCACGTGTTTCCGTCTCGACTTCCTGCACTAGCCCATTTGGGAAGTTATCGATTTAGATGAACAGAAAATTTTCGTTCTACACTGTCGTATGTAAGAAGCTAGGTGGAATTGTCTTGTAGTATGGTAAATTTATATGAGTTTGGCTATACTATTGTGTAAGGTAAACGAATTGACGCGACTGAGTGCAGTGGCGTGAAATTTTCGATTTTCGCGACGTTGTATGAAATTAGCCCTAACTCGGGAGGTAGATATATATCTGTGGGGTCATCCTCTTGACGAAGCGATGAATTGTAAAACCGATATTGACAAATCTCCTCAGCAGTTATGCTCAAAACTATTCCATCAATACATTACGAGAAAAGATTTACTGACAAGTGACATCTAGAGATGTTCCTTGAGTATACACCTGCAGAACGTTGTGAGATCTACGCATCAACACACGCGATTGTCCGGAGTCAAAACCACCACATGCAGTCAGGCTCAAAATTTCTACCGACTATGATCGTACCTATTGATTCAAGTACATGGAAGCAATTTAGAACAAAACAGACGCTCAATGCAACAAACACGAAATGACGACGGTGTGGAATTCTCGGCACAGCTACGGTATCCATGAAGCATTGATGTAATTGCTGCCAAGGCAGGAATTACACTGATACAACCAGGGACAGAATGCCCGGTATTTTGTTGGTATGAGAAAACTATGGAGTGGTGTATACACTGATAAAGAAAACTTGAGATTGACTACTAACAGACGGAGTGCATGCCTAAGTAGGATGATATATACGAAACTCTTGTATTGCGACAGACTACAATGAAAAAGATAAATAATTCAAGGTAAATATAAAGGGTATAAATCAACACGAATTACGTCACTTTTGGCTTCCGATGAGAGACGTCCATGATTGCTGCAACAGATTGGTAGTGTTCGCCTTTCGAACTGTCGTGCACAGCCGAAATGAGTGGAATCATAAATGTAAAAGCGCTGGAATAGCGAAAAAATCTCGACAAAAATAAAAGAAAGGCCAGCCATTAGATGGCCAAGCCTGAAAAGAAGGGGAAAGTAAATTCAGAGAAATGAAAAGTCACAACCAGGATCGGCAGCGTAAAGTTGTTCAAGCTGACAAATCGCGAATATCGTCAGATATAAGAGGCATGGGATTCCTCAACATTCACACAAAAGCAGACAGAGAAGTTAGGCGAAATAATTTACATAGAGACGAAATATGTTTCGCAAGTGAAAGGATTGTACCAAGTACTCTACTCGTCTAGTACAAGACGAGGGTGGCGCTGCTGCCCTTAGCAATGCTAACAGTGCAGCCATTTCCACCACCAGTGTAGGCCTTAGCGTTGGCATCCCATGCGCACTCCGAGCTAGCACCATCATATCTGACATTGAAACCGAGGACAGCGTCGGTGGTGGGTGTGTTGGGGAAGATCGAGGCGTAGGTCAAGCCTCCTTTGTAGCCGAGACCCAAGTTCATGGGTGCCCAGTTACCCAGGGGTTTGTCGCTATTACCCCAAATGCAAGCCTGTGTCTCGAGGTAACCGGGAGGGTTAATGTAGTACTGAGCCGAGGTGGTCTTTCCTTCCCACTGGTAGTAGGTATCTCCGTCGGGGTTGGCAAGTGCAACGGTTTGTCCGGGGTTGACACAGGTGGGGAGGGTTTCACTCTCAGTACCTTCAAAAAAAAGTCAGTTTTATTCGCGTCGAAAATATAAATCAAATATTAGTTTGAAACTTACCAGGGTAGTCAGTACGGCAGATGCAAACGGTCTCAGAAAGGGTGTTCTTAACAGACAAAGCCTGAACACCAGGAATACAGAGGGTTTCATAGTCGGTGTTGGTTCGGACTAACTTTCCGCCAGAGCACTTGATACCACCAACAGATTGACCGGTAGCACCTTGGGTAGAGGGCCACTGAGACTTCAAGTAACCTTCAGGACACTGGTAAGAGCAGAAAGCACCCTCTGTGCAAGACTCGCCGTTAACAGCGGTGACGATGGTCTCAACGAGAGTCTCAAGGGAGTTGTAAGTAGGGTACTGAATACCACTCCAGCCTCCAATGTTGTGGTAGTCAAGAGCAACCGCACCGTAGTCTGAAGGGAAGGTATCGCAGCTAAGCTCACCGTCGGGGAAAGCAGCATCAATGCCAGTGGCGCCGCTAGAGCTGCTGCTGGCAGTTGTGGTAGCAGCAGGAGTACTGCTAGTGGTGGGCGTGGTAGAGGTGGAGCTGGTTGTAGGAGTAGCTGAAGTAGTAGGGACGGCCGAGGTGGTGATCACTGTGGAGCTCGTGGAAGACGAAATGGAAACGGTGGTTTGAATGAACTCAGCAGCCTTAACGGAGATACTAGTGCTGGTGGTTGTAGCGCAAGCACCGGAGGGAGCAGCGCCGTCAGCCCACTTGTAGTCACCGTTCTTGATACCCTGGCAAACATCGGCGTAAGGTACTGGAGTCCCGTCAAGCTGGTAGACAGTCACTACTTCGTCGACAGTGGAGGTTGCGACAGTATCACGCTTGTGAGCATGGTGGTGAGCGTGGTGGTGACCTTGAGCGGCGGCCAAGGTGCCCGCAGCAGCAATGGCGACGGTCGCAGAGAGCTTCATGGCGACCGTGATCGTAGATAGTTCAACGCGTTCCTTCGTGAATTGAGCAAGAGCAATTGGCTATAATTGTCAAGCAATACTGTTAGCAGCTGTTTATTGCAAATTCGACTTGATATTTCTCTTTTGTGTCCTGAGTTCAAGACCTGGACATTCCTGGAGCGACACCCGTAATCCGTGGATTATGCGCGTCGTCCCAATCGATGCCCTGACAACCAGACGGCTATATATGGGACACTCCAGACCAGCCTAAACCAAACAGATAGCAAAGGGCGTACGTACAGATGCTTCGAAAGCGCAAAGATCAATTGATGGTGTTTGACGGAACGAAATGAACGGACGTCTCGAGACGTTTGATGGTTGTTCGTCTCAGCCAACGGCGGAATTCTTGTCGAGAGCAGCCAGGTAACACGAAGCGAGTGCGAAGAGTGAAATCACTTAAGTGAAGAGAAGTTTCCTAACGAATGTAATAGAGAGTGCCGGGACTCTCTGGGTCAGAGGGAAACTCAAGTGTTCGGTGACACAGGAAATTGAAGGAGGGTGGTAGGAGGGTGGTGAAGAGGGTAGGAGGAAGGGGCGGATTGTTAGATAAACAGTTTATTTCGCCAGGGGGGCAGTGTGGACATGGCGGGCTTGCAGACGGGAGCCAGGGGGTGCGTCGCAGTGCTTTAGCCTTTTGCCCCGTCTCTATGCTGCTGTTTAGCCTCTACTAGCAGGGAAGCTAGCCGAAATAGCTAGACCAGTTTGTGCCTAGTCTATACTAGTGTATTACAGATATTAAGCAGTCAAGTTGGCCTGCCCTACACCGATCTTATGTAAAAATACGAAAGGTGCGTAGTCTTGAACTGTATCTCAGAACACAGCAGCCCATAACCAAAAATTCAACGGGATCATCAGACCTCTGACTGGTTCAATCTTAAATCACAGTAATATTTAGCAGGCCAACCACAGTCCAATAATACAACCAAGTGGAGGACGGCCTAGCTAGATCGAGCAGGTATGTGCGGTATTTGCAGAGGGCTCTCCTGCAAAAACAAGGGAAACAATAGGAGAGAGCCATGGCTGCGCTTGTTTGGGCTTTTCCTGTTCCTGACAAGAGCCCCACTTCGTAGTATCTCTGGAAATTGTACATAGTCCTCATTGACCAATAAGCGGCTGAGGTGAGACACAAGTGTGCCGGATAGTGGGCTTAGCCAGCCAATCCCCTTGCCGATCCTCTAGTTCGTCCATATTGCCTGAACTTTCTGACCCTCGGTACGTAATGTAATATGCATTACAGTACGTACTACGTACTCACAGTACATAGGAGTTGGACTCCGCAAAGTACTTGCGTAGAACCAAATCTTCTATCGTATGCATCGTCGTATCCTTCTGAAGGCTTTGTCTCATCTTCTATCTCAGCCTGAGCCAGGAGGTTTCAGCAAGGCACTTTCGGGCCAGTAACACGGGATGAGATCTCCCTCTGTTTACCCGGCAAGGCCCCAACCAGCAATCCTTCCCTAGCAGAGTTGTCCCTCTGCCTGCAAGTCATATCAAACCAGAAATCCAATTGAGATCTACTGGACTAGACGCCTACTACATAGTAGGCGTACGTAGTTTCCTACGCGGATAAGCGGGGACTCTTATGAATTTCAATCAATTCAGAGGTCTTAGAGACGAACGGTGCCTGCGCTAGGCGTCCTTGGACCTTCAAGTGTAAAATACTCTCCGAACGGCGTACGTAATCTTACGGAGAAAGTTAATATCCGGCCAGACATCTTCGACCCCCATCTGCAAAGCCTCAACCAACGTACGCCATTGTCTCACCATTTAACACATGGGGGATTAGATCTTACAACCAAGTTGAACCAACAACTATGATGCTGACTACAATAGCCTCAGTAACTAAGTATCGGAGGGTATTTGCAAGACACGAACGAAATTCACACTTGTCCTGTACTGTACGCCGTTGTCGTAGGATTCGTCTGATCGACAGCTTCCCTTCGCACCTAGCCAGGAAGACCCGAAAGTGAGAGCCTGTACCTTGGTACGTGGTTGGATAGTGCAGTCGATCAAAGTCTCAATACTACTGGTGCGGCAGTCTCAATCGGCAATGCCTTTTCATGCCTTCCATGCCGTGATAATCTCCACAATCGCAGTCGCAGTACAGAGTCCTCCGTAACTATGTGTAACGGAACACTTTGGGATCGTAGAGTGCATCACGAAAATCAGATCTTCTATGATTCGGCGAGAAGAAGAGATCCTGGTGTGAGATGTGCTGGTCAAATAAGATTACGCTCGCCTTTCTGGAACAGTCATGTCAATCAGGTACTTTGTGCCACTTTCTAGCCAACGCACACACCACAGAGTAGAGAAACCGCAGTGTAAGTTGAGGGACTACCACGACAGCTCGTAATGGCACACACTCCAATTCCAATTTCGATAAAGAGATATTTGCCAACTGTGTCTTTCGTCTGGAGACTCCATAGTCTGTGCTACTGAATCGCTCATTGTACTACGTAGAACACAGGTGACACGCGGGCCATGCTGGCATGCAGGAATCTGTTGTCGATAACGAGTCGGCGACCACTGACAGTTGACACTTGAGTCTTGAAGACTTGAAGAAAGCTGGTTAGACGACTAACCATTTCCTTCATGGTCAGATCATAAAGATCATGAAATATTGAAAATTGAGCCAGCCACAAAGCATCGAACGTTGGATCATGAGAAGGGTGAAACTGCCTAAGATCCGTTAGCGTCGAACTGCGATAAAAATCGCCACTGCCGAGCTGACGTTTGCTTGTCACTTGATGCCTGATTCTTGAGGCTTTGAACCTGGAACTTTTGATATCATGTGACTGCAGCCTCACGTGATAAGCTGACTTTAAGAAGAGCTAATCCGAAATTGGCTAGTATCATGATAAGGTCGAACTAACGTGGGGATGGTTGGCGGTGAGTAGCCACAACCAATCAACAATGAGGAATGGCCGGCATCGAGACCCGCTTTCAATGCCAAGTCAAGTCAGTAATTTTTTTTTGAAGGTTTGATCGAGAACTTCTAGGCTGAACGAATTTTGATAATCACATATCAGACAAAATGCCTGCAGCAACAGAAGCCTTGACCACGAAAGTGGCGTCAGGAACTCCCTATCAACTTGATGACAAACAGGTAACTAATTCTGAGTTGCGTCGCATTCAGGTACTCCTGCTTATCGCTTCCTACACAGGTCCTCCGAGCCTCGACCGCACTTCTTCGTCATATCAAGTCTGAACAAAAAGACCAAGAAGAGACTTCAACGAAGAAAACCCTGATTGGCGACGATGACGATGAATCGGACAGCGAGAGCTCCCCGTCCACCAGCGAATTGGTATGGCTGGTCATGACAACCAAGAAGCACGTGGTCGACAAGAACCGCCTGAAGCCCAGCAAAATCAGCCTCCCTCACTCATTGAACAAATCCTCCTCCTTGAACATATGTCTTATTACCGCCGATCCGCAACGTTCAGTCAAAGATATTGTCGCTGACCCTGCCTTCCCATCTGAACTCTCATCCCGTATTACCAAAGTTATCGGTCTTACGAAGTTGAGGGATCGCTATAAGAGCTTCGAGAGCCGACGACAGTTACTTTCCGAACACGATGTTTTCTTGGCTGATGACCGAATTATTATGCGATTGGTTGAGACACTTGGAAAGATCTTCTACCAGTCGAGCAAGCGACCAATCCCTATACGTATCGAGCAAATTGAAAAGGTCGACGGCAAGCGCGTGAAGAAGGATCCAAGGAGCAAGCAGTCTAAAGAGGAGCGAAAAGCTAGCTTTGCTTCACCTCAAGTCGTTGCGAAAGAGATCGAGAAGGCCCTGAACTGTGCGCCCGTCTACCTCGCTCCTTCTACAACGACATCGGTGCGCATTGGATCTACCAAGTTTACTCCAGAGCAACTAGCAGAGAACGTCAAGGCAATAGTCAATGGCTTGACAGAAAAGTTCATTACAAAAGGCTGGAGGAACGTTAAAGCTATCCACGTTAAGGGAACCAGTACAATGGCTTTGCCCATCTGGCTCGCTGATGAGCTGTGGTTGGATGAGACAGATGTTCTAGAGCAGGAAGAAGAGAAGAATGCAACTGAGAACGACAAGAGCGGCAATAAGCGAAGAAATCCCGAAGAGGACGATGCCGCCCGAGGACAAAGCAAGAAGACAAAGAAGATCAAAGCGGCCGCAGACGAGGACGAGGTCTCCCTCAAAGAGAAGCTCCGAAAGCAAAAATCGCAGGCTCTTGAAGAGGGAAAGGTTCCTGTTAAAGTTACCAAGAAGAAATAGCCTTTGTCTCTATTAAATGGTCTAAGTGTTTGCATGGGTTCTACGGCGTCTAAAAATTCTCCATGATTTTCGATTCGTTGGTTCAGTTGTCTGGCTGTTCGCATATTGATAGAATCTTTAGTTAATTGTATATGATGTTTATGCTTCATTTCGTCCAATATCATTGAATTAGAGTAATTTGCTCCTATAAAATAGTTTCTGAAATGCCTGCCTCTTAGCAAAATCCCTGTATAGCCGAGGCGCGGGAATCATCGGTCTCTATCGGTCTTGGCTAGGATAACCGGCCGCACGGCGATCTCTTACCCGCGTTTTCTCTGTCGTCACCGAACACCACCAAGCTTGCATTCAATTGTGTTGCAGGACAACCCGAAGACTACCGTCAATGCATTTGGTCGTTTGAAGTTTCGAAGATTGCGCGCTCAGAAAATACACAATGATCAACGTTGCAAGGCCTTCGGTACTGCGCGCTGTGCGCTCGCAGATTCATCCCTCACGACCGATTTTCGACGCCCGGTTATCGGCGCTCACACGACTATTGTCGACACTCGCAGTTCTCGAGCAAAGAGGCGGCAAGCTCTCGCCAGCTTCACTCTCTGCAATCGCCGCTGCTCAGAAATTGGGAGGCTCGGTTACGGGCTTCGTTGCTGGTGAAGGTGTCAAGTCATCAGCTGCTGCTGAGGCGGCGAAGATTAAGGGAATTGAGAAGATTGTCGCAGTCGACAATGCTGCTTATGAGAAGGTTTGTGGCACACGCACGCAATAATGGAAAAGGGTCAGGAATTTTGAAAGCTCATTGTATTCCCATCATAGGGCTTGCCCGAAAATTACGCTCCCTTGCTCGTGGACAACATCAAAACCGGCGGATATACACATGTGATCGCTGGACATTCGGCGTTTGGAAAGGGCCTTCTACCTCGCGTCGCTGCTTTACTTGACGTACAACAAGTCTCTGATATTACTGCCATTGAGAGCGAAGATAGTACGTCGAAGCTGCACCCATAGAAAACCGGCTCAGCGGGAACTGACCGTAAATAGCTTTCGTCCGACCTATCTACGCCGGTAACGCTATCCTTACCGTCCAATCCGAAGACCCGATCAAAGTCATCACCGTCCGAGGCACCGCTTTCCAGGGTGTCGAGACAGAGGGAGGTTCCGCAGAAATCGTCGATGGCGCAGACCCTAAGGCTGAAAGTACAACGGAATGGGTTTCAGAGGATCTTGCTAAATCTGACCGCCCCGATTTGGCGACAGCATCTCGCGTCGTCTCTGGTGGTCGTGGCCTGAAGTCCAAGGAAGAGTTCGACCGTGTGATGGTACCATTGGCCGATGCTCTCGGCGCAGCCATCGGTGCCTCTCGCGCTGCTGTGGACAGTGGATATGCCGACAACAGTCTTCAGGTTGGTCAGACTGGAAAGAATGTCGCGCCTCAATTATACCTTGCTGCTGGTATCTCTGGAGCCATTCAACATTTGGCCGGTATGAAGGATAGCAAAGTCATTGCCGCTATTAACAAGGACCCCGAGGCCCACATCTTCCAAGTGGCTGATGTTGGATTAGTGGGAGATTTGTTCGAGAAAGTGCCGGAGTTGACTGAAAAGCTTAAGAAATAGATATACCTGTGAATAATGAATGTATGTTATTGTTGTATTGAAGGCTCTGTAGACCAAATTCTGGCTTATGGCACACATTTACATGGCATGTAAACCTAAGTACTTTAATCGTCTTGGGAATAAAGCCTTCTTCAATTGGAGATGGAGTGCCCCAGGCATGATGATTATGCCATGTCTGTTCATCGACTTGAGGAATTCCTACCATCCGAGCTCAACTTCATCCTCAGTCGCAGCTACTCATCATCTCTTTTCAATACATCCCCGAAGAACTCAACATGGTCAGCACAAGAAGTAGCAGAAGACCGCCGGCTCAACGGCCTCGTACAAGTTCAGTGTCTGCTCCAGAAGCAGTATTTTCGGCTGCAGACTTTTAACGACTCAGAGGACCTATACAAGCATGCTACAGAATACATCAAAGCCACACCGTCTCATGAAGAACTCGTCTATACAATGTACTGAAAGGATGGACCCAACTTGTACTGGATAAACTTGATGTTAATCAGGTATGGAGGCTTCCTTATTGCAGGTAAGACGTATAACTCTTATACCAGATTTAGCGACACTCATCACGATTTGTCAAACAAAAAACGACAATTCTGTTACTGATACCATGTGGATTCGTATAATGCCGTCTGGACTTTAAAATTGTCACCAAGGATGGATTCATCGTGGAGAGACTCACTGGCAAGCTGAGGGTCTACTCACGTGGCCGGAAACACAGGATTTGTATTATTTTGTTGGAACCAGCAAGTCAGTCCTCAAATCAGGTTCATTGGATAGGTGACTGACCTATTTGTGGTATTATAGCAAGTGCGTTTGCTGGTGGTCCTTATGCAGATTCCAGCAAGGAGCCTGATCTCGGAATGCGAGTAGGCAACAAGCCACTTCCCACCTTGGTTGTAGAATCGGGCTGGTCTGAATCGTTAGACAGACTCCGTGAAGAGGCGAGACTATGGCTGGCAGGCGGCAACGCTACCGCCGTTATTGTCATATGCTGGACAAGTGTTGCCAACACGGACCAAGTCGAAGGCGAGGTTGAGCTGTATGTCCTAGATGGATATGGCAGTCCGGTTCTACGACAAACAGAGATTGTTTACCCAGAACCCCCTCCGGAGCAAGGACGGGTACAGATCATCAGACTGACGAGATGGATGGTTCTTGGGTCTACTATCTCACCGGACCGCGGTCAGATGACCTTTTCGATTTGAGAATTGACGATTTGAGATGGGCTGCTGCTCGTGCGTTGGGATTTATGTACTTAGTACCTGCTTCATAGTTGGGGCTTTTGATTTAAAAAGAACCACTGCATTTATGCTATCTTGACAAGAGAGGTTGACCCTTAAGAGCTACGCATGTATCCCAGCCTGCCGAAGGGACGTCGTTCATAGCTCTTCCTCGCTTTCTTAGTTTCGGATCTTCTCGACCGACAAACTCTACATGATCCAAAATCTACACGCAGCTGGACCTCCCTTCCACTCTGATCGTGGAGGATATGGCGATTTATCAAAGATGAGACGAAGCGCGAACCTTGGCCGCCACGATTCTCAAGAACTAACACATCATGGCTCTATAAAGTTGCCCTTCTCGATTCTGGTGGTATACAGCTTTGGTTGAAATGCATCATCTGTGAGCCCCAGCTCGTTTGCTATGATTCTCTTTGAATGGATCGAGTCGAACCCATTCCGGTAGTCTTTTGGCAAGAGTGTTTTCAAAATAAAGATGCCCAAGCAGGTGAAGGCCTAAGGCCTTTACCTAGGTTTGCTGTTGTTCCTGTCTGAGTGACTTGATTTTCACGTTTTTCACGGTCGTCGAGCGGCTTGATGCTCTTCCAAGTCAGGTCTGCAGCGATCCAATAACTGAACTCAATCCGGCACCACAGCTTCAACCTGATGCTTATTAGAATGGTAATGGGCATTGTGTACATACATCGCCCGTACCGTCTGCGTTGAACTTGATCGACCTGCCCCCGTACTATAGCACCATTCATCCTCCCCACATGGTATAGAGCAGAGTGCTTCATTCATCCTAGGGAACTTCCCGGTCAAAGATATGCTTTGATCATTCAAGGGCTGTAGAAAGAACGTTGAAACAGCTAGGCTGCAGAGATTGATGAATGAGTTACGTAGGACACAGATCTATCTGCAAGTGACACGACTTCGGGACGCTGGGTGCGACCCCCTCGCATAGATTTGATTATTCTGAACCAGCTATTCTAATGTGCATTAATTTAACAACCTGAGATTCCACTGCCCAGTAAGTTCATTCTTCACCAAAGTCACGCTAGACGTCTTCCCCACCTCCTCTCGGTCTTCAGGGTTGTCAGTAAACGCATCGAATTGACTCTGAAGGCTCGCCTTATCTTCCGCAGAAATGGCGAAAAGACTGGCTAGAACAGACTCCTTCAAGATATCAACTTTGCGCACTTTTGAATCGAGGACAATCCAGATCAGGAAAATAATGGATAATGAGACCTGGGTTCCCAAGAAGATTAGGTACGACCATCTCACGATAATGTAGGATTCAGAAACATTATTTTGTCCTTGGAACGGGGAAGCGAAAATTGTACGGAGCCTGGAGGATATGATCGTATTAGCTAATATTTCAAAGTATAAGTTCGAGAGATGTAACTCACCAATTGGTAATTCCTCTAGCTGTGTTACTTAAGAGACTATCAACGGTATCACGCATTAGGCCATCTCTGGCCGTTCCGGTGGTAGCGTTGACACCGTTATTTCTATACAGTGCCGTACCCATAGCATAACTAAAAGGTGTCATATCAAAAAGGCCCGAGGTGCCAGTGTACATGTAGGCACCCGTCAATGTATTCTTGACTACATCGGATATAGACCCCGAAACTTGATAGTAGCTGTAATTGAATCCGTCCACAGTAAAAGTTTTGTTGTAAATGATAGATGCATGTTTTCCGTCTGGCAGATAACCATATTCATCGAACCAAGTGACGTTGCTGGTCGTCGAAGTCACATTTGTAAAGGTCGTTCCATTGATTGTCGTCACATCGTATGTTTCAACACACATGTAGAATAGGGCTTCGACGGCACGTGCATACTTCGTAAACAATGCCGTATCATTAAGTGCTGGTGCACCAAACTCAACAGCATCAGTCGTATTCAAATAGATGATCTGAGCTGCAGCTATCGCGTTATGCTCAAAACTCTCATTGGTGAAAGTGTACAATTTCGACCAAGAGTCGTTATACCCTTCTCCGAGGTAGATAATGGTCGAATTTAAAGCCCAGTTTTGCTTTGGCTCGAAATAAAACTGCTCGTTCTGAGACAGCCCTGTATGCGTACAATTGGTACAGCTCTCCGACCACGTCGAACCGTCCCATCGATCTGTTGCGGTGGTAGTGCAGCATTGCTGTGCCAACTCTTCGACAAGGAGTTTATCCGTTATGTCATTTGTCTGAACACAGACTGCAAGAGAGCTGAAGGATGGCCATTTACAGTTCCCTGTCGCACAATCTGGTGTAGTGTAATTGTAAGTTGTGTTGACTGAGGTGTACATTGCGCTTATCATGTAACCTTCTATTTGGTTGATTGCTGAAATGAAATCACCTGCAACATTGATATTTGGTTAGCCCGGGTCTTGCTCAGAGTTAATGAGGGGGACCCACCGGTATCATTTATCATTCTATATATTGTAGCGCTTTCTCCGTTGGCGACGTATCGTATATCCTGACTAAGGACCGCCTGTGTTATGGTCGAAGTCACAGCAGAGGTTACTACGATAATGGCAGCTAATAGGACGGAAAGCCTATATGAAAAATAAGTTGCCGGTAAGTACGAAGCTACTGATCATTGATACCAATGAAGTCAAGACTTACCTTCCCTTCGTACTAAACAGAAGCATAATGCTCCCCCAAGCCCCTCGACTGGCGCTATCGAATCTCTCAAAATCCTCCAACGGCCTGTTCTTCCCCATGAACCAAGTCCACTTCATCTGCGAAAGACCCTGGACAACCGGGAAAACAAAAGTAGACTGGCAAATAGCAGTCAAAAATGCCAAAAGAGTGTTGAGCGTAATACCTAGCGGCCACGAAGGAACCTTGTGCTGATCGAACTGGCGAAGCACAATGGCAATACTCATGAAAGTAGCGGCACTAATAAAACAGGAAATGTACTCAAGGGTCCAGCCCCGAGGTAGAACATCAGACAACAAATATGAGATCTTCCATCTTCTTGATGAACGTCGAGCCGGATTGAAACCCTTGCCTTTGTCGTTCTCCAAGTCTCGGACAAAAACTTGTGAGGCAGTTTTGCTGGATGCTGGAGATGCACTCCTTCGTCCTATATCGGATATGCTGGATTCGGGGAGGCTTGCGTTTCGCTCGGGATAGTATGGCGGAAAGAGTCCAGTGGGCGATGCTGGACTGACCGGAGAGACAGCCATAGCGTCCTGCGACTCATGATGGGGAGAATGGCTCATGATAAAATACTAAGAGAACACAACAACTAAGCGAATGAGCATGGAAAATATATCACGATAGAACTTGTCTCAACGGGCAAGTATCTGATAGAGCAAAGTTTTTCACACACTCGGTGCTGTCCAATCTTATTATACCTGCGCTCAACTTAGAGAATCCAACATCAAGTCAGGCTTCCACAGCCGCTTAACATCCATACCCTACATATCTTGAAACAGACCTGCGCGCTTCTGGTTACTTGCAGTGTCTTGATCTGCAACTAACAATTAAGCCTAGTTGTTCTCGACTAATGAGACGCCATATATCCACTGTAGCAGCAATACTTTGCTGCTGTTGTGCCGCATGGTGGGTCAACGCCTTGAAGTTGACCAGTCCGGATACTTTTCTAAAATAAATCTGCTAAAAATTGAACTTACCTACCTATGAGCCTAAACTAAATCAGATGAGGGGCTATGATCTGCCTCGCTCCCTCAGGGATGTTGTTGGTACTCCGGCCAATGAGAACGGCTTAGTATGCGCCGAACATGCGCGCGCATACATAGTATGTGGGAACATGGATCGTAGTATGCACGCAGTTGCTATTTTTGAGTATTTCCTCTTAAAATTGTTTAAATAAGGGCGAAGGAGGAATTGAGAAGTTGTACTCATATCACCCACCTTCATGAGGGCTCTAGGCCTGCGATGATCTCAATGCGACAATTAAGGCTTAGGTACGCCCAAATTGGAAATTTCGTTTGCTATAGTTGGTGACGGTTATCTGCTGATTTTCAAGCATATTTGTGATTGCCAGGGGAAAAAAAAATATAGGAATCTATTTATCGGGACTTATGAGTTCTTGATATTTGATTTGATAAATGGTCAAGAAGATTGCATTGATGGCTAGAAGAGGGTGGTCATTGGTGTTGAACAATTTGGCCTATTCCTAGGAGAAGTTTCTTGTTATTATTGGAAGTAGTTGGTAATTATAATATGCCATTCTATGAGTTCCATGAAATCTACTTGTCCGCATTTGTTTCCTTGGGTGATCCGTCCGCGTTTGGTCCGGTGTGTGAGCGGTGACTGTACTGTACTAGATGTACTTGTCAAATATAATATATTCATTATTCAATTCATATGTTTATCAAGAGTAAGTCGTTATTCATAGATTATCTTCATTTGAATTGCCTTACAAGTAGATGATGGCGAGCCTACACGCTACATGAACCTTGAAGCTTTTTACCTTGCGTTCAGTTAGATAGAACTAATATTGACCCCTTCTAGTCTACCTTTCCCATATCTTCCCGCATAATCATGATTGGATGAATTTTCCAAGCGAGTACTCTCTGGAAATGTCGGCATGTCTATCAAACCCCCCAATGAAGGCTAGATTCATCTCGATCCCCGGCATTCGTAGCCTCTGGGGAACGTTGATGGCATACGTTTCCAGCCTAGGATCCCACAGATTGGCTAGGTCATAGTCGGCCTCTCTGTCCTGGGCTTCCAAGTCCAGATAGCCCGGCGCAAAGTACTCCAATTGGCGCGCCCATTCATCCGGGGTGTACATATCAAACTCAAGCTGTCCTCTTTGCTGAGCGGTATACAAAATACCGATAAGTGGTTGGTCGATATCTATCCTACGTTTCTATATTAGCTCCTTCTTTAAACGAGTGATGCGGCAAGAAAGGCAGAGAGATTTCTTACGGTTTGTTCCATCTGGCAGCTGCCCAGCTCATTTCAAGAACCTCGCCCAAGAACCAGCCCTGCACATGTCTATATAAGATGAGGCCACCCATCGCCATAGGCCGTAGTAAGGCATAATGTTTCAGTTGCCCGTTGATTTCAAAGTTCATCAATGCCAATCGACCTTCATTCAAACTGTCTTGATCAATCACAATGAATCCCCGCGGAGTGATCTTCGGAAATATAACCATTCCGGAACGGGTCATAGAGACCGCGCGAAAATCTGCAGGGTGTACATAATAATTAATCAACAAATTTGGTAAAGAACTGAAACTTGGGTCATCTGCTACTGCGGATAAGGGATCAACCATCGTGGCAGGGATATGACAAGAGTCCCAGCTATAATGAGTCATTGGGTGGGACATCGAATGATTCTCATGATTGTAAAGAAGGATGAGAATTTTTAGAAGGCGCTTGTAATTTTCTGAATGTTGTTCCCTGTCAACTGGAGCTAAGCAGATAAAGCGCTTTTGATGGGCGAGGTATTTAGGGAGAAGATTCGGAGGATAGTCTAGTGGCGAATCTCGTAAGGGTGCGCGGTGATGATAAGACTAGATTATAGTCAGTTTAGAAGCACTTTATAAAGATAAGATGGGATGCTTGTTGAATTACATCTCGGAAGTTTTGATCTGTGGAGGCTCATCTTTCAATAAGTGCCCGTCGTTGCTGCATCTCTTCGTTAAGATTGGTCTTTGGAATCCATTCTTCCTACTAGGAGTTAGTTAATGATGTGAACTTAAAAGAGAGTACACACCTCTATAAATTGACACCAGCCTTTTGATTCCTCCTTAAGCTTGTCATCAGACCAATCGTCATTTGGGTGAAGGCGAATCGCTGAAGGAATACCCCCCGGCCAAATATCCTCGGACGAGAGTATATGTTGAAGCATATCTTATCCCCTTTCTATAATATAGATATTTCGCTCTCACCGGATTAATGCCATACTTATTTAAGGGAATCTTATGGCGTACACTCTGAAAGCTCAGAAGATCACACCATTTTGTCGCTGCAGACAGCATATTTTCAGTAACTTACTATGTAGCGACATGAAGTGTGGAGTCTTCGTGGGCTAAGAGCGATATAGCTTATTGGTCGGAGCACAGTATCTGGTAAATTAATACGCGTATACCTATTTCCGGTGTGGTTCTGTAATACCCACGTACATACTCCGTACTCCGTACATACGTGCGTACGTACCTGCAGCTGCAACGCATGACTAAAATGTGCCTCCAAGTTGACCTTTAGTTCAACTTTGAGTGCTCTGCTTACCTTAGAACAGCTGAGGAGAACTGGGACCTGGCATTGTTAGTGCACCCGAATCCACTTCTAGCTACATACTTCGGACCATGACCAGCTCGGGTTAGTTATAGATGGTGGCTTGAGATATTACCTATTCAATGACTGTACCTGTACGAGACAATCTTTTGACTGAGCCCGTTAATGCATGGAGTCGAACTGTAATATCCTTTCAGTTCGGGCGGGTATCTTATTTGTATTGCAGGAGAGGTGATTTAAAAATACAGACTTCTCCTCTCGCCCACCCATGTCTATTCAGCTACTCTATTTCTGTCGTTCTTTTTTGTCCTTGATTTAAATTGCTGTTGGGCAGTTTCTGCTCGCCTATCCATTCGCTGAGGTTCCAATCCTTAACACAGTTCTTTTTCGATACATTCTTTCAAATATTCTTTTCTCGCTACATGCGTGCTGCTATAGTGTTCCTACATGTCGAACGCCAGCGTAGTCCCTCGAGTTCGCTTCCTTCAATGGATACTCGCATTCTGTCTATTGAGTTGAGCAATAGCTCAGACGACTTACTATTGTAATGCAACTACGACTTGTTACAACGGAGCTTGTTGCGGTATATCAGATGGCGAGGGGGTAAGTACTCTGCGGCCAGAATTCTCAAACAGAGACGAAAGAGCTTTCTATTATGTGGATATAAGTGAGATATTATACTGACTTCCCTAGATCTGCGGTTATGGCCCCGATTTCTGCGGGGATACTTGCGTGAGCAATTGTAATGCAACAGCAGAATGTGGTAGATATGCATTAGAGCCCGGAGCCACATGTCCCTTGAATGTAATTAGCAGTTCCATCCTCTTCTCGGATAGGTATAGAGACATGACTTACATTCTTACTCGACAGGTTTGCTCCTCTCCTTGGGGTTTCTGTGGTACCTCAAGCGAATTTTGTGAAGTATCTGCCTCCTGTAATACCTCGAGCATGACAGACACTTGTTGCCAAAGTAATTGCGGAACACCTACCGTACCGTCTTGCTCTTCAAACGACGTCTTCAAGAGAGTCATCGGATACTATGAAGGGTGGTCTTCAAATACACATGCTTGTGATTACTGGAGTCCCGGTAATATTGCTACGTCTGGTTTGACTGTCACAAATCTATTCCGCTTACACCGGCACCGACTGTTACATTTCAGATTGTGTTGATTGGAACTCTGGTCAATGTAAGACTGGGTACAGTGTTCTGGACTACGTGCATGACGGCTCCTACGGCATGATTGAGGATTCAGACAGCACGGTGTGCAAAACTGGAAAAGAAGGCGACACTGACGCACAATATCGCCTAATTTGTTGTCCTACCGACACCATGCCCACGGGTTGTACTTGGGAAGGTGCCGAAAACGGTCAATGCAGCGGAGGAAGTAGTACCTGTGGGACCGGAAGGTTCGAATTGGTTGCTGATTCCTATCTTGACCGTACGGGATCGACCAGCTGCATCAAGGGTAGTGTGAGATCTCTGTGTTGCAGCACCGGTCCAGCGCTCGAAAAGTGCTCCTGGACTGCGTGCGGCAACTCATGCCCAACGGGCAACTATACTTTTGCGGAGCAATCGTCATATTCGGGATATAGTATGTGTTCACTTATTTACTTGCAGGAATACCAGCTAATCACCCAACAGATCTTGAACAGGGGGGAAAAGAGTGCTCATCTGATGAATATTCAAGTTTCTGTTGTCCATCCGAAGGTGAGGATCCCAAACGCACTGCAGCCCGTCTGTTATGTGGTTTTCGTTAACTCCATAAAAGATACCTATACGGAATGCGACTGGTATGGCTGTAATGACAGCTGTCCAGACGCCAAAGTCTTAATAACCCAGCGCAGTGAGATAATCGAAGACGGAACATCAACGACCTGCGACAATGGATTTAATAAACTCTGCTGTAATCCTCCTGATGCTTCCACAAGCTGGCCTGTTGACCCAAAAGACCTCTTTGAATACCCAGATGAGGAGAATGTAAGCTTTTACTACGATGTCCAAGAGACTTCTAACGACGAGGGTAAGCTTGAAGCTCATCCGATTTCCGCCTTTTCCCTTTTCAATAACACTTCATACCCATTTTAGATACCGATACTGCCAGCGAAGATCCCTTCGCTCTAGTGATGATCGACGGGGATACTAATGCTTACGACGAGTCACTGGTAGACCAATGGTCATTCCTGACTGACGATAGTGAGTTGAAGAAAAGAGACCTAAAATTTCACAAGCGTCACAACATTTTTGAGCAGCGTAATGATACGTTTGACAATGTCGTGGAGGTCTACCACATTCAGTGTACCGAAGTCTTCGTGAATTATACTGGATGTACGTCCATTTTTGACGGAGGCGCGTCCAACACGATTGTCAAAATGCCCAAGAACATCGGTGCTGGTCCATATGCACGTGTCATTACCCTTCTTCCTCTGGCATCTAAGCGAGCAGATGTGCTGCCACGCTCTACCAGTGACGTGTATGAGTTAACAGTGGACTACGACTTCGCTGCTGCTGCGACAGAGCATAAAGGCGATGTGAATTTCCGAATTGGCTATACCAATCTTCAGGAATATTGGTTCGTGCCAGTGAGTTAATTTAGTTTTCGTGTGCTAACCTGAACCCAGGAACGATATCACAGACACGCCAGCGTCTAGGAAACGTTGGTTCGGCAGTTTCGATAACTGGCTACAAAAAATGACGACTATCGTGAAGGACGAGGCTGGTTCTTTACCGCTCACATATCAGGAATCAATCAAACTGTTCCATGCCCACGAGTATTGTCCGACTTACAATATAGATGCCACGTTTGATGTTGACGCCTACATCCACCTGGGGTTGTTCAATCAGTATGGATACTATTTTGAAGGATCAATTCTTCCGACTCCGGAAGTAATTTCAGCTTACGGCTACTTTTCCATTGAACCCATGGCAGAGGTATGCATCTTATTCCGACGCATCTCAGTGATACCCAACTGATCAATTTTATGTTTTAAGATTCTTCTTACAGTTCGAGCCAATGCAGTTATGCAATCCTCGACTGACTCTACCGAACTGTTTTCCCTCGGCTTCCCCGGTATGTCAATCAAAGGATTGATTAGTATCAGCCCTGAGCTTGCTCTATATGATCGGCTGGATGCCTCCCTAAGGGTTTCTGGCGAACTCAATGCCAGAATTTCAGTAGCATTCAACCAGACCGATGTGTACTTCCCCCAAGATACCACAGGAGCAGCAGACAGCATTCCACCTCAGGGTTTAAACAGCAATAAAACTAATTCTCACAGCTTTAGCCCGAGTCTCAATGCAAAATTGACAGCTCAAGGCAACATGGCTTGTAAGTCTTTCCACTCGCGCCTAACTGGCCTACCATGGTGTATTCAGATGTAGCTGACGACCTAAAGTATCTTTGACACCGGAAGTCCGCTTTGGAATATCCATTCTCAGTGGAGACCTAATGTCTGGATATGTCACTGCTGGGGTTACTAATACTCTTCAATTAGGTATTAGCGCTGAAGCATCTTTGTCGGATAGAACCACCTCCGCTGGCTTTTGCTACTGGGCAGATTATATTTATTCAGTCTTTATCAAGGCCAATATGTCATGAGTAACCCTTCGCCACTGGGACTCTGATCTTCAAGTGGTTGATAATTTTCTAGTTTCCTTGGTGACGTAGCATACTGGGGCGATAGTTGCGTTGTTACATCCCCCAACGAGCCCATATAGCTAGTGCCCAAGACTTGCACTACCTGCTCTAGCGATGCCAGCCTTACTAAGAGAGATGATGAGAATTTTGTCGCCAACGGTACAGGCAGTGCATGTTTCGGGGGCCTCATCTCCTGCCAAACGATCAGCACTTCTACCACGTCGACCAATTTGTCCTGCCCATTAGTCTACGATGGGATGTCTTGCACAACGCCAAATAGTGATAATTCATCTGTCTCCACATCGCGGAAACGGCAAGCTACAACACAGGGTATTTGTCAAGGAACTCCCGCCTTATGGTATAATTGCAGGTGGTTCCCCGATAAGGCGATCCCTAATTTGAATCAGAATACCATAAATACGTTTAACTTTCAGACTGTGCCAGGTATTTCATTTACCCTATCTTCCCTTCTATTTTATCGGTCTGACTAAATGCACAAGGATTTGTACAAACGTGCAAACATACCTTGCGACCCATATGGGTAGCTATCCTGTAGGCACAATCGGGTCAAACTTTATGCTTTTGAAATACCAGCCAGATGCTGACGATACAAATCAGCAGCTGGCCTGTAGAAGTGCAACCACAACGGGCAGTGTTGCATATTCCTGTTCACAGCTCAAGAGATCATTGTGGCCACTTCAAGTCCAAGCGATGAGTGCTCCAGAAGGTGAGCCGGGCTGGAGCGATTCTTTATCTTGTGATGAGTTTCCCTGTATGTTTTATATACCCCCATGAATTCCTGAATATTGGCTGACAAAATATCTATGCAGTTAATATGTAAGTCAAGTCTTCTATCTAAGAAAGGACACGGCAATTTCTTAACTGTATAACAACAGGGCTTATAAAGGTGGAATTAGAGCAGTAAGCAGGTTTCCACTGATCCTTGATCTAAGTATTTATGAGCCTAACATGCATCAATGAGCAGCAAACATTATGTGTACCAGAGGAACAAAATAATTACCAAGGCATAGCTAACAACGCAATTTCTCGGATTCTCGATACAGCAAGTTGTCCCGGACCAAGGCAAAGCGCGGGATGTTGACTGTCATTATCTAGTCATCCGGCGAGCATTGGTACCAGCATTCTTTCAACAGACAAGACCGAAAATTCACAGTGAATCTCATGAATTCTGATACTCAAGCGGACCCTACCCAGCTCGGACCGTGGGGAGGATATTATGATTCAGGAAATGCCCTCAATATTTTCTATGTTGCAGGCGGAGTCAATACGTTCCATAGTACCCTTTGGACCTTGTCCTCTTCCAATTCTGCTTGCCTCCAGTACTATAGCCCAACTATTCCTTGGAGTGCAAGTTTAGGTATGTATGCATGGAAGTTAAATGGATGCCAGGTGTATTACGAAGACCCCTATGTGACTGGCCGATGGAAGCGTGACGATGAATCCGACCACTACGATGGACCGGAGCATTTGCATCCCCGGCATTGGCAAGTCAAAGGTATGAGTTCCATTATGAAAAAGACGAAATATTCTTCGTGCGAATCTGTTGATGAGGAAATGACTAGAAATCCGAATTCCTAAGAATTGGCAAGACAATTACGTGGAGATCCCCAGCACCGGCCTCGACGAGAGGGCATTTGGAGAAGCGATTAGCATTATCTGGGATAATATTGATGTTACCGAGGAGTTCATTACCTTGGAGCTATTCAATGGCACTGATGTCGGCATTGAGGACTTATTGCAGTCGAGGAGCACGAGCAGTCAAGTGGCTAAGTCTACGCCGTCTCACAAACACCTCCAAAGACATGTCCATGGTCATCATTAGGAAGTGGGTGGGCATAACCGTAAGCTGCGTGCAACGGGAGCTTCTCTATATAGAAGATACTCTGATATTCTATTTGACAGATCCTCCATATATAAAAACAATCCTACTTGGGCATCGGATCGACGGGGACTTCCCTTCTCAGCATTGCTTGCAGCTTTGGAAGTCAAAATGTGATACAGAGGTGATTCGTCTTATATTTATCTGTTTTAATGGATTCCGTATCTAAATACGTACGTCAACTGGTACTACTCGACTGCCTCAGAATATTCATTGTACCTGGATGATTATGAGTACTGAGTCAGGACTAAGCAATCCGGTTGTCGACCTTGATGGCCGAATCTTTGTTTACTTACATTTCTGATTGCGATACCCCTCCCAAAATACCATGGTACCATTTTTATAGGCTGCTTAGTTGGTTTCAGGTAAAAAAAGCAAAACAAAGACAAAGCTGACGAGACGCACGGCCAAGAGATCTCGTGTTACACGAGGCTACATAGTTCAGAATAGGTCCACGTACGTAGGTGGTGAATTCAAGGGTCTCTCCAGATGGCGTAAATCTAACCTAGTCTTAAAAAAAGATTTTCCTTTTCCCCGAGAACAATGCTTCAGTAAAAAAAGTTCGGTACCATAAAGACCGACCATTACATTAAGTATTGTTCAGGAACAAAGGAGTCGACCACGAGGTCGCGGATGTACATAGAGGTCAAATAGGATAGTCCCTTTACAACAAAGAGCATTTCCTGACTCTTCAAGTAAGGGTTGCCGGAACCTTGGGCCTGGAAATGTGATATCGTTTTGAATGAAGATCTTTTGCCTGAGAAGGAAGATAATGGAGTATTATTTTCGGCACCCTAATTATGGATTGGTAGACATGTTTACTCCGCTCCTGCAAAGAATACTTCGTTAAGTCGCTCGCGATCAAAATTAAACTATTCGAGGAATAAAAAGCAAAAGATAGATAAATTACTATTAGATCATGGCTTAATATGAGCTTGATAGCCCCATCAAAGCGATACTAATTAGTAATTTGCCCTACTTCGGGAATAACGGGTCAGAAATAGTAGATTTCCGCATTGCCCGCATCAATAGCATATAATTAGAGCTTTGAAGTGACAAGGGAATAGAAAAAAACAAAAAAAATAAAAAAGAAATGCTCGGATCGTCTTTGAGACGAAATCAGTGGCTTTAACTTAAATATGACCTATTTTTTAGGAAAATGCCGAACCTTGGAACAGGCAGTTCATTGTTTACATCGGGAATGGGCCGGCACGTTCAGGGACAAACCCTGGCCTTCCCCAGATGACTGCTTTTGATTCTCTTTTAAATACTTACCTCAACCCCTCCTGGGCATACTGATTACTCGTGACTGATCTGACAACCTGAGGTCATCACTATGGCGTTATCGATATCTTCCTACCCAGGGCTTTTCAGCGCAGCAACGGGTGTTGCCCTACACCATTTACTCTTCAGACATGGAGAGTGGGACAATAGCGCACCAGCTGTCTTTGGCTCATATGCGGCTGTGTTTTCTGGTTTGAATGTATTGAAGGCGACAGAACCCGTTGTTAGATTTCAAGATTCGAATGTATACTACCTTCTTGCGTGCCACCTCCTCGGCCTTTTCAGCAGCATCATAATTTACCGTATATCGTTCCATCGTCTACGAAAGTTTCCTGGTCCTACTCTCGCTGGCGTCACATCGTGGTATGCCAATATCCTGTCGGCCAAGAAACTTCACAATTTCGAAGTAATCGATAAACTGCATCGAGAACATGGTGACTATGTGCGTGTCGGACCCCGGGAATTGTCAATCAAGGATCCACAAGCCTTGCCCTTTATATACGGACCTGCATCGCAGACAACGAAGGGCCCTTTTTACGATGGCGCTCAACCATATATCTCGGTTCATTCCACAAGAGACAAGAAAGATCATGCTCGACGTCGTAAGGCGTGGGATCGAGGTTTCAGCTCCAAATGTATGTATATCAAAATTGCTTCTTTGCTTGAGCCTTAAACGATGGTAATAAACTGAGACAGTAAACAGCTCTTCGTGATTATGAGGAACGTGTGACAAAATATGCTGCCCAATTACTATCGGTAGTTGCGGACAATGTTGGCCAGCCCATTGAAATGTCTCGATGGTTCAACTATTACAGCTTCGACGTCATTGGCGATTTGACCTTTGGCAAATCCTTTGATATGCTCATAACCGGCAAGGATGCTTATATGCTCAAGACTTTGCACGAGCAAATGCAGTCCTTGGGCCCGTTTCTACATTCGACTTGGATTCTTGGTCTGTTCAAATTGATTCCTGGGTTGAACAGTAGTTATCTAGAATATTTCGTATGGGTGAAAGACCAAGTTGAGAACCGAATCAAGGTTATTGACAAATCCTACCTCCTGGTATTGGACTCACTCAAGCTCACCGTTCTGTTCTGTAGAATGTGCCAGAGAATCCGGATATCTTCATGCAACTCGAGGCAGATTTTCGGAAGGGAAAGCAAACACCAAAAGATCGAATACACTTGAATGGTGAAGTCAATACAGGTCTTGTTGCGGGGAGGTATGTTTTACCTGACCATGACTTTCTTGCTCGACTTTGAGACTGACTATTGAGCAGTGACTCAACAGCCTCAACCCTAACGAATCTGTACTACGAACTCGCCAACGCACCTAATTTCGCTCGTCTACTTCAATCAGAGATTGACTCAGTCAAGGAGCCCACTTATCAAGAGCTATCGCAGATGAAATTACTCAACGCCGCGATTGATGAAACAATGCGCTTGCATCCGGCTATACCATCAGGTATGCAGCGTGTGACTCCTGGGAAAGGAGTCATGATCGATCATGTCTACATTCCGGGCGACTGTATAGTTCAGATACCTCTTTACTCAGTATTCAGAGGTACGTTTTTGATGAAGTGGTTCCTGCCAGTTACATGAAATAGTAATAAAGTCTAGATGAGCGCTCATTTGTCAAACCCAATGAGTTCATTCCGCAGCGCTGGATTGACAGGCCGGACCTTGTCAAGAATCCGTCTGCTTTTGCACCTTTTGGTCTTGGTAAGTGCCCTTTTCTAGCGCTGTCTGCATAAAATGTTTGCTCACTAAATAATTGATATAGGTCCGTTTGCATGTGCTGGCAAACAACTCGCATTAATGGAAATTAGACGGATCACATGGGAAATTCTCTCCCGATACGACATTTCTCTTGCAAAGGATCAGACTCGAGAGGCGTTCTACGATGGTCAACAAGATGCATTCACTTTAGTTTGTGGAAAATTACAACTTGTATTCACGGAGCGAACAAAATGAGGGTTTGATTGATGGCCTCGGCTTTCTAGTTCTCTTGTACTACCTAACCGCTTTTCATGTGAATACGCAACTGAGTTATTTGTTTTGTCTATGGAAGTCTCTATTTTACAAATTGCATCTTGGCATCACTGTCTCTAGGGTCTTGTGATTGAGGGGTCGATACTTCCGCTGGCAAGCAATGCCTATCTCCGATACCACATCCTCGTAACCTTCGTCGCTTTCATCTTCTTCTGCAACTGAAAAATCCCATACATCAACGCTTCCGGCGTAGGCGGACACCCCGGAACATAAATATCGACAGGAATAATCCGATCAACGCCCCGAACAACACTATAGCTGTAGTGGTAGTATCCCCCTCCATTTGCGCAACTGCCCATACTAATTACCCATTTGGGGTCAGGCATCTGATCATAACACTGACGAAGAGCAGGGGCCATTTTGTTTGTCACCGTGCCAGCTACAATCATGACATCGGCCTGGCGGGGCGAGGCGCGAAAGATTATACCGAGACGGTCCTGGTCGTATCGTGGCATGGACGTATGCATCATCTCGAGAGCACAGCAGGCGAGGCCAAAACTCAATGGCCATAATGAACCTTGTCGGGCCCAATTGACGATTTGATCGAGTGACGTACTGATGATGAGAAGATATGAAGTTAGCTGCTTGTCTTGAGCAGTTGATGGATTGTTTGCTTGCTTACAGAACATATTCTGCGGCACTTGAGTCTTTCTTCCCGGAGCCGGGGATGGTTGCTGGAAGTCTAGGGCGTCGTGTTGTTACGGAGCGTTCGGCTTCGTCAGATATGCGCGGCGTTGCATACATTCGTCTGGGAACATAGGAGAATGGTTTGACTCGACAATAGGATGGTTGACTAATCTTTAAAGAACATAGACTCAACGAGCGCGGTGACAAAATTCTTGTAGCCATTTCTTGAGCCTGCAATGCGGAGCGAGAGAGGTAGGCTTGTTGTATTCAAGTAGACATCTGAATGTGTCGGTAGGCAGAGAATTTACAGGAAGAAACTGTAGCAAAATAGTGCCATTTCTGCTAGAATAATGATGTTTCCCCAGCATACTCTGTGGAGCACCTGGCACCTAGTTACTTTAGGGCTATACAAATTACTATATCTAGACTGTCCGGAATCCCGGACTTTGCCAAGAGTCCGGAGTCTCCACCTCAGAGCTTCTGACATGTTTTATTGGTGGATAGCAGAGTTTTCGGACTTTGCCAAGCCAGACTATCCCTGCCAGTCTTCGTATGATTGGCCAGACGCAGTACGAAGCAAATTCATAGAGATCTACCCTAACCCTGAAGTCGATATGAAACGTGGAATTTCCTGGCGATTAGCATCTCTATTGCTTTTGTTTTCTTTTGGGGATATAGAGACTTGCAAGGGTCATTTGGAAAAAATGGATTGGTTGCATTCAGGTAGTGTAATGTACATCGACTTTAGAAAGCTTGACCACGCTATGAGATATCGCAGAGGACTCTGTTTAGATAGTTACGTTCAAGACTCAAAAATCCACCACTGACGATGAGGATCCGGCTCAGCCAATAAACACTTCTCCAAAATATCATCCACCAAGGGCGGAAAATCTAGATCTGCAGCGAAAATCCTAAACCTGCGCAAGAACTCTACTTCGTCTGTGTCTGGTGATTCAGTACTGAGAGACCCTAGTAAGGAGACATCCGAGTTCATGATTTGCCCTGCTCTCGGTTCTGCTGCGTCTGGTGGTAGCAAGCTTTGCAAGTCCCGGTGTGTTTGTGCCTGGGGCTTAACAGCGGGGAACCTCTTCTGAAGTACAAGCCGAGCATGATGATTTAGTGTTTGAAGAAACAGTTCGAGGGATTTTAGCTCACGGCGCCTTTCGGCACACCCCCGGATGACTGTTTGTACCCATGATGTGAGAGTTAACTCGGACGCCGCGAGCTCTTCGGACTTAGAGAAGAGAATGTTGCCATAAAGAACAAGGAAGCAAGGAGTGAAGAAGCATTTGAGATATCTGATATAGATAGAAATATTATGATAAGATCAGTATGATTTTCTTCGTTATAGAGAGTTTCGTAGATCGGCTGTACCTACCCGAGATTCCAATAGAGTCCGTCTTGATCAAGGTCGAACAAACGTTGCATAGCCCGTATAGATCTATGAGCTGCCTCATTTTCGAGTTTCCTGTCGTGTTCGAGGGGCCACACACCGTGTTGCCCCTGATCTCTTACCAAAAACGTTACCATTGATGTTGCACGCCATATCAAATGCGCGTAGAGCCTTGTATTGATTTTGGAAGATGTCTGCATCATCAATTGCTCCTGTGATCGTTAATGAATAATGCAGCCAAATAAAGAGAAAAAAAGTGCGGCTACTCACAATTTTCCACTCGGCAAGAACTGTCTCAATCTCCACTAATAGCTCCCTTATTTCGGCCAATTGAGACTCGTCAAGCATGAAGGCAGAGCACACATTATGGCTTTTTACCAACTCTGAGTATTTCACCTCGATGAGCGATAAGCGCAACGAGGCCTCAAACCAAATTTGAGCATCCTCCTTGATATCGCTCAGAGACTGCCTAGTAGAGAAATCCGGTAAGTCGACCTTCCATGTCCGTAAATCAATATTGCTCGATCGATAGAGATGACGCCCAAAAGCATAGTCGTTCGGGATGAGAATGTGCCAGAAATAGATTCTGTGTACATCTCGATAGACTGTACCCATAGTATCTCGCGGCCAGCGTGGATTCATTGGTGGCTGGGCGGAATTTGTGGCTAAAGAAGAAGAGGGCGTGTCAGCATCTAATTGCATGAGTCCAAGGTCCCGAGCAATCTGACATGCGCGGCCGTGTAGCCGTTGCGCAAGATCAAAGTCAAGTTGGGAGTAAGCTTCGTGAGTCTGTTTCCTCGTTGTTTAGTATGTGTCATATATAACGGACCTAACATGAACGATACGAGTTCAGAGAGGGACTGACCATCCAGAATGCGACATGCAAACTAAGCTCATTGACATTGTCTTGAAGCAGCCACTGCTCCATGTATTGTAAAGTCTTGCGGTAAAAGAACAATTCATATTTGTTCTTTTCTGCAATACTGAGATTGGGGCTGAGCAGCATTCCTTGATGCAGAGCACCGTAGTAGAGAATAATCATGCGGACATCCACTTGTACATAAGGGTTGTCGATGATAGATGGTATGGTGAGCATAAAGTCCTTGCTAATGGGTAATAGTAAGCCTAGGGTGCTTTGGGCGTCATAAAGTGCTGATACGGCGATTAGTTAAATGTTAATTGATCCGGCACTAATCACATACTATGTATATATGATACGGCCGTTTCCAGAGAAATGATAATTTTCGCGTCCATGATGATTGTTGCGGGATCTGCACGAAACTTGTAACCCTTCAAATCCCCCTTTCTGGCATGAGGCTTTTGTGACACTGTATAGTGACTTGTTTGTAAGTGTTAATAAATGAGCCAAAGGAAGAGACATACCCGCATTAGGTGTTGATGGGACGGTATTTTGCGAAATACTAGGTGAAGGGTTTGATAAATTGGTTGACAGCGGCGAGAAGGGGGACGTAGTATTTCTGACAACTCTCTCCAAGGCATCCAATCGTTTGAGTATGTCAGGAATGAACGAGTTTGCGCCTGATAAAGATGTATTAACATTAGAGCCAGAGATGGTGTCATGTTTGCTATATAGTCAGGCCATGTTAGCCAAAATCAGGGGCAGAAAATACCATGTATGTTGAAGACGTACCGTTTGCCAAAGCGAGGCGGGTCATATACGCAGTCCTCAGAGAGCTGGCGACACTTCTGACAAGTAGGTTTTGCCCTATCACATCGAATCTGGAATGAAATCAATGATCTCAGCCCAAAGTCAAGACATTCTGGATACATCATTTCAGACCTTTTTGTGTCTACATCGTTGGCACTATTCATAAATTAGTGATCGATGCACTTACAGCCCGTGAGAAACTTACAGCAATGATATTCAACTCAGGAGGTGGTGAGGCCATGGTCTCCAATTGCGCTTTGTAGGAACAACTCGAGGACGTTGATGAAAGAGGGAGAAAAGAGATATGGATTGGATGGAAGCAGGGAGCATTTTCAGCATGACGACACTATTCCCTTTTGGGCGAGATAAGAGCTATTAGGGTTAGGGTTTTGGCCACCCTCACGCATCTGAAGCAAAGGATTTGGGAGGTGATATGTTTGCAAGTTGAGAATTTGTTAGTACAACAAAATAAAATTCCTATTACACATTGATTGTTCCCACCTTCAGTAATATTCGCCTGTTTTCGGGGTGGGACAGAGTGATTTGAGATAAAGCTCCAATTGAGTACTCGAGCGGCTTTGCAGATACAGCTATAGATTCGTTTTTGTGGCAGTTAAAAGGGGTGCATATATCATGTCTTACGTATGGATTAATATAAGTAACGAGTTTGGCATATGCATGGAGCTGTATATCTATCATTTATTGGTCTTTATGTACTCTTTTCTTGCTCCTTAATCAACAACGCAGCCTGACTCTCTGGTCCAGCTCCATGGATGACAAGAGATAAACCTTTCCAGAAGGGAGCATCTAATCTGATCGTAGCAAGCCGAGCAAGCGGCCATACTTGCGATTGGGCCCGTAATGTTTCTCTCCATCGATTAAGAAGTGTCCTATTCTGTATGGCAATTTCTTTCGTCGGGGACTGGGTCAAGTTTAATAATATGAAACTCGAAACATAGCATAACTGATATCGCACGTCTATACAATCATCCCGGCGAGGTATTTGTTAGAAAATAATACATGTACTTCCGGAATTGTATGCGAAGAATGAAAATGGGGATTGGAAAGGAAAACGTACATGGATGCCAAAATATAGCAAAATGTTTCGCTTTGAGCGCAGACACAATTTCTGTTCCCACTTTTGCGCAGGTCAAACAGTTGTCGAATATCTTTGTTATCGGCCCCTGGCTGACTTCACTAGCCGATACCGCTTGATGAAAAAGTGGTCGAAGGAGAGCTCGAAAAATGAGGATTTCTAATGTCAGATGGGATAGCCGTAAGGACGCGCCATCCTCAAATTCCCTCTCATCTAGATCCGAGGCCAGTTTCCAGAGCAAGGGGAGAGATTGCCGCCAGTTCTCGATACGTGCTCGAAGGGGTTGTGCGCGGTTCAAGAGTTGACTTAGAGAAGATGACGAACGCACTGCTTTTAAAGTACTTGAAGGGTTACTGTCAGCCTAAGACTCTAACCTGTCGAAAGATCCTGGAAAGGATTGGACTTACTAAAATTCCTTTAGCACGTCCGCAGCGATGACACTAAGTTCATACTCTGCCAAGCAGAGAGGAGTATGTCTCATTACGGAAGCTTTGATATCCGGACTCTGGATTTCATCTCCCTCGAAGTCATTCACGGTCAGTGGTGAAACGTCCCAGCTATCATCATTGAGATGTAATGGCCGAGCTATCACTAGAGCTTGCCAAACGTGCTGCATATATGTATACCACCATAATCTCCTTCGCAGCATTATTTCCTTCCGCGGAAGACGCCAGTCTGATGGATCTAGATTGAGCCCTAGACTCTCTGCCATAGACAATGCAGAACATGATAATGCCCAAGTGCTTAGTGGCTCTGCCACAGCATAATTCGGCGGGGGCATTTGAAGTAAGAGCAGACAGAGTTGTAAAGAGGATAGATGCGATAAACAGCTCGCTCGTTGATAGCTTCTGTGTGCAATAGCCCAAAGGTCTCGTGTGGATATCTGAACATATCCCTTCAAAACACTTAATTCATCGTCCCAGCAGGTAAAAGGAGCCGCCAAGGCATAGACGGCACTCTGGATGCCGATGGGATATAATACATTGCATTCTGAAAACGGCATTCGTGAAAAGTCTGATAGGGAAAGGACTGGAAACCGAGAGTGGACGAATTTGATATATCTTTTTCAGATAAATAAGTATAAAGAAGGAGAGGAGACTCTGATTATGTCACTTACAATTTTATTAACCGTGGACCCAAGTCGGCCGGTACAATCTTCTTGAGAAATTCAAAATCACCCTCTTCAGTACTGCCTCCCGATTGTATAGCTTCTACAAATTTCTGAGAATCTTTCCAGATGTCTTCATGTGTCATCACGCACTGAACTGGGGGCGAGTCTGCAGGTAGAGGTGAATTGCCATACGCTGAAGTTTCGAGAAATGGCTGAACGCTCGCATCGTCTTTCATTTTGCGAAAATCGAGCCGGAACATTGGATATGTATCATACTTATTGTAGTAGTAGTTGCGAAGCAAGTATGGATCAGATTCACAAGAAAGTCCAATCAGCTGGTTTGAATAGCCTCTTCTAGTGTCCAGAGAGAATTCGGAGGGCCAATCTTCTAATCCATCTTGCCGTATATCAGTGATTGCTCTTGCACTTCCCACAGAACTGGGAGCATATGCTTCAGAGCCTGTTTCGCTAGATTGACTTATACCACCGTTGCTTGCATTCTGCGCATTATTTGGCGACTCTCTGGGGGTGACAACAGACGATGACCGGCCAGAAATGGCGTTTAGCATGTCTACATCTTGGTGCAATGCATAATCCATAGGCTGTTCGATTCCTGGACTACTTCCCGAAACCGCCAGCCCTGATAGAGTGTTAGATGTAGTATCCACAATGCAAATACTGGGGATTACGAACCAATGGAAGATAGATTCATGGTAGACCAGTCCATTTGTGGAAGCCAGAAAGACGATCCCTCTATTGAAGCTGAGGAATCATTATTCGAAGGCATAGGAAGATTTTGAAGTCCTGGGTCATGTTGTGAATCGCCAACAGACATGACGTTCAGCTGAGGTGGGCTCGGCCTGTCAGTGTTTTCGCCGTTGGCCTGGGAGTTTTGCGCTCGCCTCAAAGGCTTTTGTACAAAAGTACATTGACGACTGAGCTTTTTGCACAGCTCGCAAGTTGCTTCAGGGCCCGTTATCCTGCAATGCGTCTTCCTAGAGCGGCAAAGGTCGCATGGCCTTTGCTTCTTAGATCGATACTTGCGCCCATTCTGTTCTACAATGGGATTTGAGGGCATCTAATCGAGAGTGTTAGTGGACAGAAATATTTCACTCGGACTTGACTACCTCCAAGTACGTACTTTGCGGATCGTCAGAGACGGTCTAGACAATGCATATACGGCGAATGCAGCGCCGAGGGCCCACTCGGACTCCTACTCACTTTGACAGGGGTTGAGATTGATGATGCAGGGTTAGATCGAATTCCTTTCGTGATCTTAGATGATCAGGATAGAGAAGTCTGGTGGTGGGGCTCGCATCTTCAGAGATAAGCTTGTGGGCCTCGTCGACAGTCGACGGCCATCTCGGGATAAACGCCGAGCGGCGAACTACGTAACCCTAGATAACCCTGAGCCCTAACTAAACCCACTGGAGTTACGTCTCTATGTTCTTTGGACAATACTTCAAATCCTAGGCTTTTCTACCTGTAAGGACAATGTTTGGGAGTTACAGTACGCCTTGAGCCCTCCGACACCCCATTCCACTCCGATACCACTCTCTTTGTGTCCACCACAGGGCACTCTTGGATCCAGCATGTAGTGCATGTTCACCCAGACACAGCCAGCCTCGATTTGCTTAGCAACAGCGTTCGCGCGTTGAGCATTGCTTTACCATACTGACGCACCCAAGCCGTATTTTGTGTCGTTTGCTTTTTCAATAGTCTCTTCGTCAGTGCTATATGTGAGTATTGGCACGATGGGACCCAGAAATGTTAACTCTTATTGTTCCTCAGTCGTCTTTATAGTTTGAGCATCTTGGAAGAATAAGACAGAAAAGAAAAAAAAGGGAAGAGAAAAAGACTCACCAAATGGCTCCTCGACAAACAATCCGTGATCCTTCGGCCGGCCGGTCGACGATCGTAGGTGGAATGAATAACCCGGCCCGTCTGGAATATTACCACCAACAGCGACAGTCAATTGGTCTTTTTCGATATCACGGAAGAATGTCTTCACTCTCTCATATTGCATGGCGTTTTGCACTGGTCCGAGGTAGACGCCTTCCTCGGTTCCCGGCCCCTGCTTGAGCGCTTTTGTGCACCTCACGAGGGCGTCGCGAAACTGCTCGTGTATACTTTCAGGTACGAATATGCGCTTAACCGCTAGACACAACTGTTTTATCCATCATTCATCGGATATTTTTTCGAACTTCTACGTTCTGAGAGGGTTTGGGAAACCTAGCAAGAGAAAGGAGAGACTTACTCGGCCCGCATTCAAGAAGCAAACCTCGGCAATCTGAAGATGCAGTTAGTGATTCAGATTTTGATAGAACGTGAAATAAGGCATAGAAGACCGAGGAGCAAATTTCACCTTTGGAGCAACTTCCCTAATATTCACGTCCTTACAGATAATGGCCGCATCATTTCCCCCGCAAGGTGAGTACTGGAAAGCAATAGTCAGGTATCACACAGCTTACCGCTCTCCAGTCACCCGTTTGAGTGTCTTGCTCGCTTTAATCATCACCTTCTTGCCCGTTACTGTACTGCCCGTGAAGCTGATTTTAGCAAGTCCGGGATGTTCTGTCAACCATGGCCCAAGATTGTCGTCTCCGGATAGAGCCTGTACCATGCCGGGTGTATTTCTGTGCTAACTCGACTGCTTTGAGGCCACCATATGGAGTAAATGGTGACGGCTTTATGATGATGATGGTGTCCCCGGTCAGAACACAAGGCACAATTTTCGCGCAACAGAGCAACACAGGATAGTTCCAAGGCACAATACTGAGAGCGAGTCCAAGCGGCGTATAGCGAACTAACATCTTACGATCTCCTTCGATAATCTCTTCTGTCGGAATTTCTAAAGCTTGCCTTGCTCTTGTACCAGAAGCTTCGCAAAATCATCTCTCTCTGCTTCTGGTGCGTCTGCGAACTCCAACAGTGCCTTTAGCCTCTCCGCATATGTTGTCCTGGACCAGCTCCGGAACGCTCGTTGACCAGCCTGGACGGCTCTATCCACGTCCTCTGGGGTAGAGATTGGGACCTCCAGGTTGGGCTTTTCTGTAGCTAGGTTGATGCCATGACGAGTTTCTTTTGTTGGCGAGAATTTACCATCGATCACATTGTAAAAGGCAGAGAAGTCAAGGCTTCCGCCGCTCTGAGCGCTGGTCATGATGTTATACACGTCGCTAAAGGCTGTGTTCGAGACTTAGAAAATTGGACATATCAGACATGCGTAGATATTTTGACATATTTTGTCGTAATTTGTAAGAAGAAGTGGAACTCGGCGACAAGTTGGCCGTCGATAAGAGGTGCCAGTACCTATGTATGCTCTACGTACATTTTTACTGTATGCATCTGGAGATAAGTTTATCAGAGTACATTTACGTCCGGCAATTCATGTGGATAATATTCTCCTGTAAAACCGGAAGCAATTTCTCGGCCGTTTACAAATATGCAAATATGAGTCCGTAAAGCTTCTTCGGGCGAGTACCTCAGACTCTGGGAGGGAATTGTCGGATCGCCCGAAAGCCATATGATAAAAACAATTGGCCGATGTGGCAGCACGTTATCTGCCGAATTATTGTTTTTTGGACTCAAGTAACTTAATCAACCTCTTAACTCATTAGCTAATGCGGACCTTATTTTATCAGACATCGAAAAATAAAAAGTGGTGAAGCTTCATACTTGGTCCTGAGGTTCAACCACTTTGGCCATTCATTCTATTGCCCAGGATGACTGCCACTGAACCTATAAGCGAGACTTACGACGTGGTCATTGTTGGAGGTGGCCCCGTTGGCCTTTTGACGGCATACCAAATAGCTCGATTTGGCCTGTCGGTCTGCGTTTTGGAGAAGTACGACAAACAGACTCAAGATGCTTTTGGGCGAGCAATTGCACTGTTTCCTCGTACTCTGGAGCAATTAGATCAATTGGATCTTATTGAACCAATGCTGCAGAAGGGTTTCGCATGCCGAACAAGCGTTACTTATAAAGATGGTATTCAGCAGTAAGTGATCTCTGACACCACATTACCAATTTCTTTACGAGCAGATTCTCACAGAAATGAAAGGATTCCTGGGCGAGTTTGGACGTTCATGGAGAACATCAAAGATACCGCTTTTGACTTTGTACTTGTTCTGCGCCAAATGCACACTGAAGATATATTACGAGACAAACTTAGGTCTGTCGGCGCTGTTTATCGAGAATCTACCGAATGCACTGGATTTGAGATTCAAGATGGAGTCACGTCACCGGATGCTTATCCTGTAAAGTCGTTCTTCACGAACAACAAAACACAAGAGGAAATAGTGTTACGCAGGTAGGGAGAACTCTCGCTTTAGCTTTTTGAAATATAACTGAGACGATCCTAGCAAATACGTCGTCGGTGCGGATGGTGGTCGAAGTTTTGTTCGTAGGCACGCAGGTATCCCTTTTGAGGGAGATACTTCGGAAGACAAATGGATCCGAATTGACGGTATTGTGGAAACTGACATGCCTATTAAGCGTGCTTATGGGTGAGTACTTCAATTCGGCTAGTAGCTACCTTATGTTTATGATCCTTTGGCTAACGTGCCCAAAGTGCCATTGAAAGCAAAACACACGGAAATGTCCTCTGGGCACCACTGGATCACGGAGCAACTCGCATCGGATATGCGTTCACTCCTGAAATTGCGGCCAAATATCCCGGTGGCGTTACCGAAGAGGTCGCTGTCAAGGAAGCCATTGAATCCATGCGGCCATTCACCGTCAAATTCACCGAGGTGCACTGGTGGACTTTGTAAGCAGCCTGCAATTCTCAATCCGAGTGCTCTTATTAGGACATGCCTAGGCTAAAGTATTATGGCAGATATACCATTGGACAACGTATTGCCCGAGACTTCTCTACCAAAGATCGCATATTCCTCTGTGGTGACGCAGCTCACACCCATAGCAGCGGAGCAGCGCAAGGGCTGAATACTGGAATCCACGATTCTGTCAACCTTGCTTGGAAATTAGCCAATGAAATACATGGCTTCACCCGCCCTGAAGTCCTCCAAACTTATGCCGCGGAACGTCGAAGCGCGGTGGAGAAATTGATCAACTACGACAAGGACATATCCCTTCTCATGACGCACAAATGGCCCTCATGGTACACAGGTGATCGTACCGCTGATCCATACCTGGTTCTGGGTCAAATTTTCGATCAAGCAGCATCCTTCAACACAGGACTAGGCATAAACTATCCGGCAAATGTGCTGAACCAATTTCCTGCTGCTACAAGTCTCAAAATTGAACCGGGAAACCGTGCAATTGATGTCGACCTCACTTTGCCCGGCATCAATAGAAAAGTGCGCTTCAACGAAATAGCACGGAACCTGGGCAAATTCTGGATTGTTGTATTTGCCGGCAAGATTAAATCAACGAAGACATCTCTTCTAGCACTTCGAACGTATCTGGTCGAAAATGATGAGCTATACTCACATCGGGCTATGAAGTGGCTTACAATTAGCTGTGATACTGGCTACTCCCCTTATGAAACATTGGGAATGGAGCCATTTGGTGATACATATTACGACATTGACGGCTTAGCACATGACAAGTATGGCATTGATCCTTCCGTTGGTGGAATCATGATAATTAGACCTGACGGACTTGTTGGGACTGGATGTGCTATTGAAGGGAGCTTGGTTCAAACCTACTTAAAGACTGTGCTTAATTTATAGCTAAAGGAATAGATTCAAGTATTGGCGAAAAGCATTGAAGATAATAGATTTTTGACAAGAACTTTCCCGAAATTTGGTACGGTGATTCTCAAAATCGGCCGGGCCAGGTGCAATTAACGGGATTGATCTACTAGTAATACGGTGAGATGAAGAGGACCTACCCCGCGCTTTCTCCAAGGCAGACATCTATCCATCAAATCTTCTGATTGAACTCAACTTCATCACCTTTTAATCTTGGAACCAAGGTTCTCAAAATGCCTGCACCACGTCCAGAAATCATCGATGGCGTCAAAACCTTCATCCCACTCGGTAGGAGTTACCCCTCCTCTAAGTAAAGAGCACGCTGACAATACCTCAGAGAACAATCCTGATGTCCTAGAAATTCTCTGTGAGAACCTCCAGCTCTCATGGGACCTCGCCTTTCATGACGTTATCTCCACCTCTCCAGAATTCCTTCAGGAGTGCTATTTCCGCCCTTGTCATGCCCTTATTGTCCTCGCGGACCAGTCTATATATCGAGCCGCCCGCTCAGCAGTTGAACCAACCATATCAGAGTACAAAGGTTCAGGTCCCGATGAACCAGTTACATGGATGAAACAGACCATCGGCCATGCTTGTGGGCTGATGGCTCTCCTGCACGTAGTCTTCAACCTGGAAGGTGGTCGATATGTGCAGCCCGACACGGCAATGGACGCCCTCCGTCAACAAGCTATTCTTCTTGGGCCCGCAGAGCGAGCACAGTTGCTGTATGACTCCAATTTTCTTGAAGAGGCGCACATGGATGCGGCGTCGCGTGGGTCTTCGAATGTTCCCTCACCTCGAGACGATAATCGACATCATTTCTTGGCCTTTGTGCACAAGGATGGGAAAGTCTGGGAGTTGAATGGAGGAATGAAGGGACCCTTACTTCGAGGAGATCTCGGTGAAGGGGAGGATCTGTTGAGTGGGAGAGGGATGGAGCTCACTGTTCGAGACTTTTTGAAAGCCGCTGAGCAGACTGGATGCGATGAGATGAGTATCGTCGCAGTCACTGGGGCTGATGCTGTGGCACAACAACCAGAATGAAGTTTTGTCGTTGATGGACTGAGCATTAATGTACTAATTTTAAACAAACACATAAATTCGTAACTCGGAAGACTGATTGAGTACATATAATTCAATCTAATTACATCTGGTCTGCTAGCCATTCCCGTGCAATATCCTCATGTTTGTGAAACTCGACACCATCTCCCCAGCTCTTCAACCATTTGATAATCCGCTCAGACATACCTATAATATGTGCCATTCCACTGGTATCCGGATGCATGAGAATGGGGAAGACAAAATCGGTGGTTGAGCTACCTTCCTCTCCTTTCGAATTTTCCCACAGCCAAAGGAACTTATCCTTCCACATCTCCTCAACCACTCGAGTGCTGACATAGCCGTTACTGTTGGCCAGATGTGGCAAATATTGCAGAGGCATCATATCTTCATTGTACCAACCGCAGGGGATCTCCACAAGTGGATGTTGCCCTTCAGCAGGTTTGGTCTGTGCAGCAATTGGAGTTGGGTGCAACCAAGAGGAGGCATCCTTCTTAAAGTCAATGTGTTCAATTGGGGGATCACTCGGCGTCCAGTATGGCTGAGAGTCGTGATGCATGAGCGAAGTATCGTATAGAAACTTGTGTTTGCGTAGCATTTCCACAGTTGTTTCGCGGATTGTGTACATAGGTGCCCGGTATCCTCTAGGTGGCTTTCCGCATAGTTTGGTAGCAACTTCAATGCACTTTTCTAGCACATCTCGCTCCTGATCCACAGTCATTTGATAGATGCCCTCATGAGCATACCCGTGCAATCCAATCTCAGCACCGGATTTGACAACCTGTTGAACTGTATCCGGGAATGTCTCCATTGTATGTCCAGGAACGAACCAGGTCACTTTGTCGGCGATGTCGAATTTTTGTAGCATTTTTAAAAGACGGATCGCACCAACTTGGCCGGCAAAAATACCAGAGCTGTAGTCTGCCATGTTATTATCGGGATGGCAGCCGGTGCCCAACCAATGCGAGACAGCGTCAAAGTCAAAAGATAGGGCAACCTTGATGCGGCGTTGAGGTCGGGTCGACAATGCGTTAACAGGGGAAGGTATTTTTGCGACTTGAGCCTCGCCTGCAGCTTCCTTTTCAAGTATTTCATACTCACAGTCTGTCGGCATTCCTCCATTGACTGCTTCAATATCCTGCGGACAAGAGCTCATCACCAAAATCAAATCCACATTGCTCCGTAGAACGACGTATTGGCCCTTTTCGCTCGTCGGCTCTCTTATATCAAGGCCACCACGGTGATCAATAGCGACATTCATAAATATGTTGAATGGGTCGGGAATCCAGTCATTTGGGATGCCCTCCCAATCCGGAAATCCAGCTTTTAGAGCAGTATGCATGTTCTCACTGCAATTGTCATGGTAGCCCTGGACACCTTGCATGCGATACCGTTCTGCATCACATGCAGACCAGATGATATCATGGACGCCCTTGGTGGTATCCTCTTCAATGGTAAGCATGGGCTTACGGCGAGTACTATACAAGGAATCACCAAGGCGAACGGCAACCTTGCGAAGAACCGTTCGTGTGTGGACCATGGACAGAAAGTCGCGAGCATCGCTGGGATTGAATGCCCAGAAGTCGACGACTTGTTTTCCATGTGTATTAATGATTTTGATGGCTTGGCCTGCGGTGATTTGAAGCGCTACGGCTTTCCGGGCTGGAAGCAATCCCATGATGGATGTTGAAATATAGTGAACAGTAGTACTTGGGTAGATGATAAAACCAAGCTTAAGTGATAAATGATAGATATTTCTTCATTCAGGCAAGACACAGAATTATCTATATGTTCGTGAGCCCTATGTCTCCGCCGCCGGGTTCGCCGAAATGGGAGTATCGGCCGATCTATCAGGTCGGCCAAACATTCACGGCGGACACGATAATGCATGGAATCTTAGCTATTACGCATAGGACTGTATGCTCTTATTCAGTTATTGTAACTAGATGTGTATACTAGATATCGCCCCCCAGAACGGCCATATTACACATGAGTCGGACTTGTCAAAGGGTTAGGGTTATTAAGGATTGAGTGTTCGACAATCTTGGTTGCTTGACTGTAGCTAGGCATCGCTATGGGTCTGGAGCGAAGCTAAAACTTGGTCATACGGTCATGCAGGGTCCCGGCCGTCGGCCTTGAGCTTTTCAAGAGCATTTGTGGCAATATTATACGCCTTATTCATGACATTTTTAAAGTTATCAGCCCTACTCCAACCCTTGAAGAGCTTTGTATTGACACCGTCGGCCACGGCGAAAAGAAAGATTCCTGCCTCGGCATGCCACACATCTCGTCTTATCATTTTTTGTGGACAATGTGAGCTGTGGATTTCTCCCTAACACATCAACTAATTAAATGATCTTGAAATCGCTGATATATAGATATATATTCACTATGAGAATAATGAGTAGGAAACTGGCTCTTAAGCATCTGGATCTCGAGAATGATCTGTTTATAGTCGCGCTTTATCGTCACAAAATCGGGGACTCCATGCAGAGCTGCGTAGCATGATTCAAAACTTATAACAATAGTTACGACAACAAAGTGAGGAGCAAATAGTACGGCAAGCAGAGCAAAAGGCACGCGAGGAGAAACTTCTCGCGTAAATTGAACAGCAGACGGCACGAGAAGAGATACTCGAATTGACAAATTGACATTCTGTCAATAGTCCTGGTCTTCCGCTACCGTAGTTGTTATTGGTCGGCTGTCAAAGCAGTTACAACGTGGAGTCCTGGAGATCTACCGACGTACTCTGTCGCTTTGGAAAAATATGTGGCTGCTGGCCTAAAACATGGCTTACATAGTTACGGTTTAGCATAGTAACTATATAGACTCTGATTTATATTCAAGTTACGGGGCGATTTCCGCAGCAGCGACAACAGCCAAACACGCGTCATTTGAAAGCACATTCTTCAATCGATGAACTAGGGTTTTCTATCTCCACGAAAAAGCTGATCCCAATTAACTCGCCACTGACAAACTGTCCGATAATTCCCGGCCCGGTATCAATTGGGCAACGTCTGTCATGTACAGTTGAAAAGTTTCTCATCCTTTCTTAACCCCAAAATCCAAAACTCAACTTCGTACTTCGAACACGGATCGGCATTTGCGCTCAGCATGAAATGCCGATCTGTGCGATCTCATTGGCTGGGAAGGCTGGCAGCAGGACGTGGCATTCGCATGGCTGCGAAGCCCTAAAATAAATTGTCTCTAATTGGTCATAAAAGCATACTATGTAAGATCAGATTAGATATATGAGGTCTACTAGTACGGCCAGAGGATAACTGCTTCCGCGATGGGAGGTAGAGTACCAAGACATGCATAGTAACTACGTGATAGTATGTATTGGCTTGGCCCCCATTAATCTACTTACAATTAATGACCTTTGTTACCTTTCCCTTAGAAAGAAAAGATCTTCCTACATTTCCAAGCAAAAGCGGAAGCAATCCGGCCTTGTTTACTTGCAATCCTCACTTCAATTTATAGTAAGGGGCAGCAGTCTTTGTATGCCCAATTAAGAGACTTTCCTTTACTACGTAGAAAAAAAAGATTTCCCTACATTTCTAAGCAAGAGCGGAAGCAATCCGGTGTTGTTTATTTGCAGTCGCCACTTCAATTTATAGTAAGGGGCAGCAGTCTTTTGCGTCCACAAAATTCCCTATATATAAAGCCATAAACTTCGCAACGTGATCTTGTTTTATGGGTTTTCACATTATACCTAGAGCTTTCAGAACGGGATTGACAGCTACTAAACTCTTTCAACAAGCAACAAGCCGTTTCTTTTGACTAGCAAAACCATGCGGCTTATAGAATACTCTTTGTTTTCTCTTGCACTGATTTCCCCAGTGCTTGCAGCAGTGTTGCCTTCTTGGAATTCGTTTCCTGGTCATGAGCCAGCAATAGACAACCGTACATTGGATGAGATTTATGCAGCAGCACAGAAGGAAGGTGGAGTGCTGACTGTCTTTTCCGGGGGGGATGGTACGTATTAGCTTAAGCTACTCCCTTTGTGGACTTCCGTTGATCTGATTTACGACAGAAATCAAGCAAGGGACTTCAACCATCGCTGCGTGGGAAGCTAGATTCCCAGGCGTCAAGCTGAACTTGACCGTTGATGTCTCCAAGTACCATGACAGCCGTATCGACCGTCAATTTGAGAAGACTGGTAGTGATGGTGCCGATGTCGCTATCCTACAAACCTTGCATGACTTCAAACGTTGGAAGGAAGCAGGCAGGTTGTTGCCGTATAAACCTGCCAATTGGGAGGATATCTATTCATCCCTCAAGGATCCTAGTGGTGCGTTTGTCGCCATTTCTATTAGTAAGTTTTACCTTCCTAGGGAAACAGGGTCAGAATGACTTCAGGTAATCTAACCCGTACAGGTCAATTTGGCGCCCTCATTTATAACAGTCAACTTCTGAATGCGTCCGATGTTCCAAACTCGTACGCTGACTTTGTTGATCCAGCCTGGAAAGGGAAACTTGTTCTAACTTATCCAAATGACGATGACGCGGTTGCATATCTCTTCTCAACAATTATCAACAACTACGGGTGGGAATGGTTTGAAGCACTTGCACAGCAAGATGTCCAGTGGATTCGCGGCACAGGCCAACCTTCGGATGTTGTATCTGAAGGGAATAGTAGTTATGTCCTAACATTCACTTCCAATCCGACCGGCGCTCAAAATATCGCCTCCAAAGTATTAAATGAGCCACGTTTGCTTTGGCCACAGAGTGCAGCGATTTTTGCTAGCACAACAAAGCCAGAGAGTGCTAAGCTGTTTCTGAGCTGGATGCTCAGTGAGGAGCGTCAGCAGACTCGCGCATCTCAGGGATCGTATGTGCCTCTTAAGAGCCTCAACTCAACTGCTGGGCCGGTTTGGAACGATCTATATACCGGCGTATCTCAATTCGCTACTTTCATGCAAGATCGGGCATCAGTGGAACGTTGGCGCTTCCAATATGAGACCACCATAGGAACCGCACAAGGTGTAAGTCCTGTCCTATCAGTTCTGGGGAGCACACCTTAGTTTTACGCCGATTGGTTGGGAGCAAATCCTTAAAACAAGCAAAGCAATATGTTTTTCTAGAAAAAAGTACATACTATCAATTCATAACATTATTTTCTTAAATATCCTTTTCTTGATATTTGAATCGGGGCGTTCATACACACACACAACCATTTTGAGAAGAGAGAAACATATAGACATCTATAAGGTGCGGTTTGGTGCCGTTACAAGCCTTTGTTTGATGAACCATGCATTTTTTGGTTCTTAAATCTAAATACCAAGATCTACACCGACAATCAAGCAGCACTCTGGGTACTGGTACTCATCCGACCAAGTATGGTGTCAGGACCATCCCATCTTCAGACGGCATTGTAAATTCTCAACTGGTACGAACACAACGAAATCACAATCAATTTCCACTGGATCGCAGGACATGGAGGTGTTGAATGCGGCTGTGGGTAAAGTAGTAAAGGAGGCTGTAGAGCAAGGATATGTACTAGATAGAGAGATAAGTTAACTATACGACTGTGTTGACATGGTTTGTGTTTGACGTGAGACTCGTAATGGTTTCTGCTCTATCCTATACGGGGTATGTTGCTCAGAGTTTTCAAGGAAGTAGAAGAATAGAAGTTTCATCTTGAGCACTTAAGTCGCCGATGATACCACAGTTGATGTGTAATAACTATCCCCTACCGTCGTGGCTAACTTCAAGCCACTCGGCATTAGATGAGATTAGGAAGATCTCCACTCGATATTTGGAAAAATCCCAAACCATTACTTCGTACTTTCCACGACGAAGTAGCCTCAGGTTGTTCCAATTGTAGGTTTTTAGTGCTGATGCAGACGTAGCTTATAGTAGATGGTCGTTAATAGGGCGATTAGTTGAGATGTAGGATTCAAGCCACCAAGTCGGATCAAGCTGATTTAGACGACGATCAATAGCCAGTAAAGTATCAATCTAGAATATATCAAGATATATCAAGAGGATGATTTCGAAAGTTGAGGTTGTAAAAACAAGTTACCGCGCCTGCCGAACGGTAGGGTTAGTTAGCCTTAACAACAAACCACTTTTCAGTGTTCANAAAAAAAAAATAAATAAATAAAAATAAACACATCACTTCGTAGTACGTAATCTGTAGTGTGTACTGGGCCAAAGGACGCTACAGAGATATGTGCATGTGGTGGTCTGGTTTTGGCAAATGCGAGAAATCGCTATGTACTGGCATCAAAACGCTGTTCCGTTGGAGATACTCCGTACGCAACCGGTTGATTAGTAGCAGTCTTATGTCGATCAGTTAAGTTAGTTCACTACGTACGTAGTACGTACAATGTCGTACATAGGCTGCTCTCCGTACTACATAGTAAAAGTCCCAGATTGTGCGTTAAGCATGCACTCTTTGGTGGGGGCGACGAGCTTGAACTTTGAAGCCTTGAAGATTGCAGAAACTTGCCATGACGGCCCCCAAGGCTGGGACAATGCAATTGATCAATGATCCAACTGATGGATGGATCATGGCATGCATGAAAGTGTGTCTGATTCGAAATCAACATAGACTGGATGAAACCCCGGGATTTGGTCTTATCTCACTAATTAGAGGACGAAACTTAGGATCTCCTACCCGGTGTCCGGGGGCTGTCCCATTGGCCCTGTAGTACGCGCTAAACATCGCCTTCCCCATTTTCAATCCTTTACGAGCATCTTCATAACCCCAAACGCCTCTAGCGTCTAGGTCCCCTGGCTTAGCAGGCTAGTACTAGGCAATGGCATCATGAGCAAGGCTTTAAGGTCCACTTGGTGCCCGCACAATGCCGTGCTGTCGTCGCGTACTTTCAGACCAATATTCAAGAGACAAGGTCACAAGAGCAACAAAGTCGCCGAGTCGCCGAGGACTAGGCGTGCGCACTATCTCGAGGCTAAGTTAACAGACATGAAAGTTTGACGAATTACAAATTTGCGCGGCGAAGAAACTATTGCCGAGCCGTTTGGTTCTGGTCTTTTTGCGCACCGATCCTCTGCAGGTGCCAGGATTGTTCAATTTGTTCTGTTTTCTTCCTAGGTCGAGATTTCATGCTGGCTAGCTAGACCTTGTTGTCTTATTTTGACATCTTTCCTCTCTTCTCGATGCATGTTGGCTGGATAAACAAAATACTTCAATCGTCACTTTCTGGGTTGTGCGGTTAGACCGGCCCAGTAGGTATCAATATGCTGTACTCACATTGATCTGAGCTCAGCCTCTCCAGCGCAAATTCGCCTTAAAGCAGCCAATTGACAAAAGCAGGCGAACTTTAGAGAAGTGGAAAGCATCGGGCTCCGACAATTTCACGAACAACGAGCCATATCGATGATATCTGCGACGACGTTCGAAAAGAAACGGGACATCTGGTAGCATTGATACCTCGAACTCGGATCAGAGAAGATCATGAACGTGCCTATAGCGGAATCAACATCTCCCCTACGATGGACCACAATGCAAGCAACATACCGTCTGATATCGCTTATGCCTATTCCGTTGGCCATATACCTCCCGACATCACACTCGCAACTTTACTAGAATCGCGCGATGGCCCTAGCAAGATCGGTATATATGCAGTCTTTGCTTTGACCTTTATCTTTTTGCTTTTTCGGTGTTATTCGCGGATATTTATTGTGAAAAGATTTGGATTGGATGACTGGTTGGCGTGTTTGACTTTTGTATGTCAGGATCGCCCCGGATCTAAGTGTTTCGAGATGATCAGTGAACTGACTTTAATCCGGATAGGTTCTCTATATACCCCTCGTGCCATTATGTGTGTTATTAATCAACAATGGAAACGGTCGCCGCAGCGCCTACGTCAACTATGTCATGTCCCTGGACGAAGATCGTATGGACTATGGCGAATTACTGGACATAATCATGCACTTCCTGTACATCATCGCACTTTTTATCTGTCGTCTCTCCGGTCTCGCATTCTACAGTCGACTATCCGACGCCCACGCCAAACTCTACAATTCCATTCGTGTCTGTACAATCGTTTTCATCCTATTCTTTCTCGCGCAATTCTTTCTTTTATTGCTCCACTGCATCCCGGTCACTGGCGTATGGCCATATTCCTGGCAGGCGAATTACCGCGCCTACAAGTGTATGACCTGGGGTGCGGTGTACATCACTATTTCATGTCTATCGTTCACATGCGACGTCGTCATGTTCGTCATTCCGTCCATGTTGATCCATCTTTTACATGTGCCGTTGAGAAGAAAATTGGAACTCGCCTTCGTCATGTTTCCAGGTGTACTGTGAGTGAGCCTTTGGAAAAAATCTTGGAAGTCCAAAAGAAAGCATACTGACCGGTACCAGTGTCCTCATGATATCCGGTGCTCGTATATTCCTCGTTTGTCTGGGCCAATGGTCAAGCGATAATACATGGTACTACGATCCACAACTCGCAGTTGAGATGTCCGAGATAGGGGCTACTCTGATTGCGTTATCTGTGCCTGCGCTGAAACCATTGTTTGGTGTCTACGTTCTCACTCGAATTCGGTCCAACCCGAGCGATCATGGCAGTGACCGCCCACATCAACCGATTCATTTAAAGGAAATAAGTAATTTCACTTTACGTGCACTTGGCGAGGATCGCGGGGGTCATTCATGACAGATAGGATAATGAATAATGATCTTTTAATACTATTCCATCGCCTATCCAGACTTAACCTATATCTACGCGGTTACATGATTCTCTCACTTAGCAAAGTTTGACTTTCCGTGTATCGTCGAATCTGGTAATACCTGGTGCTGCCTAGGGTGGTGACGTCCGAAATGACTCTTCTTTTCCGTTTTGGGTGCCTAGGCGTACCTCAGAACCTTGAAGCGGTAATATTGACGACAAGAAGGATGCCCAGAGAGAATTTCTGTTCTCTCCTTGTCCAGCCATCTTCTGCACTTTTTCTCTCCATTCCATCTTTGTCTCCATCTCCATCTTCACCCAAGTTGAGCACTGTCGCAGTGACTGATAGTGCATACAGCACTCAACACCGACAAGATGATGCAGCTCGTCTACCGGCCTAGTCCGGCTGAGCTACGCGGCTCAGCTAGCCAACCAACAACCCAAACCCGCGTGTCTCAACAGGCCGCTGGCAGCTCAGGTCAAACCACGCTTTGCGCCATAGCCCCCCTTGCCAACCAGCAAGGCTTCAAATACGTAGACCAGTATCCCATCGACAAACATGCTGGCCCTATGTTCATCCATAAGAATCAAAATACATTTTGCGGTATTTGCGGCATGTGCATTACCCTCGAGGATGAGCAGGCAGTCTCTCGCACAGTTAATCCGTTCACCACCACGGGCCCTGCTGCGGCTCAGCATGCCGATGTCGGTAATGAGGAGTTCGAAGACTTACAGCGGGGAGAAGACCTGTCTATTGACTGCGATGCTGCAAATGAGCGTAAGTTTGGCGTCATGCCTCGTCCAGGATGGACAGGCATGTATCGTGTTGGTAGGTTCCCTTTTCTAGTTCAACGAACACAGCGCTGATGGTGATGTAGTCGTCCGTCAGACAAAGACCTACCGTGGCAGGGAAGAAGCTCACTACTACGTCTCCGGCCTTGGTCGTTACCACCTCTGGGACAGCGACCCCACAGCTCGTAAGATGTATAACAAGTGCACTTATGGAGCTAAGGAGCCCGTCTTCACCGTCCCGCGTGAACAGGACGACTCTCTGATTGACCGTCGCCACTTCTACAACAAGAAACTGACCAAGAAAGAGAAGAACACCACTCAGGTTCCACCGGTCAAGAGGGTCAGTGTCTACCCTCGTCATTACCACGATGACGAGAACGAAAAGTTCTTTCCTCATGGCTTCCCTGTTCACGACAACTGCTGGAAGATGGCTGTCAAGATCATCGGTGCCGACAGGCTTGAGAGAGAATTGCACCTTTTCATCGAGACGCTCCAAGACCGATTCATTGACGAAGACATGCTCTCCGAGGGCCGTCATGTCGCGGATTGGATCGTTAATGAACGAGGTAACCGCGGCACTTGGTACCAACACAACCGTACCGCGGACGACGTCAACCGCATTCTCATCGCCATGCACGACCCAATTCATGTCGACGAGGTTGAGGATCTCATCGCTGAGAGCGCACGCCGCTACACGACGATGAAGGAAAGGCTTCATGAAGATTGTGCTGCCGCCTCCGCCTCCAACCAAACCGGCGCCGCTGACTCTATCATGAATATCCTTGACGAATTGCACCACTCCGAGGTTGAGGCCTTCTTGAAGCAAACAAAGATCGTCGTGCCATGGTCCTACTGGGCACGCCGAGCACCCTATGACATTATCTGGGAGCTCGAATCAATTGAGGATTACAGCACCCCTCTGGATTGGCAGTATCTCTGTCTTCGCGCTGAGCGTCTGTGCGAGGAGTCATTGGGAATAATCAACCGCAGCCGCATTTGCAACATCCTGCGCGAAGTCAAGGATAGCATGTTCGGGTCGATGAGTGACGATGATGTCTCGATCGTTGAGCGAGCGAGCAGCGATGGCGCGTCGACTCTTGCTGATAACACCAAGTCTACTGAGAAGGAGTTAGCCGACTTGACAGAATCAGACTGGGAGCAGGATGCTTTCATGGAGGATGATTAATTATTGATTAGTATTGTTCAGCGGCCTAAATGCCTATGGGCTTAGACTACATGTATTGCTCTACTATTAGTTTTTGAAAGTTTGAAACTTGAAGCTTGCTAGAAGATTATACCTAGGTAGTGTCAATGCTACACTCTTGCTTTGATACCTCTTCCGGTGGTTGTAAAATGTTAGATTAATCCATGGATCATCGGACTCATCGCACATGTTTCCTATAACTGTTCTATAGATACATCACGTTCAAAAAGACTAAGGTATCCTCAACATCGCCCCCCTCTCAAAAAACCACTCCTGCAACTTCTCATTCCCCATCAGCGCGGAGAGCGCCATCTTCCCCAACAAATCCACATCCTCCGGCTGACCCAACGCCAAAAATTCACTAAAATCAAGGTCCTTGATCACGAACCGATTCTTCTCTGCGAACGCCAAAGCAAAATCGTATCGCGTCGGCGCTTCCCATAAATGCGAGGATAGGTACCAGTACCACCAGCTGTTAGATAAACCGAGACGACCGTCGCAAGTCAGCTTGTTCTTTTCTCCGACCCTTTGTGATTTTGTGGCCGACGTCGTGAGGTTTTGCGGGTTGTTCACGTGTTGAGAAACCTCCCATATTCTGATTAGAAGATATGAGAGAAACAATGTGCGACGTGCAGACTCTTCGAATATCCAGCTGTACCAGTAATCTTTTGCGCCTGATATGGATGGATCCTCGATGAGACAGTTTATAGGTAGGCCGCTGATATACAACAGCGTATCTTCCAGTACCACATTCCCCACGAAATGGGTCAGCGTAGCCTGCAGAGCGGGCATTGTGAGCTCCGCGGCTACAAGAGCCGAGGTATCATCGTCGAAGATTCTTATTGTTTGGTATAGTATGAGCGCTTGTAAGCGCGCAAGACAATCCCATGCATCGTTCGACTGCTTCAATGCGAGCAACTCCGCCACACGGTTCTCAATGATTGACAATATAGTCTTGGAATTCGTTGGATTCCTGTTCATGTACAGCGAGCAACACGCATACGCATCTATCTCAATCAGCATCAATACTACTATCTTTGATTGTTAGGGAGAACACACCCTGCATAACCCTCGGCATCCCATTCTTATACAACAACGGATGACACCACGGCGTCTGATTCTCCAGCACCATCGTCCTGTGCGCATTCTGGAATACATCCAACGTAATCCGCAGCCGAGAGGACATGCCAGATGTGAGGAGTGGCTTGACGCTAGGTGGAGACGACAATGATTTCTTGCTAATGCCAGTCCTATGAGCTTTCGGGTAAGATGATGGTATTGGTACCGGCGGAGGCGGCTGTTCATATAAAGCTGTCGATATCGGTTGATGGATATAAAACTCATTAAAATCGGGCACCGCCTCCAAGGAGAAGGATAATTTCGATGCCTCCAGGAGTAAAGGATATTCACAACCCAGTCGTCGTTGACTGCATCGCGAGCATACCGGCAGCATGAGATCGCAGCGCCGTTTGGCTGTGGCGCATGCTCGGCATGATTTCCGCCTGGGTATGGCGTTGCCGTTTCGTTCTTTGTAGGCGACTGGGGTTTGTATGACGGACATGGCAGTTCTGGCTTGTATATGATAGAGCTATATCATGTGAAACGATGGAATTCCGCCAGAGGGTTGATTGATTGTTTAGTTGCTCTAGACTGTGTTGATGAACACTGACAAGTGGTGGAAAACGAGAAATACCTTGAGTCCGCCAAGTGGGGCGGCGGAACTCCGCCAGATCTAGGCAATGGCGGCGTCCTATTGGTCAGTATCGAGCTCTGGATAGCTTCATATTCAGGGACTGTATATACGAACATCTAGATCAATCGGGATGGAGCAGTAAGGGATGTGTTGGTTGTGGATACTGGCGGACTTCCGCCATGTGTGTAATTTACTACACTCGAAATCAGAGTATAGAATCAGCCAGAACCGATCACCTCTTACTAAGTCAATATTCACAGGGGTTGTAGGAGTTAGCTTGTGCTTACTACAGGTCTATAAAGAGAGACAACTCTCCTTGTACTCCTCGCCAAACTTATATCCATCCCAAAACAAGTTACAATCATCAAACTCTTATCTTCTACTTTTTCGCTTACTAGACCTTATTTCCTACAACATGTCTACATCTCCGTCAACAATATTCGTCACCAGCGCAACAGGCTGTCAAGGTGGCGCCGTAGCCCGCCTCCTCCTCTCCTCCGGCCACACAGTCCACGCCATAACCCGCGATCCCACCTCCCCCATCGCCCTCCGACTCAAATCCCTTGGCGCAAACCTCTTCACCGGCTCTCTCGATGACGAATCCGCCCTTGCAGCAGGCATGCAAGGCTGCACAGGTCTGTTTCTAGTCGTCCCACCCGCACCCCACGAAACAACAATCAAATACACAACTGCCATCCTCGCTGCCGCAAAATCAGCCAACACAATAACTCACGTGGTTGTATCAACGACATTGGGAACCGACAGACCCGAGCGAATGGCAGCCTGGAACTCTGACGGCGGAATGCTAGCGATGGTCATAAAACCCAAAATAGCAATGGAGGAGCTCGTCCGCGCTGCCGAGTTTAAAACTTTTACTATCCTAAGGCCGGGAAACTTCATGGCGAACTTTGTCAAGCCAAAAATCTCGGTTGTCAATCCCGAACTTGAGAAGACGGGCGTCTATCGGACGTCGTATACGCGCGAATCACGGATACCCATGATCGATGAAGCAGACACGGCAAAATTCACCGTTGCAGCTTTCACTGACCCGGAGCGGTTCAATGGGAAGGCTATTGCACTCGCATCGCACCTTTGCACAGTGGGCGATTTAGTGGCGCATCTAAGTCGTGTATCTGGCAAGCCGATACGGGCACATTACCTGTCAGATGCAGAGATTGAGGAGGAAGCGAGTAAGAATTCGCCTGCGTCGTGGCATCGATTCCTGAAAGATATGGATCAGTTGGTTGATATGGAGGAGGTCAAGGCGTGGGGAATTGAGTTGAATACTTTCAGGCAGTTTTTGGAAAAGCAGAGTGAGAATGTCAAGGAGACGTTTAGTCAGGTTGCATGAGCCTAAGAAGTTTTTAAAATGTTTGATTTAATTTGATATATGTTCTGCTCTATCTCTATACACCTTCTAATCAATAAACAAGAAATCAATATGAACAAAACATCTGAGCGGTCATGGTATCATAATTTTGAGTCAAAGGGGACCAATATAACAGATATAATTCCTCTCGACAATAGTTCGGAAAATCAATTTCCTTTTAGTCAAAATATAGTCATTCAAGGATAGACGACAGGGTTGACAGTAGACGGGGCGCCCTCAGACGACCGTCTCTCCTCAATATACTTTTCAGTCTCCTCATCCGAGTTCCTGGCAAGACCATACTCGACTGCCTGAGCATCAACCTCATCATCCGTAAGCTTGGGCAGTTCGCGAGCGGCAGTCACGTAGCTCTTCTTCTCCATGTAGCCCTTTGCGAAGATGATGTCGATTTCCTCGAGACTACGGCCGGAGGTCTCGGGGTAGAATAGCCAGATGAACGGGATGAATGAAGCATTCATGGCCGCGAAGAATAGGTATGTGCCCCATCCAATACTAGAGACCATGACGGGCGTGATCATGACGACGGTGAAATTGAAAAGCCAGTTGCAGCAGGTCGAGACGGCATTGGCTTTGGCACGGGTCTTGATAGGGGAGATCTCGGCAGGGTATAGCCATGGAAGGGGAAGCCAGGTAGCGCCAAAGAAGCACATATAAAGGAACAAACCAAACACGGCTCCATTAGCTACTTGACTGTTGTTGGGAATAAGACAGGCGAAAGTAATGATCATGGCAGTAAGTTGGCCAAAGGTGCCGCCCAAAAACAGTTTACGACGACCAATCTTTTCGATAAAGAACCATGAGAAAGTGGCAAAGACAGCGTAGCAAATCATGTTGATACCGCCGATAAGCAAAGCCTGGTTGGTGGATTGGCCGAGGGACTGCTCCAACAGCACGGGCAGATAGTAAATGACAGCGTTGCAACCGCTGAGTTGTTGGAAGACTTGGGAAGAAGCACCGATCAGCATGCGACGGAAGTGCTGGGTAGGACCGCCAGTAAGCAGATCCTTGTAGCGAACATCCTTGTCCAAAGCACCAGAGGCACGGACAGAATCGAGGACCAGCTGTTTCTGGATCTGTGTCTCGTGGTCGTTGATTTCGTGGCCGATTAATGCAGCGAGCACGTATTCGCCGTCTTCAATTTGGTTTCGAGTGATCAAGTAACGAGGCGAGTCGGGCAAATAGTACATGCCGACGATGATCAAGATGCCAAAGACGATCTGGAAAGCGATAGGGAATCGCCAAACGAGGTCTGAAGGCCCAAAGTGTGCACCGTAGTCGATCCAGTAAGCAATCAATGTGCCAATAGCGATGGTACCACCTTCGATACAGATCAAAAGCCCACGGTTGGTAGTGCGCGAACACTCGGCCTGATATGTGGGGATCGTCGACGTGTTCATACCATTGCCAATACCGGTGATGATACGACCGATCATGAACTGAGCAAGAGGAACATGGCCTGGAAATGCAGTAACCTGAATAATAACTCCCAGAATCATGATACTGGCACCAATCATAATCATACGGCGTCGTCCAATCACGTCGCCACGAAACAAAGCAAAGATGGCACCAGCCAGACATCCCAGCTCATAGACAGCAGTCACCAAGGCCTGCATGGTCGAGTCGCCTTTTGTAGCGGTAAAGACATTGTTGAATGCGGCATCGCTGATGATACCAGACATGACACCTTGGTCATATCCAAAGAGCAAAAAACCTAGGGTTCCGATAGTCGAGATAGAGAGAGACAGGCGCTTGCCTGACATCCCCGCGTAAGTGGGAGCCATTTCACTTCTCGTTTCTGTATTTACCGTATAGATAGTGGAAAGTCCGGTGACATATGTGATGAGGTGGTGGGTCAAAGTAAAGAGGTTTGGTCAGGGGACGAGGGGCTCTATATAACCCATCACTGCTCAGTCTTCTCCGCTCTTCGAATTCGAATTCAACGTCCGCAAAATCTGTGCTCACTCATCTCTGGTACAAATCAATGCTGAGCGATGGTGACCAACACCAGGCTCCACGATAACATCATACCTCGCCGCCGAAGGAGGTGAGGGGCCGCATCGCAGCTATACGGATGATAGCATACCGAACAAGGGTCCCATCTATGGTGGAAATACCCACACCGCAAACACCCTACAAGTGGAGCGAGATACATTAGAGTTAAGAAACAGTGGAACTGCCAACTGGAACCTACACGAGCGACGAGAGCCTCTGTTTGGTTTATTTGATAGAAAAGAGAGTCCACTGTTCCTGACGCGGAAGAGTCAAGCCTGGTAGAGATGTATGACATCACCGCGAACTGCTCTCGGGAAGGGCATCGGTATCTCTTTGAGTCTTCGGTCTGCACATAATCGTATAATAAATGGGTCAGACTATTGCAGACATAAAGAAAATGACGGAAATTTGCATCATTGGCGTTTTGTCTCGCTGACTTAGATCAACTAGCGATGCGGTGGATATCTCGTACGGTACACTAGCATTCCATCATGTTTTCGGGCCGGTCTAAGCTGTGCTCGGCAGCCATGATGCTCATGATCTGCAGTGTCGCTCGTTGGCTTGTTGTTTATTTCAATACTTCCGTTCCAGATTCACGAGAGCATGAGGAGAAGTTCCGCTACTCAAGTTGTTGCAGAGACATGGTGAGAAAGAAAAGTCACGGTAAGCACCTGCCGAAGGCTTATTCTTCCGCCCAATCAGATCTGCTGGCCGGAAGAGGCTTAGTGTGAGTGGTCCAGCCAATCATCATCTGCCGCCGATCAGATAAGAATTTTCACGACCCACTTTGCCTCATGGCTTGTTACAGATCTAGGGCTCAGGGCTCGGGGCTTAGGGCTATCACTATTTCTTATTGGACATACTACGTACATATGATCGATAGCTAGCAGCTAGCTACTTCCTAACAGCAACAACAAACAACCGTGGATACTTCAGTATCACCCTTCCATCCACCGAAACCGGATACACCTTTTTGATCCTCTCCAAATACGCCTCCACAAACCCCTTCCTGTCTTCTTCACTCAACGGGTCAATAAATGGCCTCAAACCCGTGCCCTTCACCCACTCCACAACCGCCTCGTGATTTTCCAGCACGTGATAGTAATGCGTATGCCAGACATTTATACTGCTACACAACGGGATCAAAGCGTCGTAAATCTCTTGCGTAGACTGGAATCTGGCTAGTGCTGGTTGTCGGTTGTGTAGAACTTCAGTCCATGGCTTGTTGGCTTCCAAAGCGGTCTCCCGCATCATTGCATGCGAGGGCTCGAGGAAGTTGTCTGGAACCTGGAACGCGAATACGCCACCGGGCGCTTGCATTTCGATAAACCGGCTGATTAGGGGCAGTCTCTTCTCGGGTGGAATCCATTGAAACACCGCGTTGGAAAAGAACACATCCACTATCTCGTCTGCATTGGGAGGTGCCCAGGTATTTAAATCGCCCAACTCAAACTCCACATTCGATAGTCTGGCGCGAGCCTTGTCGATCATATCAGGCGATGAGTCCATACCCGAGATTTGGGCGTCTGGCCATTTCGAGACCAACACCTCCGTCGAGTTTCCAGGGCCGCAGCCTAGATCAACCACGCGTCGCGGCGAAGAGACGGGGATCTGAGCCAGAAGATCGCGCACGGGTCGAGTACGCTCTTCCTCAAATTTGAGGTATTGATTCGCGTTCCAGTCGTTGGCTTGTCTGAATCCAGCCCCTGTGCTTGTGGATGTAGCTGACATTCTGACGTTGTTTGATTGTTTTGGTGTTGATGTTCGGAAGGATTGCCGAAACGCGGGGAGGGTTTTGCCCTGTAAGAAGAAGACTGTGTGGCCGAGGCGCTGGCGACAAAGACTTGAAGTGGATGGTAGAAACTTCATCTGGTTTATTTCACTGTTTATTTTGTTTTTTGTTGTATATCGATCTCATGCCTGATTCTTGGCATTTATAGGGTCAGGTCAAGAATGACGCTGACCGGGAAGGCCAGCGAGTCTCGGCGGCGACTAGTGGAAATATCCGATTTTCGCAATTGCTCAATAAAACACAATCCTGCGATTTGAATATCAATCCAACAGTCAGCATTGTGATTGTAAATATAGCAAATTCCAAATCGGAGAGAGATGCGAGTTCGGAATTGTAGTCATGATTGACAAGCAATTGTGAAGCGCGACTTAGGGGAGCCTCCAGTTAGATACTAGCACAAAGAATTCATTCAACATTTTAATCATTACATAGTCCAACGTATCCGGCCATGTCATCCTATTGTCACATACACGAACACATCCAACTCCCGGCCCAGTTATAAAACACAATAACCCTCAAAGAAAATCTATGCTCGGCTCAAACTCTCGCCAGACTCGGCTTTAGCCTGGCCGTACTTGGCAAGACGGATCTTGGAGATACCGATAAATCCGGTGGTGTCGACGGGGCTGAAATCGGTCAGAGTGTCCATGCTGCTCTCCTCGGCGCTGTAGAGCTTCTCGGTCTCACTGAAACGGCCGAGAATAGAAACGGCACCCTTGTAAGCGCAAAGACGGACGGTTCCGTTGACGGTGTCCTGACTGGCGATGACGCTCTTTTCGATGAACTCACGCTCGGGAGAGAAGTAGAGACCGTTGTACAAAAGCTTGGACCAGTTGAAGGTCACGAACTGGTCACGCAAGGAACGAACTTCACGGTCGAGGACGAGACCCTCGAGATCGACGTGGGCGGCACGGAGGATAGTCATGGCGGGGGAGTCGTAGCAGCCTCGGGACTTGATACCGATGAATCGGTTCTCGACAATGTCGACACGGCCGATACCGTGCTTGCGACCGATAGCGTTCAAGGTGACGAAAATATCCAAAGATCCAGTCACGGTCTGGCCGGAGGGAGTGACCAGCTTGGTGGGGATACCCTTCTCGAAGGAGAGGCTGAATTCCTCGGGGGTGTTGGGTGCATTAAGAGGAGAATCGGTCAATTTCCACATGTCGGCGGGGGGAGTGATGTTGGGGTCCTCCTGTAGACATGTTAGCACTATCTTCACAATAGGAGAAAAAGGTACATACCAAGATACCGGCTTCATAAGAGCAGTGCGCAAGGTTCTCGTCCATACTCCAGGGTTTGGCCTTGGTGGATGTGACGGGAATGCCGACTTTGGCGGAGTAATCGAGCAAGTCGTTTCGGCCAGCGAAACGTTCAAAGAACTCGGGAAGTCGCCAGGGGGCAATGACTTTGATGGTGGGCTACTCTATTAGCTTCACTTTTTTGATGTTGGGAAGAGGAAATACCTGAATAGCATAGAAAGCCAGCTCGAATCGGACCTGGTCATTTCCCTTGCCAGTGCAGCCGTGCGATACGGCAACACACTCGTTCTGTTGAGCAACACGCATTCTACTACGGTCAGCACATGGTATAACCTATCGTGTAGGGGAAAACGCACTGTGCGCGGGCAATGACAGGACGAGCCAAGGATGTTCCGAGAAGGTATTGGTCTTCGAAAATGGCATTGCACTGAATTGCTCGGAAGCAAAGTTCTTCGACGAATTCCTGCTTCAAGTCCTCCACGACGAACTTGACGGCACCAATGGCGAGGGCTTTCTTTTCGGCAGCGGCGAAGTCTTCGGCTTGACCAACGTCGGCCTGTCAATGTTAGCTCAATTGCTTCAAAAGTAAGATAATTGCACGTACCATAAAGGCAACAACATCGTAACCTTGCTCAATGAGCCATTTGAGAATGACACTGGTGTCGAGACCGCCAGAGTAGGCGAGACAGACCTTGGGCTTAGCCATTGTGTGCGTGTGGTGTATGAGAATTGATCGAGAGGGGTCAAGGAATCGACAGAGGACGAGTGTTTTCAAGAAGAAGTGTTGAGATAAACAAATGTCGGTCAGTTGGGAGAGTTCTTATTTGGTGGGGAAATTTTTCTAGCGGCAGGAAGGAACTTTGTTGAGTCACCGCCGGTCTCGGCCCACTCTTATCTTTGACTCAGAAAGATCCCAGGCGTTCTTAATTATTTTTGGAGATTTCGGTGATATTTTGCAATTGACTTATGTACTGGTTGCAATTTAATTGACTTGATTGGGTCATGGCATAATAACTATTCAAGACAGGTATCATCTGAGAAAGTAGTGTGGATTACTGCTTCATTGCAATGAGAGAAATAGAACCGAGAAAAGAGAATGCAATCCATTGAAAAATACAATTCGACAAATGTGATAAGCAAACTATACCTATCACAGGACAAAGTACACAAATACACATCATGTCTCCTGAGCTATATCACGACTCAATAGCCTTTGCCCTCAACCCGACAATCTTCCCCTCCGCGCCATCTAGAGCAATAACCCAGTATTCCACCCTAGAATGACCGACCTCCACTCGATATACCTTGACCTCAACATCGCTCTCGTTGACCTTGGAATCCGACGCAGCCACTGCTGCACGCACCGCCTTGATCACATCGCTGTATTGACTTCGAGGATCGAACGATTTCTCGGAGAGGAATTCAATGTCTAGTTTCGATCCGGAGGCGATGAGAGATGCGAATTCATCTACATCAGAAGAACGTGTTAGTTTCGAGCACGACAACAAAATCTGACCAGATAGAAGCAAAAGACATACCATTCCCAGGCCACTTCCCACTCGAAGCCCCCTTCCAATTCAGCGCCACAGGCTCAAACGGCTCATCCGTCTCCGACATATAATACGCATCAACCTTTCTCAGCTGTTCCGGCACTTTGACACCGCTCTCTACAGTTTCGGTTCGTACTTGCTTCGATGGTTGTGTGGATTCCTCAATATGTGCTTCCTCCATTCCCGCGTCGCGCTGTTTGTTTGCCTTATCCAGGAAGGCCATGTAGTCTGAATCTGAAGCCATTGTTCTTATGGTGGTTGAGGGTCGAGGGAGATTTGTTCGTTGGGTGGATGTGATTCGTTGCACTGGTGTAATGAGCGATGGTACTGAAAATATCGTTTTCGGTGGCAGATGTGAAAAAAGAAAAGCTCTCTGATATGCTCTTGCGGGATATTTAGAATAGTTGGTCATCTGTTGTATCTTCCACGATTGAGTCGGTGTTTCGTCTAATCGCGGGGACAAAAGCCATGACGCAATGACCCAGAAATCCTGGGCTGCGATTGATCCCTCAGGCAACAACTTTCTAACCTCTGATCTAGCCCTAACCCTAATTTCAATGACAAACAACGTCTATGTAACATATGATATAGATGCATCTTCTATCTTGTATCTATCTAGCCCACCGAACCATACAATTCTCCACCTCAAATAACCCTATACACGGATCTTTTAATCTCTTACTCTCATCAACCCCAAGCCCCTCCTCCACCTCCATAATCCGCCTCGCCCAACCCTCATTATCAATACTAAAATCAGGCCCAAAATCAACAAACCCCAATTTTGTGTACAGTGGATGCGCTTCCGCCGATGAAGTGAGAAAGGAAGGTAAATGTTCTGTGTCGCTTTTTGCGAGGACGGTTGAGAGTAGTTTTGCGCCGATGCCACGGCGTTGATGGGTTGGGGATATCATTAGATGTTTGATATCTATTAAAACAACTTTAGTCACATGAAAATTGTCGAGAAATTCGAGGTGGGAAGCGTACAGTAATGTTTCTGCCCCTTAGCAACCCTCTCATAACAAGCATCCATCTCATCATCCCTCGTACTAAACTCTTCCCACAACTCCTTGACATGCTCCTTTGGCGCAAACAAGTTCGCGAATTCCGGCTGACTTCGATCTAATTGACTCTTCGCATCTTCTTTTTCTTTTTCTTTCGCTTCGTTTTCTTCTTCTGGCTGCTTTTCCAGCACTATCGCATATCTGACGAATCCCACTACCTCATCCGTTGCCGCGTCTACGGCAACAAGGAAGATATTCTTGGGATTGTTGATAGCTGTCTTTGTGGTTATAGGTAAAATATTGCGCGGATGAGTCGCCAAAAAGCCGCTGTAGAAGTTGTGGAATTTTTCGAGGGCTTCGTATTGAATTTGAGATACTGAAACAGCGTCCTCGATTGTTGCTGGGCGGATATATATGCTTCCCATCTTGGCAGCCTTAGAATGTTCCAAGTCCTATAAAACAAGAACAACGATCAATCTGATGAGGGAGATTGATCAAGGACAATTCAATTGCGCCTTTAACCTCTTGTTTATTCCTGAGAAGTGTTTATCTCTTTGCCAAGGTTACATTTAGAAGTCGAGATACACATTGTACAGGCTAGACCAAAACCGGAGCCCGAATGTAAGCCCTAGCCCTAGCCCTACCTCGGTTTCATTAACGATTGACACCTGGAGGGATACCGAAGATACACCATTTGAAAAGCCTTGCATGATAAAATTAAGTAAAAAACAGATTAATTAAGCATATTCAAATAACTAATACAGCACAACTTCTATGTAGACATGGGATGCTCCCGACAGATACTCAAACTAAGCAAACAAAGACTTATATCGCAGAATATGCTCCTTCCACGAAGTCACATTATCCTTAAGAAGGAAATGCGACTCGTCCAGACTCTCACCACCGAAATAACCCTCTCTATCCATGACAACCATATTCTCAAGCAATTCCTGCGCAACTGGAGGAGGCAAAAACGACTTGAATGTGTCTTCTGGAAGTTGTACAGCAGCTGTTTTCACTCCGAATGTTTGCGCAATTTCGTCGGTGAGTTGTTTGGGCGATAGGTAGTCTGTAGCCATCAGGATACGTTTTCCGATGGTGTTTGGGTAGTCCATGACAACCGCTTTGACGAATTTGCCTGTATCCTCTTCGACATCAAAGACGGGGATCTTGGCCTTTTCCGGGTCAATTGGCAGCGCGAGCATGTAGACATCATCTCTCTTCTTGATCATACCACCGCTAAGACCCTGCATAAAGAGGCCAGCGAGAACAAACGTTGCTGGAACACCGCTATCGCGGATGTATTGCTCAATCTCGGCTTTGCCTTCGAAGTGAGTCACATTCAGTAGTTTTCTGTTAGTGATCTCGGAGATGCTGCGGAGAGACGAGAAGATGAGGTGCTTCACGCCAGTGTCTTTGCAGGCATCTGCCACGGCTTTTCCCTGAGCGACTTCGGTGCCTTTGTTCATGGTTTCCCAGAAGTTTGTCACCAAGAAGACTGTATGGGAGCCTTTGATGGCGTCACGGAGAGATGATGGGGAGGACATGTCCGCCTAGTCAAGTTAGTTTCATATCCATAATGTCGCTGCCGGTATTCGACTTACAGTAACCATCTCGACACCTTGAGAGGAAAGTTTCTTTGCAGCTTCCTTTGAGACATCTCGAGTTATGCCGCGAATCTTGTATTCCTTGGACAAAACGGGGTCGGCCAGGAGGCTGCGAATAACGGAGCCACCTTGGTTACCTGTGGCGCCAAATACGGTGATGATGTTCGACAGGTTTGTTCTGGTTGAAATTGATCTTTGAGAAACTGGTGGTTTTTGAAAGGGACGACGGAGTGTGGATATGAAGGACATTTATTTAAGTGAGTTGATAAGCGGAGTGAATTTTGCTGTTGTTGCTGTTGTTGCTGTTCTTGATGATGATGATGATGATGAAAAGAGACATTTTACGATGGCGAGGGGGGAGATATTTATACCTATCATGGGGTCTGATTCGCAAGGTCGAAGCCATGATGCTTTCCAACAATTCCTCCTATTGCTTGAAAGTTGTTCAAGATGTTGGAGGGGATTTCTAAGCGCTTTGATTGAATCGCGGCCGCCACTAACTGTATCTGGTTAGACCTGTATCCGTGGGGCATTTGCACTTTGCAATTTTTATCAGATCGGACGATTCGACTGGAACATGTTTGCGCTAGCCTTTGTGATTATCGGATAATCGAATGGGTAAGAGGTTGACAATTGGACATTATTTGTCATTACAATTTTGACATCACGAGTCTTCTAATTATTCCAGCTTCTTTACAATCATAACCACGGATTGGATGATCAGATACCCTGTTTTTGAATTTTTAGGGAGGTACTCATTTTAGACAAAGAAAGTCATGCATTGCGCTACACCAACCCAGAACCACAAGACAAAAGAAATCATGAAATCTTTTTTTAGACGGTGGTGACCAAGTCCTTCTTGAGCGTACCCAAGAAAGCGCGCTTCTCGGCAGGGGTCTGGTAAGCACCGTGACCGAACTCGGACGAGGTGTCGATCCACTTGAGGTCGATCTTCTCGGTGGCCTTGCGGCTGACTTGAGGGTAGAGGGTCTTGCGGAGAGTCATGACACGCTTCTTAACACCGGGAACGGAACCCTTGACAATGACGAAGTCGTTCTTGACCTCACCGTAGCGGACGAAACCACCGAGACTGTGAAATGTTAGCGGTTGTTTATTATAACTGGGGAAAGGGTGCATACGGAGTGATGGTCTTCTTGGAGACATCGAATTCGGTGGAGGCGTTACCCTCGTCGGTACCCTTGCCGATACGGTAGATCTTGTGGTTGACAGAGGTACGGTGGTGGTAACCCATCTGACCAGCACGGGCAACAGTCCACTGGACGTGGTTAGGATGCCAGGCACCGATACAAGCAACCTTACGGAGACCCTTGTGTGTCTTGCGAGGAAGCTTCTTGGTGCCCCAACGAGAGGTGACACCGTTGAAACCGTGACCCTTGGTGACGGCAATGACATCAATAACCTCGTTCTGCTCGAAGATGCTGTCGATGTCGATGGTCTTCTCGAAGAGACCGTGGGCGAAGTCAACCTTATCGGCAACGGAGCCACCGTTGACTTGGATTTCCATCAAATGAGCCTTCTTCTGCTTGAGGGGGGTCTTGCGGATCTGAGTGTGGGCGAGGACACGGACGACTGTGCAGTACTTCTTGATGCGCTCGAGTTCGCGGGCGCTGCTCTCGGTGTGCTTCTTGGTGTAGCGGGTGAAAGCCTTCTTCTTGCTCTTGTACCAGTTCTTGTAGAAGCGGCGCTTGAGCTCGTCGCTCAAGTGCTCGGCCCAGACAGTAGTGAGCGAGCGGAGACCACGGGGAGTCTCAATGTATCCGACGACACCAACGGCAACAAGCTGTAAAATTAGTTTTTATCATTCACCCCGCCAGACTTGAGAATTTGACATACAGGAGGAGTCTCAATAACAGTGACGGCCTCGACAACCTCCTTCTTGTGCATCTTGGCACCAGGACGGTCAAGGTCACGGACAATGGTGGTCATACCGGCCTTGTAGCCCATGGAGGCGGTCAAGTGGACGGGCTTCTTGGGGTCATCCTTGGGGAAGCTATCACAACCTTTAGCATGTTTCTTCCAATTCGTATTCTCGGTTTTTGTGATTGTTGACTAACCTCTTGACCTTACCACGGTGACGGGCGGCACGCTTGCGTGGGAGGTAGGCGAGGGAGCCTGGATATCGCGTTAGTTGATCGCACAATCGACAAATTTTTCGCATGAAGTCGAGGTGACGAACCGTGCCTGGGCGCTTCGTACTTTCGGTGACTCCTAATCGCATTGATATTAGTATTTGGAACATCTCGTAGATGGCGAGACAGAATAATTGAGAAGGGCACTCACATCTTGACCCTGTTGTCGTTAGTAGTTCGTCGAGGTGGTGGAAGTGCGAATCTCCCAAAGAAGCCGCAGATGTTTTACCCGTCGAGCATTGTGGGCTGACCTAAGCGAGTCTATCCTGTTTGGGATTAGCGCCGCACCACAAGCCTTGTCGGCTTATCATTTATCCGCTTGGCGAGCCACTCCCGTCGTTCCTTTTCGCTTCTCTGAGAAGAAGAGCATCATCTCTTCTTGCCCATATCATGACTCGTATATACTGATCTATGTCCTCATCCCGGAAGGTCTCCCATCTGAGATGTGTGGTTTGATATTTTCCGCTGCTCACTGACAGAGGCTCGTCCCGATGTCCACCACTAACTCCTTATCACGGCCTTTCGTCGGATTTGGTCTAAGTGTATGATCGAAATGATTCTTACAGTGTTACAAGGGCCGTGAGACGCCATGGGATAAAATAGCGCCGCATCAGGATTTGCTGTTAGTGGTCGTCCGAGACCAGTTCGGTTTGGCTCCTTGAGGCTCCGACACGTTACAGCCCCTGGAGCCACGGCTAACCCTAGACGGCAGCACATATAGAGCTATTATCAACACTCCGACAGAACATGTCGCGAACTGCGCCTGTTCACTCGAAACCAATATTTTCATCATACACACTTGGCACACGATATAATATCCGGCTGCCGTTATCTGCTTCATGCATATTGCTTATCCGCTGATCAAGGATGTGGTTGTTTGCTATTGATGTTATCCTCAGGCACCAGCAGTTTACGATTGGTGGAATGTTACCACGACAGGTGATTTTACCGCGGTGGCGTGGTTAACCTCATACATTATGAAATCTTAATTTGAGCAAGGACTTCTTCATGCTCTATAGGAATGTAGAGCGCCCAGCCGAGCATCCGGATAGTCCGTTAGCCACGGGCATATAAGACGCTTTGTTTGTCCAAGATGGCAAAAGAATTCTCATCAATCACTGCATTGCATTCTTTCAGCTTTCTCTTTTCGCGTCACTGACATTCTTTTCTATTCCCTGAGCTGGTCTCGGATTCCTTCGTTGACGAATTATATTCATCCATTCATTAAGCATTAACTTTACGTTGCTTCACTGTATATATTCATATCCGCCAGCTGGACTATACCCATATTAGCAACTCATTCAAAATGACGCCCGCAATGACATCTTACATGATCCTTTTCTTAGCCGCCGTGGCTACTGCGCGACCTCTTCAACGACGAGAAGTGCCTCAGGAGCACTCTCACCAAAAGTTTCTAACTACCGTGGCGGCCTCCCTTGCCCTCAACAACCCCGACAAAATTGCCGACCCGGTCTTTGGTCTTTTAGGAAATGCCGTACGTTTTATTCTATATCACTGCCTGTATCAGATTATAGAATTTGACTAACGAAACAAGGCTGCCGCAAAAGGTGCTGGCTCAATCACCGACCTTGACTGCCTCCAACAAGCCACAGCCGACCAGGCCTTCACCAACGCCAAAGCCGCCGGAGATGTGAACGGCATGACAGCAGCATTGGTCTACCGAACTCTTGAACGCAACACTGGCGCTGTCGGTACTGCTAGCGCTCTTTGTACTTCTGTCAAAGCCGTCAACCCGGAAATCGCTGCCCTACAACAGCACCAGGATCCCGCTTCCACCGGAGCTGCAGCTACCAACAAGAAAATTGCTCTAGAGTTGGCTACGCAGATTGCCAGCATTGGTGGTGACCCAACTACCGCCATTCAGAGCGGTACCTTTGCTCCGGGTACAATTGGAGACCCAACTGCCAAGGGAAAGACTTGTAAGTTGGCGACTATGGAAAGCAATTAATTGTCTTTTTCTAACATGTGATATGTATAGGTGACGACCAAAACGACCCTACTGGTTGTATTTTCACCCAAAATCTTCTCGTCGCAGATGTTACCGCGGATGAGATCAATGCTGCCCTGGCCTCCGCCGGCGTCAGCGGATCTGCCTCTGCAGCCGCTACTGCAACCGCCAGTGTCGCTGCAGCATCTTCTACGGTGGCAGCGGTGGCAGCAGCGGCTACGCCAACAGCATCAACTGTTACATGTCCTGGCTCGACCGCCGTAACCTCAGGCTCCGGAGCATCAACCAACACTACCTCTAGCTCTACCACTACCACTAGCACCTCGACAACAACCGCTGGCAAAAGCAGCCTTGACCTTGGCTCTTGCAGCGGCTCATCTCCATTCATCGTTTTTGGAGCCGGTTTCGATGGCCGTAACACAGACTCCTTCGAACCTGCTGACAAGGCAACTTTCAACCACGGATCTGCTCTCGGTATTGCAGTTGTCGCCGACTTTATTTGTGGCCAGTTGAACAGCGCATGTAAAGCACCACAGTCAACTGTTGATACATGCAACAGTGCTGCCTCGGCAGCGTCTTCACTGTCAGGACAAGCTGCTGCCGATTCGTTCAACAAGGCACTGGCGTAATCTTCGACAAATTACCAATTCCCAAACAACAGTTGCCTCTTTCAGAGATACACGATCATCAGATTGACAACTGTGGCATTATTATTGCATGCTCTCAATCAGCCAAAGGCTTTATAGAATATTTTATTATGCATTTACATAGAATATCCATAGCCAACTTTCATACGCCGAAGGAATACTCATTCACTTTTTTTTTGTCAAGATTCTTACCGTAGTATCAACTTTCATCAAGATTCTCCTTCCAAGTATCCTGCTTAGCAAATCCCATTTTCACAAACGGACTGTCCATCAAATCAGACAAACGCATTTTCTTCGCGCTCTCAAGAGAGAGCTCAACGTCTCTAACACCTCTCGGACGCATAGCAGTTTCATACGAAGTGATAGCAGTTTCGAGTGTGACTTGGCCAGAAACCACCTGCTTGATAGCATCAAACAGCTCTGCAACATCTCGCATGGCATTATTCAAACCTTGGCCGCGATCTAACCACATTACTCACTTACACTAGGCTAAGAGAAGTATGATGGATAACTCACGAGGCAGCATTGAGTGAGCAGCATCTCCAGCCAGTGTCACTGTACCACGCTGATTATCCCATTCAATAGGTGCCCACTGCTGCGACTGATCAATAGGAAGGATTTCATCCTCAGGCAATGCAACGCCAGCCGTGCAAAATGGTTCGCACATCTTAAAGCATCGCGTCTTGTAGAATTCTAGTCTTGTCTTGGGATCTTTGAGGTCGTCGAGATAGGGAGGTCCCCACCAGCAGTGCTGGATTTGGAATTTCCATTCTTCTGGTCTCTCGCGGTTGGAGCAGTCGAGGGCTGGTTTTTTTTCTTAGTTTCGACAATCATCATGATGCATGAGAGATATACGTACCGGTTAGCAGAAAATTACCATAATAATCCGGATGATAGGCGATCTTCCCAATGGGATGATACTTTCGCAATAAAACAGCCTGCTCGGCAGTATAACCTCCAGCAGCGTGGTTTATCATGGTTAAGTCAATATCAGTTGGCTTCCCAAGCTCTTCTCCCACGAGAAAGTTACGCACTATCGACCGTGAGCCATCACAACCGAGTAACAGATTCCCCGTATCCTGGGTACCATCTGAAAATGATGCTGTCACAAGCCCGTGCTCATCATGAGTGATACTGACTAGTTTCTTCTCAAACTATAGACACTTGAGGTCAGCGACAGTATCAGAAACAACTCTAACTGAACAAACCAGTGGCGAGAAAGAGAGAATACCATCACATTCAACCCAGCCTTCCAACCCAAGAGTCTCCGTAACTTCCTCCGCGAAACACGGACTATTCCAGCCATATGCACTTCTGCGATGACCTCACCAGTCTCTCCATTGACATGAGGAAAGGGTTCGTCGGCATCGTAATCAGGGTCGACTACTGCTTCCTTCAAGCGTGACTGGATATGATCCGGGACCACGGAAAAGAGGTATTCCTTTCCCCAATGTAGTTGCATACCTTGACTTGTTAGAATCTGAGGTTGTTTGGCAATGATATGAAAAGCATACATACCCCAGTCTCGGGATTTATTCCAGTAGGCGTCTTCGGCATCGCGCTCGAAGAGAGTATATGGTATGTTTTCCTACATTCTTCGTATGAGTGATTGTGAAAAATCATTAAGAATAGACTGCTGACTTTTTGCAGGCCGTGGGCGAGAGCAAGGCCGCTTGTTCCTTGAGTCGAATATCGCTTCATTTAATGCTCATTTCAGCGCTTTTTTACGAGGCAACTCACCTCCTCCGATAATTAGTACTCTAAAGCCGGTTGTTGACCCCATTGATGCGGTGGAAGAGCTACGATGTTCAGTGTCGTGTTGATCGCAATGCCTTTTTCTCTCTCTCTTTCTGTTACGAATATGAGAAGCGCATTATAATGACAGACCCCGCTTGATGTTTGTGTAACTCTCGTATTAAATTAGTGTTTGTCGATGCATTCATGCAGGCTAATGCAGTCTTCGTAAGCATGCGTTGCTGTCGTCGACCTCAATCCCTGCAGGTGAGTGAAAGCTATTTATCTCCAGCTGGACTCTAGTCGAATGGACAATGATGGTGGCACATCTTATCAATTCTTCTTAATAGTATATGGGGCTAAACTAATATATGCTCGATCGCTCAAGAATAAGGATAAACTCGACTAAAAAAGTATGGACGAATGAAGAAACACAAAACCCAAAAACAGACAGTCTAATGATGTGGGAAGGTAACAGGTAGATCGTCGACTCCACATAAAGCTCCAATTTCTTCCTCTTGCTTGCCTCTTTGGTGGCATTCATTCCAAAGTCTTATGGCTATGTCTTGGGAACGATCACGAAGGAAATCCCAGACGCCTTGCTTGACGAAACCATCGAAAGCTCTGAAAGGGAAAGGCACTTTGACATTTTCCAGAAGCAACCGGCTATGTGAATCCACACAGGAGACCCCAAAGAAATTCGATATAGAACCGGTATTCAGTCCACCCCGAAAATCGCATGTGAACCTGTAAAACGGATATAAAGGAAGGCGATTGGCGTCTTCGGAGCAGTTCCCAGGGGCCATTAGCCACACGCTTGTGACTATCTGACCGACTATGCTTGGTTTTTCTTCTTGGCTTTCCACTTTGTAAATCACTTCCGCAAGCTGATAAGGATCACTCCATGAACGACAATCAAGTCCATTAAGCCAGGAGCTCTCCGAGGGTAGTATGTTTTCTTCATGAGTTGTGATGACAATCACAAGTTTCACATCCATTGCTATCGTATAACCATTCCTTGACATTGTCCAGGACTTCCGTCTCTGTCTCGTTAGTTTCAACGTATACTATCACCGATGGCCACGTTTGATTAGCCTTGATCAGCGCCGTTTGTGGCCTCTTTACCGTGCCGAAGTAGTCTCCGGTGAGCATATATGCTAGAACCTTGCCAGATATTTAGGCAAGGTGAAGTTGACGCAGGAGACGGGGTATACGTTTGTTTTTCACAAAGGACCAGCTCTTGCGGTCATTATCACCCAGACGGTCTGCAGTGTTGCTCGACCAAGAAATGACGCCCTTCAACGCTCCACGAGCCGGAAGCATTAGTCGAGGTCGTAGTAAAAGCCGTTGCAGACGTCCGTCGTAGCCGAACCCCTGCAAGCTTTCTGGTGGCTGCCTCGCTTCCCATTCCAGAAATTTACGCAGAGTGATCTTGAGTAGAAATGGAGAATCTTAGCCAAAGCCGCCAACCGGGAAATGAAGAGTTGAAGAATTTACCGGAAATCTTGGGATGGGAAGAGCGCGTCCGATTTCGCATCGACTGGGCTTAATGAGTTCCGGGTTGATATCTTCCACGCAGTCGACACTCGCAATTATAGTTTCAACGAACTCACTGACGGTGGAAAGGGGAGTATGACTGAAGAGTTGCTCGTGAGGAATCATACTTCCAGAAATCGTTTCGCTTTACGACCTGGATTATTGCTCAGGAGATAATGCATACACGGAATCATGTGAAGTCAGACCGCGAAATAGTAAATAAAAGTAGACCAATATTTTGAAACATAAGGAGGAAGATTCCGATTCCTGAGATGAACGAAATTGAGAAGTCAGGAGGTCGCTGGATGCCTTCCGAGTCTGGATGGATTCACAGGGAAGGAGGCATTTCTCCTATGAGAGAAGCCTCTTGCCTTTTGTAGTCGCTTTCACAGTTTTTTCACGAATTACGTACTGAGAGACTAATTGCAGCTGTGTGGGAGCAGAAGTCTTCGGCCGCACTTTCCTTGATGGTAGCGTTGATAATGGCATGCCGCATGCTCGTCTCAAATACAGATATCTCAGGGATGGGATGATACCTTTTGTCCAAAGAAAATGTCACTTTTAACATCAAGTCAGAGCCATGATCATCATCAAGATGAATTCATCATCTGAACTTTTATGGCCCGGCATCACAAATGACTCTACTTGGTACCGGCTTGAGTCAACTACAGTCATACTTATCTATCTCCTCAAAACATCCAAATTGCCATGATTGTTTTTTCCTGCAGGAAAAACTCTACTACGAAAATAAAAAATTGATCGAACATAAAACTTTGCTCGCTGCGATCAACGATGACGCTAGTCGCCATCATCACTGTCCTATTCGGAGTTATCGCCTTGGTTCAAGGTAACTTCATCGATCTTTCCTATTAGAGGGCCGTATTTGCAGTCTGATTGCAACGAGCTAACATAGGACTATTGACAGGCCTAGAAATCACACGCCCAAAGGCAGGCGACATGATCGACCTCCAACAAGGCCTGACCACTGAATGGATCGTTGAAGATAACGACAATTTAAATGCTTCCGTTGCCATCGAGCTCTACTGGAACTCCGGATGGTTGATAACATTAACTCAGTGGGAGGCAAACGGTACCGTTCCAATCAATGATTCGAGCTACACTTTTCAGTACACGCCGGATACAAAATATATCCCAGCGAAAACAGACTATGTTCTTTACCTGTACGACGGCACTGATAATGAGCACAAAACTGGCGAATTCGAGATATCCAATACTGACAGTCGTGTCACTTCCACGATTTCCAAGCCCACTGCTACCCAAAGAGGCCCAAAGAAGTCACCCTCGGCATCAGTGTCGGTCTCGGTCATGCTGAATTCGTCATCTACTCGTCTCCCACATCACACACCAAGCGCATCTTCAAGCAGGGCAAATAGATCGACAGACAATGGCGTAGCGAATGGTACAATGGGCTATGTTTTCATCGGAGGACCGCTTCTTTGGGGCCTGATATTGGTGATGTACAGGGTGGGCTGATCTGGACTTGAGTTATTCATCATTAGTCAGGTTCTTCATGATTTCAACATTTGCACCTTGATATCTTTTAATGTAGACACTTCATGTCCGCATCTCAGTACACGAGGGACTTTATGGGCAGAGTGTGCAAGGTATTCTTCCTGTGTATCTGTAGTTGTACAAATGCATTCGATATAACGCTTTCCCCAAACAGTACTAGCGTGATATTGGATACAAAGGAGAGGGGATCATCTCTACAATAACACAAGTTGCACAATACCAACCTGTCTTTCTGTATATCGCCTGTCATATCTCAAGACTAGTGCAGATGGATTCAGAGTCACAGCTACTTCCAGCCAAAAACGGGCAAAGTTTCATCGCGAAGCGCACAGCTTTCGAAGAAGAGGATGCTGCTCATAAGGACAAGCGCCTGAAAAGCCTCCACAATGTATCGACAGAACGGGCAGTCAAATTCCCACCCGCCATCCGGAGAGTTTTCATGGAGAAGCTAGCTACAACATCCCAATTTTAGGAAATGTTCTAAGTGTTCAAAAGCCTGCAGTCTTGGAAGAACGAAACGGCGAGATCGAATTTCGCGTCGTTAACAACGACGGTCCAGAGAGAGTACGATCATTCTTACAGGTCTCAAATGCCTGTTTCAAAAACAGCTCCCAGAAATGCCCTCAGATTACATTGCACGTCTCGTGTACTATCGCGCTCATTTATCTATAGCCATTGTTAAAATGTCTATGAAGGTTATCGGCGGAATAGCATATTGTGAATTTCAGGATCGCAAGTTTGCGGAAATTGTTTTTTGTACGGTCTCCTCTGATCAGCAGGTGAAAGGATATGGATCACACCTTATGAATTATTTGAAGGATTATGTCAAAGCTACTGCCCCAGTGATGCACTTTTTAAACCTGCGCGGACAACTATGCGACTGGGTATTTTCAGAAGCAAGGTTTTACTAAAGAGATCACCCTGGACAAATCGATCTGGATGGGGTATATCAAGGACTATGAAGGAGGGACACTGATGCAATGTACTATGCTACCCTGGATACGGTATCTTGACGCAGGCTGTATACTTCTTAAGCAAAAGGAAGCAGTTCAGGCTAAGATGCGTCTTTTGAGCAAAAGTCACACAGTCTATCTACCGCCTTAGCAATGGGTCAACAGACCGGTGACTCTAATCGATTTAATCTCTATACCTGCCATTAAAACAACTAGCTGGTCACCAGAAATGGATGTATTGGTGTGTGAGCTATGTTGTGGGCCTCATCTTAACGAGCTTCGTCGCTTTTTGAATCACATTTAAAACCATAATAAAGCATGGCCTTTCTTGCATCTGGTCAATAAAGACGAAGCCCCTGATTATTACAATGTCATTGAATCACCAATGGATTTGTCGACCATAGAAGAAAGGTTGGAACATGACAAGTACGCTGCGCCGAAAGACCTTGTCGACGATATCAAATTAATTTTCAGTAATTGTCGGGGGTATAACGATGCAACAACAGTCTACGCCAATTGTGCAGCCAAGCTAGAGAAGTACATGTGGAGTCTGATCAAGGAGATTCCCGAATGGTATAACCTACTTGAGGAATAGCTGGCTAGTCCATCCCACTTCTTGAGAAAAAAGGGAGTTGAATGGAACGACGAAATTCCGTGTCTAATGGCCAGAGTGGGCCTTGGGTATCACGCAAGGTGTGGGCTGACTCAGGGGAGCTCTTCATTTGTACGGCAGTCCCTCTCAGAATCTCAAGGCTATATTGGTTGTTCGATAGATCGCTCTGGATAAACGAAAGAGTGCCGTGCTAACACTTTGCACGAATACTCTATTCGGTCATTCTAGACTAAGCTAACGCCGCCTATCCCAATTCATAGTTCTGGGGCTGCGTGATAAGGACTAACTGTATCATTTGGCAACTTTACAGGATATGTTACGCTTGCTGAAAGAATTGGATACCCTTGATTGCAAGCAGCCGATCAGGTTGTTAAGGCCTTAGCTTGAGGTACAAGGCTTACTGAGCCTTGCCATACTGCCGTTGAACGGAGATTCTCACCAACTCATAACTACACGAGTGCTGCTCAAATATTTCATGTGAGCTTTGTTTGTTTGGTTATCTTTTCTCATTCTCTAACCTACTCTTGACCGGTGTTTGCTTTGGAAACTTCTCAAAGTCCTGAAAGCTTACTGTTGGGTGCATATATTGCTGGCGCAGATAAATGTAACCAGTCCGATATTAATGGTAGTATTGATTCGCTGGAAAGTCTTGCTAGGATAGTATTGTTGAGTACTCTGATCCATAAACGAATTAACAAGAGTCAGATAGCAAGAGCATTCGGAATCATTAGCTATAAGAAGCCAATCGTTTGACCAAGGCTCTATCTTAACCACACTCTAAAGTGCCCATGAATTAATCCACAGAGAGTAAATTAATCAACAATAAAATCTAACTACATCATCAAGTAATAGCATTTGATCTCTTACGTATATGAATTCAATTGTTATTTATATCCATGAAATTCTCCTGCTGATTGTGACTGTGTTTAGAAATCCGACTGTTTACTACTAAGTCGCACGTAGTACTACGCAGTTGTTGCTAAATGATTGTGATACAATCTAGCCCAATCCTTAGGGCTTAAAGGCCTCAAACTTACCAAGTTCAGTAGTTCTGCGTAAGCTCATATCCGGCATTACCGAAGCTGAGTGCAAAATGCAACTATACCTAGGTATTGTACGTTTCCCGACTAGAATCGTAAATAATTCCTTGGTAACTAACGCAAGGCAGAATCTAGGTTGTTGGCTCTAACAAGTTCAGGGCTGAGGGCTGTCGGTCTCTAGTTCCGATTTGGGATTCTACCGTAGCCTACTATGTAGATATCGACGATTCGCATTCGCGTTTGAAAGTGCGCACTAATGAAAATAGTGATAATCCCCTCCCAACATAGAGTATTTGGAACAGACAAATGAGAAGTAGCGGCCCGGATTAGGGCCAACATGTTCTGCGTGTCTCCACCATTTAAAGAAGAATTAGAGGAAGGCGAAGCCTGACTAAACGTCACGATAGGAATTAAACGCCCACTAGAAGAGGCCCGTTCGACTCCACACCGACAAGCTGAAGACTATCGGCTATGCCTGTGGAGATGGACTGATGGTTAGTTGGCTTATTTATGGTTGCCGATTTTCACATAACTAAGTTAGAGAACAATAAATACTCGTGGACGCTTGCTTTTAGCGATTGTCGCAGGTTTTTCTTCATACCGTTTTTCGCCAAGTATAGAATTTCGCATTTTTCATAACCGGGGTTGAACAAGAAGCTTCACTGAGTTCAGTATAAGCTTATTTTGCAGGCCGGACTGCAAAGAAGCTTAAAATGTTCTCCACCACGAAGCTCGAGAGAAGTGCTCTTTTGCTCACTTCATTTATCGCCGTTCTAACCCCGTCGCTGTCAGCGGTCGCCCTCGCCAACCAAACTTGCTACTATCCGGATGGATCGATTGCGCAAGGCGATAAACCTTGCGGAAATGCAACGGATGTAGCGTGCTGTGGATCAGGAGGCATCTGCTTGTCGAATGGTCTTTGCATGGATGTCGCTCAGCCAAATACGTTGGCCAGATCATCGTGTACAGACAAGACATGGAATAGTGGAAATTGTCCAAACTACTGTCTTCAGGGTGAGTGATTGATAGGACTCGGTGTCGCGCTTCTTTGCGTTGGCGTCGCACAGAATAATCGCATACTGAATATTCTTCCTTGCGCAGATACAAGTTTCAATAAAAGCGGTTGCTCAATTATTCTCTTTTCATATCTCCAAAGCACCGCTGAGTACTGCTGTAACAACATGGACGCCAGCGATAACACACCCATCTGCGCCTCTAACTATTCCACCTTCCAAATCCCCGACTCCAATATCGTTCCTGGTTACGCCCTTCTGTCGGACTACACCACTGTCTCGAATGCTACGTCTTCAACAGGAAGTTGCCCTAACGGTGACAACCATGTTGCTGTTGGAGTAGGCGTTGGCGTCGGAGTGGGCATACCGTTGGGTCTAATCGCACTTGCTTCAATCGCCTGGGCGCTCTGGGAACGACGAAAATTGAATCGCTACAAGGCTGAAGCCCTCGCAAGTGCGAAGACACCCTCACCTTATTCAGATGAAGCACCACCTCAGCAGCAGGCGTACAATATGGCACCTATGAACACCGGTGCATACGGACAACCAGTGCAGACATATAATCATAATGATAATCAATACACTCCGGCTATACTGTCGGAGATGGGAACAAGAGGTCCGGTGGAGTTGGATTCGAGGAAATAGAGTGGTTGGGTGTAGGGCTACGACTGAAATCTGAAAATGACCAAAGATTGGGAGATATGTTTGAAACGACGGAGTGGAAAACGAATCATCAATGTACAGACTATGCAATGACTACTGCATGTTTGGTAATATATGAACGAATTTTCTACAAACGAGACAGAAACGATGCAAGAGATGGCCATATGTACATAGTACCTAGAGTCTGTCACATTACAAATTCAATTCAACACATGGGTCAATTTATGAGGTTTAATTTAGTGGCTGGCTAGGTATAGATACGCTGACGGTTTGTCTTGTATGCTAGCTCATCCATTTCAGGAGGATACATTAAGGGTCTGTGTGGATTGAGAGATTAAGGCTAACTGACTCTGGATCACGTTGCACTGATTCGTCATCTTCAGGGCCAAAAGCAACCTTAAATGAATCTTAATCGAGGGTCTAGACTACTGACGTAAATGATAGAGGTACATCGGGCATCTTTCTAACATGCGCAAGACTTGACTGGTGTATAGATAACAAGACACTTTTGATAATCAAGATTCCCCAAAACAGTAATGTAAATACATGAATAGGCTATTTATTGACAACTGTGTTTATTAATCACTGGTACAATTTGATGGAGTTGATCGAGAAGTAGGTCTCCGAGTAAGCCGATGGGTTAGCAGCGACATAGGCGTTGCAAGTCGATTGGCCTGTAGTACTGGCGCAATCGGTCCAATCAGACCATTCCTGACCACCTGCGCCATTTTGACCACAGAAATCAAGGTTGAAGATCTAGATAATGGTTAGGTTAATTGATGAGACCTGCGAGGGAAAAGAGCGGCAACACATACCACAGTCTGATCGATAAAGTTGCTAGCAACATCACATCCATTGTTGGAGTCAAATTCAAACAAGGGAGTGCCCCAGCCAGAAGGATCGGGGCTACCATTGGTGATGTCCGCTGGGATTTCGTCTCGTGGGAACACCCAGAGTTGAAGTGAGTCTTCGAGGGAGAGGACCCAGACACCACCACCGGCAGCGTTAAATCCGGCCCCGAACTGGCTGGATGTGCTTTGGACTCCGCAGCCACCACCATTGGAGAGAGTGCAGTCGGTACGGATATCGGTTCCAGTGAAGTTGGTGGTTGAGAGAGTACATGTGTTGCCGGTATGCAGGGAGACGTAGGCTCCCGCAACATCATCATAGGCCTCCATTATATCAATCTCGCCGTAGGGGTTTGCTTGGTTGTTGATTGTCCAGCTTCATACAAAAGGTTAGACACGGCTATGTTTTCTCAAGGGCAAGTGGGGATTCTTTTTACTATGCAGGCCAGATACCACAAACGGAAACAGGCAGGTGGGCAAAGTCCGTGATCAGAATACCACTGCTAAAGGTGTCTTGACTGTAGACGCGGACTGAGTTGCGACCCGTTGAAGATGAGTCAAGGACAGTGGTACTGTCGACTCCGAGATGGATCTGACTGTTGCTGGTGCTGTACAGACCGTCACTCGATGCGGTGCTCTGGTCAACGTATTTGACGAACCCAGCCGTTGGATCAGCTTCCTAATAGGTTGTTCATGAGATGACTATCCACTAATTGATATACGTAAGCTGATAACATACCGTGTCGAAAACAAAGTAGTCTAGAAAGTTGCCAGAGTTGATATCCCATTTCAGAGTGTACGCAGCAGTTCCTGTTCCGAGAACGATCGGGCAGGCCGCAACAGCTAACGTAGATGTCTTCATTTTATTGTCATACCTTCGCGTTGTTGGGCGTGTATATGTGCGATGTAAAGCTTCTGATATGAGAATTTGAGGATTTTATGAACCACAGAAGAATATTCGATAATTTCAGATTCTTCAGGTTCGGTCTCAGGGCTTTATGTACAAATCTAGGGTTACATCTATGAGCAAGATCTGCGGATTCGAGTCTAGTCCTTCAGGTTAAGGGCTATTTCTAAGAAATTTCAAATTAGCCTTCTTCGAAAATAGAGACTATAAAACCCCGTTCTATTGCGATAGAACAGTAAACATTTGCCGGTAAACTCGTTTAGCCAACTGCTGGGGCTGAAGCCTGAATATTAAAATAGTGAAAATGGTCTGAAACAACAAGCGCTGATGTAACCTTGGCTAGACCCCCGAGTTTAGTGAATACGTACATAGTGCGTAGCGAGTTATATGTTTTCCCTTATGTACATTGAATGTCGTATGATGATGATCTTAGATGGATATATTTTCATTTACGACTGCTGACCGAAGTTTCATGGAAATTTGAGAGCTAGATTTCGACTCGAGATAGATACGTTAAAAGCCCTAACAAGGGCCCGTAGTTAAACTAGTCACACGCAAGATCGTGGGTCCAAATCCAATGTACCATCATCCATGTAACATCAATGGTATGCTTTACTTAATTGACAGATTTATACTGCAATGGAGACTGACATGCTGCATAAGTCGAAACAAAACCAAGCCAACTTATATGAGCTTTTACAAGTCAGAAATGACTCTTTTGAGTCGTGCATCAAAAGTACAACCAATCAAGGCGCTTAGCCTCGTATGGTAGCATGATACTTCAGCGCGTGGCGTGGCACAGCGAGAGCTTATTTTTTCATTCCACTTCGTATCTGGAGTAAAAATAGCAATTAGTCGCTAATTAAGGCTTTAGGCACCCCTAGATGAATCAAGAAGTCTATGCCGTTTACTATAAAGAGTATAAAGGCAAGGCATAGACCATGAAGCTCTGAGCCGACAGATGAGCCTGGATGCCTCTCCTTGTTATTGCTCTCGCTCTCGTCCCAGTGTGTTGGCTGCTCTAAGTGTGGAAAGGCTGTGTCTGCGGCATCTTGGTCGGTTAATTCTAAGAACCCATCTTGAACAATGAGTTGTTCTCGACTTTCTGAGCGTAAACTCGTAGTTAACCTGAATTGCTTATTCATGGCTGCGGTTCACTGATAAATGATTACTGAGGGGCGTAGGATCAAGGATCAAACATTCGTTCATAACTATGTGTTGCATCGTTTTCGGCCCGTGGAGGAAATCTCGACTTCATTCTACTTAATTTCTAAAGGATCACTGAGTGTGGGAAAAAGGTAGAAGCTCCGATTCTCTTCAAATTTCTCAAAAAATCGTTAGGTCCAGCTCAAACCATCTGGTTTGTTTCACATTCGTCTATCCTCAAGAAGGTTGGCATGTCGTCAAAGTCCTGTGAGGATGTTATAGCCCTGAGTACCTCAATTGCTTCGTGCCTTCTGCTTTCACGCCTCGTTTCCGTCATTTCCTTCCATCTCCCTTGCATCACCTGACGAGCTTCCTCGATGTACCGGCGAAGCGCTGATGCGCCAGATTTGTGATGAGGTGTCATTTTGACACCGATCTACGATGATATCTGTAAGTTCTATGGTGCTGATGCACGTTACACAATGACGAGAAGGGTCCTCCGGTCCGATCAAGTACAAGTTTGAAATGTGTTATTGGCAGGAGATTGTCTTCGTCTCTCCCCTTTCCATAAGAGGAAACCAACAACGCTGTACAGCTTCATGAATTTCTCGCAGCTGCAAGTATTCGCCTATTATCGCTAGCCTAGGAAGTTCCATAACAGAAATCAAACTCCGTATTGGATTGCAGAGCGACGATGGTTGAAGATGCTAGGTAGGCACAAGGGTATCATGAAGCTGGGCAATCTGTGCCTTGATATAAGGAAACATCAAACGTGATCTGCGCGATGAGGTTGCACTCATGGCAATGAAGAGAGTAGCAATCAGAAAGCGGACCTTGAAAGTCTGAGTGATGATCATTTTGGGTGGCATATGAATCGGAGCCGGCTAACCCTAATACATGGATCCATGGGTCTCAGAAAGCCGATTTTCCAAGCTGGAGTCATCAGGCCTGACAAAGATCTTAACATATAGAGAGGACTAGCAACAGAATTTTGTTCATAGCCTATTCGATCTACAGAAGACACGAGAAAATGCCTCCGCGCATGAAACATCCTTAAGAACGGACAACACGAAACTAGGTAACCATTAATCATGCTATATTGGAAAGATTCCTTAGCGTCCTGCCAGTCAGAACCTGCATTCATCCGATACAAGCATGAATGTAGTGAAGCATAGAGGACATGACATTCTGTTGTGTATACCGGCCAGAGGGCTTTCAAATATCCGAGACTGGGCAACTTTCACTGGAAAATTAGTAATGATAAATCGCGGTCTGCTTCAGCTCTTTCAGCTGGCTTCTCACAGACTATAAGTGCATTATAGGCTATCGGGGAAAGTTCAGAACCGCTAATGCAAAGATTACCACTAGACTGACTGATCGAGGAAGCTTGGAAGTTGAAACACCCCAGCGCTATTATCAAAACTGGGAAATCCTGATAGATTAATGTGGAGAGTAATTCAGTTACAAAGAATATGAATTATATAGTCGGCTTTCGAAAGGTGCGCGGCACATGCATCCGGCAACTAGAAGTGTTGGATTTGTTGCCACAGCCTTGGAACATTCTCTACAAGATAGAACAGAGAGGGTAACTAATCCAACATGCCAATGTTCATAGCCGTAGAATTGGAAAAGTGCATGGTGCAATGTAACATTGTTGTTGTTGATACTAATTAACTGCAGGCTGTAGTCAGGGTACGTGCCTTGATAGTCGAATCTCAAATACTTCAGATACCTCGCCAGTGAGATACACTTCATGTGTTGGGGTGTACTGAAGCTAGTCATGCATGTTTGTTCCGTTCTTTGAAAGCCACCTGTCTAATCTTATTAATGAACAATGGGCTTGGACCTCGATTAGATTGTACAACCATCGCGGTGGCAGGCCGACAGTTCACAGGTGCATGAATGCCCGATATTTTCCCCAACTCATGTCTTGGAACCAACCTATGGTGGATAAAATGATGCCTGCTAATGAGCTGGCTAGATAAAAAATCCCAGGAAATCAGTGACTTCTGACTAGTTATCAAGCAACCAAAATTCCGCCCAAGGAGGCGTCCAAAGAGTGATTGACATGTTCTTTGTCACCTCACATTGATATCCCTAACAAAGCATCGATCATGGACTGAAACTAATTTAGGACGAGAGTATTCCACTACCACCGAGGGTTTTCCACCCACGACGTCCAGTATGGCTTTCACTGTTATCACGGAGCTGTGTGCCGCGTGGAAGATTTCATCAAAAGAGTAAAAGACAAAACGCAGGCAGTGACATCCATACAATACTACGATCATGCTCCTCTAGTTCATGTACTACGTACGTAGCGATTTCCATGATATTCAAGATTACAAGGTTCGTAGGCGCTGGGCTCAAGCTCGCTAAAGTACACCAATTTTCATCTCGACCAGCCAGCCCGTCAACTTGGAATTACATGATGCCCTTTCGGGATTGTGTCATTGCGTCCTAGCAAGGATCTATGGAAGTCTAACAATCGACTTGGAAAGCTGAAATCGTGGGTACGAACTCGGGAAAGGCTTAAGAGTACGATTAGGTTCATGCATTCCGGCCCAAACACTAAGGAAGGCCGCCAATAAAATTTATAACAAGCTGAATGGTACATATTTTGGCTGAGTAAACAAAAGCTGATGCAAGGTTTGACGGCGACACATTGGAAATAGCCCTCAATCAGCAAAAGTTAGTTTAAAAAATGACCACCCGAACCGTTGTGTAGAATTCTATCGGGACATTTCATCCACCGGAAAATAGAAAACATGGATATCCTCCGATTCTTTGTGTGGCTCTAAGGTTTGGACCATAGTAGTTCAGACCTGCCTAATAACTGAAGTCGCACGAATAACGTATCAAATCACACAGTTTATGAGTCAGGCTACATCAAACCATCTATAACGATGCAGTGCAACTAACACAGATCGCCACTACTTTAAGTAAGGAAGCCAGCCAGAAATGGGACTGGGGTTTTTGATGAACCCTTCACCAATTACAACGCTCTCCACTGCTATCACTTGGAGCCCAGCTTTGTTACTAGAAAGAGTAGTCAAATGTCTTGAAGTGCTCTGGTACCCATAATGCGTGTCCCAGAAAACATTGGCGGGCTGAAATAAAGAATGCCTATTGAACATCCTTGTAGATCAAGGTTGTACTGGGTACAACGCTGGTTTGCTTTATGATTTGTTCCGGGGTTAATCGTACTAGATAGATGGTTACCATTCAATTCGGTCACATGAAGAGGCTTTATAATTATGGTGGGAAGCATATATAAAGGGCGTGAGGATCTTGCTGTTAGTTTATGCGTAGATCCATGGGTCAGTATTGTATCCAGTTCAAGACGGATTCATCAGAGACGAAGATGTACGAGATCAACAAGATTCGTAGAAAAGAGTATCCTGATCTAAACAGTAAGCCCTCAAATAACTAAGACAAACTTGTCGGAACTAATCAAAGTGCATACAAAGAAACATGTTATATTGACTACGGCGGTGCAACACCATATGCCAAATCCCTCGTTGATATATCAGCAAAGCTGTGGAAATCGGATCTCCTCGGCAACCCACACTCCAACTCTGCATCTTCCTTACGCGCCACGGAATACGTGAATCAGGCTCGCAGGCGGGTGCTTGACTTCTTTCATGCAGATCCCAATGATTTCGACGTCGTCTTCGTCGCCAATGCTACAGCAGCAATAAAATTGGTTGGCTACTGTTTTCAAGAAAGGGGATTTTGGTATGGGTATCATACGGATGCTCATACGAGTCTTGTCGGCGTTCGAGAGTTGGCCGATAAAGGATACCACTGCTTCTCTTCGGACAAGGAATTATCTCAATGGATCGATTCTCTCAAGTTGGGTGAAGCCGATGAGCCCTATCTTCCCGTTGACGTCGATCCGAAGAATAACTCCAACGGCCGGGTCATAGACCATGGATTAAACAAGCTGATTGCATATCCTGCTCAATCTAACATGAATGGTCATCGCACACCAAAACAATGGGCAAAGCACATGCGTCAGAAAAGCTACACCACCCCTGGACGACTATACACTCTCTTGGATGCAGCAGCCTATTGCTCCTCGGCGAAACTTGATTTATCTGACCCAGGTGCTGCACCTGACTTTATCAGTGTCAGTTTCTACAAGATTTTTGGCATGCCAGACCTAGGAGCTTTAATAGTGCGGAAAAAATCCAGTGACATTTTGACGTCCCGCCAGTACTTCGGCGGCGGCACAGTTGACGTGGTCACAGCATTTGGTCACTTTCATGCCAAAAAGTCTGACCATATTCATGAGGCTCTAGAGGATGGCACCTTACCGTTCCATAACCTTGTGATGCTCAACACCGGTATTGCCCTACATCGACGACTGTTCCATTCAATGGATGAAATATCGAAGCATGTATCTCAACTTGCGCTCCAACTATACACAGGCTTATCGCAACTACAACATGCAAACGGCCGGTTCGTATGCAAGATCTACAAAGATGAGAATAGTACATATGGGGATAGTGAAACACAAGGCCCGACTATTGCCTTCACGATTTGCAAGTTAAATGGCGCATGGGTGCGCTTTGATCATGTGGAAGCGCTTGCTAGCGCGTGCAACATCCAGATCCGTGCCGGTGGCGTGTGTAACCCTGGTGGTATTGCGGAGCATCTAGAATTAGCTGATTGGGAGTTGAGACGCAATTATTGCGAGGGTTATCGTTGTGGTGAGCCTTTCAAAGTCCGCGGGGGAAAACCATCGGGCATCGTCAGAGCAAGCCTGGGGGCAATGTCCAACAAACGTGACGTTGAGACCTTCGTTGCATTTGTGAAGTACTTCTTTACGGACAACGATTACCAACAAGATAGTCACAGCATCACTCGGGAAAGTTTCGAGAAGGATCAGCGTCAGTGGTCGGTGAAGAAAATGCAAATTTTCCCCATACGGCATTGTCCTTCATGTATCGTGCTTATCTCATCTGCATGGGAGGTAAATTATTCTCGTCTGGCTTTGGATGGTGAGTGGTGTCTCGTGGATCTGGAGACCGATGAAGTCCTCAGAGATGGCAGAATAGCAAGCGAGTTGGTAGTCGGGATAAATAGTGGGTTAAGTCGACTACGTCTAGAGATACCGGCGTCGAAGCCGCTGTCTAGTTTTGAACTTGATCTGTGGGAATTGCCCACCGGAAAGTGGGTTAGAGACTCTTTACAGCAAACTCCATATGGCACGTATAGATTGGCTCGAAACTATGCGTCAAAAGATCTTGAGGAGTTTCTTACTCTAGCCCTCGGGCAACCGACGACACTCGCTCGGTACCATGAGTTCAAAGGAGAACTCCCTGCCAATGTCTGCGCTGAACATATTGACGCCCATTCATCCTCAGAAGGGATAATCGTTCAGTTCTCAGGCGATGTCCCGCAGAGAAATGTACATATTCTATTGGGCCCAGTGACATCAAATCTGACATCGGAGGAATTACCACCCCAAAAGCTTCAATTTGGCAACCAGTGTCTCTTCCGTTTGCCTTGGACTGATGGAGAGAGTTGCATCGCCCAATATTGTCGTGTCCCGGATGATGATGAAGACATTGTGGCCCAGAATACAACAATTCATCCATCGGACTTGGTCATGGAGTCACGGTCAGAATATAGAGTTGACTACAAGGTTGGTGGTCAAGACTACCATTTCTGTCCAGTGACGGGATGTCACGAAAAAATTGTTGATTACTCCATGTTTCTGCATCACTTGAAGGACCATGCGCGGCCTTTTATAAAATCCCGACGGAGAAGATACTGGTTTCGGTGAGAAGAAAAATATTATGTAATTTGATAGAGCAACGCGTTTCGTTTCGGTTAGTTAATAATAGAATCATTCTTCAAACGCTCTAAGCTCGGCGTAGACATTGTCCGCTTCGCATGGATGAGTAGAGTACGGAGTACAAGGCAACGAAATGTGTGAAGCCTATCTCTTCCGACGACATATTTTGATGTTGAATCTGCGTCAAGTGTAACCACTACATGAAGTAGACTCTGAAATCATTTTTCGGCTTCGAAATAAAGCTATGTCGTGTTGCAGTACGTAGATTGCAAGTGACTGTTGAGCATTTTTTAATTCCCCGGTCCGGACCGATCATCGATTAGTCCATACTCGTGTAATGAAGAAGTCGGCCCCTGTGGATACTTGATAATAATAAATTAAGATTAGGAAAGGTCACGTTGGACGTAGATCCTTGATCCTCCATGTGATACAGAGATGCTCCCTTTTACCTTTTCTGCACCCCACGACTGACAGATGAGTGTAGTGAGATCATAACGGTTTGATGTACGTACTATCACATACTTTGGCTGCATCCCGAGATACGTAAAACGCATGGTGCGTAGGTATAGTTGACAAGTGACACAGGTGAAAAGGTCATGTTACATCTACTACCGCGCCTTACTTGAGTGTAAAATCTGCCGTAATTTAAAGCGTATTTTCATGTAAAGACGCGGAAGCTAAAAGGCATGAACCAGCTGATGGAATGCCCCGATATGGCAGTGTGGAGATGTGGAGAGCGTTTAGTGCATATGCTGATTGGTGTATCTAAAATGTGGCACGCGCGGGCGGATACAGCATCCCGGGCCCCGGAAATCTTTCCAAGGCTTAAATCAGACAGACCAATTATAACACATTGGAAGATTACTCTATTACACAGCTACTGTATTGGTTATTACCCATACATACCAGCGTCTGTCAAAGCAAATCATCTCCTGTCACCCATCGCTTTCACATCCTAGCTGGCAACAGACTTTCACTGATTCATGAATATTATCTATCGGTCGGCCGACAAAATGTCCATTGACCAGCTCTGTCTCAGTCCGAGAAATCGACTACCATGTAAGGACGTTTGTGATTTTGATGCCGCGCTGTGGAGGCCCGGAGAGACTTTAAGCCGGCAAGTGTGCCAACCGAATAGTCTAAGACCGCCCCTGTCAGTGTCTATTGGCTGGGTCTAGCTCGGTATGGTCAGGAACTCCAGCATTAGCTAGTCCTTCTCAGTTCTTACCAAGGCACTTGTGAGGTGAACTAAGTTCTGATTGTGATCCATCCAAACTTCGACTACCAGCAATTTCCCACTTCACTTCCATTGCACAAACTTCTAGTTATAACCAGAAACAGACAACTTTGAGGCACCGGGTTGTTGTTTTCTCCTTTACGCAACAACTCAGAGGTTTCCGTACTTTGCACCCCACCGACGTACGAACGACATACTCCGACGATACCAGCAGGCGTCTCAACGGCCAGTCGCTGGCGCTTAGACATCGCACCGATTCCGAGGCACAACAAAACCAAATCGTTTCGTATACGCCCATTGATTGTGATTTTGATATTCGCCGCATCTTCCGCTGAAACATACAACTGCATACTTCGATACCACAAGAATGACCCGGTGATGGTTTGTGACGAATGCTGCTGTTCAGAAGATCCGAGTCGGGAATCAGGCCCGGAACTTGACGACCGGGGTTTGAATCAGTTATCATTCAATAGTATATAATCACCGCCATGCCGGACGACAAATTTATATTCGTGAATGCTCCGACAATCATCAACGCCGGTCCGCGGGACGCCCGGCGGCAGTTACGCTCTCAGTTGATGCGTCGAGTTTACCTGAAAAAGTACAAAGTTTCTCCGTCAGCAGTTGAAGATGATGGCATCAACGTGGCTGAGAGGGACTCGTCCAGTAGCCCGGAACAATGTCATTGTTCGCATCCTTCAGCGAGTTCCGGACTCAGCCCGCCAGACGACGCCCACCACGTAAGGAACAAGACAGGGAAGAAAACCAAAAATGGGAAATCGAGAATCCCACCTCAATCCAAACTACCGACTCCGCCTATTGACGATGATGAAGTGCAGGAGGTGTGCGAGAGTTGTGGTGGTGTATGTCATAATTTGAAACAGGGTCCAGGCAAAGGGCGCACAGAGCCACCATTTAAAGAAAGAATGCAAGAAGACGAACAAATTATTAACGGCGATCCAAAGATGACTATTGGAGCCTCGCTAATCAACCCATTCGAAAAAAAGTTCTCCAACAAGAAAGATTGCCCAAACAGCAATGCGTTGATAAAACACTGTAAGACATATTCCGTATAGATTCTCGAATATTTACTGACTCCAGCAACTACTCAGTCACCCAGGTTCTCATTCCTATGCTGCGAAGTGGTCACGATTACAGCCAAAACGTTTTCACTGAATATGTGCAGCTGACATCAGATCCACTTTTATTCAATGTTCTTTGTCTCGCTTCATCGGTGCATCTGGACAAACTTACGTTGTGGAGCGGAGTGGACTCGAATCATAGCCGTCGAGAACTGGAACAATCTCACTATAGATACAATGCCCTACGCGAGCTACGCCGAGCTGTAGCCGGTCCCAAAATTGGTAGCCCGGAGTTCGATGGCATTGTTTTGAGCATATGCTTGATAGCAGTCAGCGATCCGATGGGCGAACTTCCCCCGAGTATCAACAAGATGGACTACAATCCATTTCATCATGCCTTGCAACCGTTGGGTGGCTTGAATATCTATGGATACCAGCCCGTACATCCTGTACACTGGAAAGGGTTGTTAACTTTAATAGACCAGCGCGGGTTTGATCAGATTCAGCTGTTTGGTGCCAAGTGGAAGATTGCCTAGTAAGCAACCTGGTGTTCCTTTTCTCCTCTACAAATATGGCTGTTTGTCCGGGTTTTGACACGATGCTAATGATGGTAAATAGTACATCCTTGAAATACGCTATACACACTTGCACAAAACCTGTCTTTCCTATCTGCAACCATTATGGAGCATTATTGATTGACCAAGAACCACTAAATATCCTCGGGCTAACCCCTTCCGACCTGTCTCCTCTTACTGGAACAGGGTTTTCCAACTTGGGCATGTTTTCGATTCGTGGATCAATTCAACAAGTGTTTGTGGAGGTAAGCCAAGTGGCGCAAGGCATGAACATGTTGATGCCTCAACGCGGCAATAGAGGCGTGAGAGATTCCATGGCTGATGCTCGAAACCTGGTTCAATATCGATTTCAAAATCTTCCTACCCTGGCCGATGACCCTTCTCTCATTGTGGATTTATCGTTGTTTGAGGGAAGCAAACAAGCAACCGCCTATGCAATGAGTATCATGGAGGTGGCATCCTCTGTCTACGGGATGTGCTGGCTCGTTACATATTTGTTTACGACTCACGTCACGTTTCCTGTTCCGTCTTCTCGTCGCTTCCGCCTAAAGACAGTCTACCAAATTCGGGACGCTATTAGCAATTGTGGGTATGCATTGCAACATAATTCATGGGTCTTGAAACTGCAGCTATGGTCTGTTATTATTGCCGGTATTGCTGCCGAAGACATCGATGCCGAGCTTCGGCAATGGATGGCGCTTAGGGCTCGTGATCTGTGTACAATGCTGTGTTTGCAACGATTGGACGAGGTAGTTGACGTGATGACCTCCTTCGCCTGGATGGAGGTAGCCTGCGCACACGGAGCAAGGAAGTTTTGGGCGCAGGTGCAAAGTAACGATGGTTGAGCATAATCCAGGTGTATTATGTGAAGCGTACACCAGCATGCAAAAACTATCAAACATCTCTGTGTAATGGATCGGATTCGTCAATTTTCGTCTCTACTTCCGCATGCTCGACGTTTTAGCATTGTACACCTACTTCCTACTTTGAGAACGTCTCTCATGGGTTGTACAAATACACATTTACCCGGGTCATCGGGGTACAGAAGCCCCAGCAGATCAATCTTGCACTACTTGCGCCCCCGAGAAACATACCTACTTGCAGTACATCAGGAAGTCTCACAGGAACACGCCCATTGGGGCCCTAAATACAACAGAGGACTTGTGTGTATACACAATCTCGGGATGTTTCACAGTGAAAACGTTAGAATTGCATGTCATAAGACAAGCAATCGAACCATCGATTGGTACTACTCGACGATACTTTGGTCTACAAAGATAACCCATCATCAAACCCTATTCTATTTATGACCGTTACGCAATGTACTTTGACGTCAAATATACCCATTCGACGTTTGTTTATCTACTCTCTGAACATGGGATATATCCCAGCAAGGCTTTCATTAATTATCCTATGCAACATCAAACCTCGACCGAAGATAGCTTGATGGGATTCATCAAACCCTTACTTCTCCAGCCAGCCCTTCCTCGCCACCTTTACCCCCAATCCATTCCCTGCTCTGGCTTGCCACTATAGGGTCCGTGGTTACGTCTTGTTCGACTAGATCAGTATTTCTAACATCAGGCCAGCAGTTAGCGATTTGCAATGCAAGCCAGAAGAACTCCCCGTAGTTTGAAGGTGTATGTCAGGAAATCGGCTTCATAGATATACATACGCTTTGTCCTTCCTTTCCAGATATACAGCAAGCGCCAATGTTGTTGCAGCACAGACAATCAGGGCAACTGTAATTGAGTTTCCGACCAGGAATCTGGGTGCATATGTTGTATTATATGATAGCAATGGAATCCATGCATTGAAGGCATACCTAAGTCAAATAATCAGTGAACCTGTAACTCTGCCTAAACTGATAACAAGGAGAAGCGTACGCAATAGAGTTGGTTGAGCCGAGAATAATGATGCTTTCGAGACTATCGCCTGCGCACACCTCGTTTACCATTGTCTAAAAGATATTGAATTAGCGAAGCTTCCTCCATGAGAATATATACTGTAACACACCAAGAAAACAGGACCCGACCCTTGCGCGAATCTAAGACTCTAATAGTCAGCTCACAGATTCCTAGCCATGACCTGTCTTTCTTACCCAGTAAGATAATAAGAAGCCCACTTCAAACCAAACGGCACTCCATCCCAAACTGCCAAATTGACAGCCGCAAAAAAGCAAACAGTCAAGGAGAAGAAAACAATCGGGCTTCGGAGCTTGATATAATCACTCGTCCAGCCATACGCTAGACTAGTAACGATAGTGACTGCGTTGGTAACGGTTGGGTAGGTGTTGATATTGGACACTGAGTATCTAATTTCAAGAAGCATGTCAGATTGAGATCATTTTGTAGGTTGGAGAGCGGCAGGCATACCTGTGGAGGTTTTTCAGCCAAAGATTCATGTATGGTCCAATATTTTCACTGCAAATGAAGAACTTACACAATTAATTAGCATTTTTGCAGTGTACTATACTATCAAGTGGGATACTCACGTGTAATAAGCGGTATAAACCCAAAAACGCCACTTGGCCAATACTCTCTTGATTCCAGCCCACGTAACCGGCTCTCCAACGGCCTTTCCAGCTTTCTTTATGCGCTCTTGTGCCATCTCTTTCTCATGAGGTTTAAGCCAGAAGACTCTGGTGTTGGTGGGCAAGTCCGGTAGGGCAATGTAACCCCAAATTGCCATGGGAAATGTGATGATACCGTCAAAGATGAATAGCCAACGCCAACCGGACAGACCACCGACGCCGTTCATACCTGTATACAAACATCGAGCCCACAAATGCCGAGCCGAAAAAGATGCATGCTCTTTTAGCAATCTCTCTTTTTGTATACCATGCTCCCAGCACAGTGTGCACGGCAGGGTAGAAGGTGCCTTCTGCAAGTCCCACCTGATTGGAGGGTTAGTTCTCTGTCTTTAGAATGTAGTTGGATTGAGTTCAAACATACGAAGAAACGACAGACGTAGAGTTGGTGTGGTGTCTTGACGGATGAAGAGGCAAATGTTGCAACAACCCAGAGGAGTTCCCACGAAGGGCACCAAATCGACATTCGAACTGTATATGTCGTTAACTTCAGTAATCCATAGACTCCGTGACAAAAATGCACCTACCTCGCGTGCAAATGATCTGTGATGGAATCTGGCTTATGACATAGCCACTGTCAATACGTTAGATACTTCAAGAAGAAACTCAAATGGTTGTAACGTACATTGTCCACATAGTTGTAAAAGTCTGATATTCATTTCCGACCACATCGATCTCTTCTTTCATTCCAGATACATATGCGTTTGCTATATGAAAAAACACTGGTCAGCTACAATCATAGTAACAACACGTCATGTTGGTCTCATACAAAGATTGTTTGAATTGAGATTCTTGGAAAAGTACGAGAAGCTGGCCCATGTTCTGAATAAGGAATATCCGTTAGATCATCTATTAGATTTTGTTCAGTATGTGGTAAATTCTCACAGTATAAAAAAGTCAATCTTGGAAACAAATCTGCGTTCTGCTGGTGTATAATCCAAAGTATCCCAGACAATTTGCTTGAGCCGTCGTCCGAAGGTCCATGGGACCTCCTTTTGTTCGTTTTCCAGCTCATGATTGATATTAGACTGTCCTGGTAGGGAGGCTCTTTCTGATGATTGGCTGTCCTCGGCGACAACCCTGGTTTCGGCAACATCGAGATGTTTCGATTCCATTGTCGTTAGGGCTCTCAGATATCAAGTGTTTCTAGGACATAACATTTTATTTATACAACTATATTTCCTACACGTCGGCTTTTATCCACAATCAATATTCCTGCCTATGACAATCGCACTCCTATCCGGCCCGCCCGAATAGCGTGAGGCGTTGATTGCATGGCGTGATATATACCCACATCGATAAGAAAAACGTCACCGAGGTCGATTCGCGGCTTACCTAGAGTTCAAAGAGGTCAAAAGAAGCTTACATGATTTAAGCTTGCCATTTCAGCCAGGCAAAGATCATGAATCCAGCCCATATGGTTGCCCTGACCAGTTATCCGATGGCCGTCTGTCAGCCACCTTGCAAGAACACGATCATTATCTAGGTATGCTCTTTGAACTGTGGTCACTTTCACTGGAATCAATGTCAAATATTATCCTCCGACCCTCGATAACAAAGACAGTACGGGCCACTAAAGTTACCGCCATCATGCGGATAAGCAGCAGTCTATAATTGCCTAATTAGGAAAAAAAATAAACTCGAACGTGGATGATGTGATTCCGTTCTCGAATGCCGCAATGAAACAGCAAATCATTTCTTTGAACATTTCCTAATGTTGGACGTCAAGAATATTCGTGCTTTTGCATTTCCAATAGCTAATTTTAATGCGTTGTGTATGATTGAGTGACACGGAGAATTGTCCGGTGACCCAGAGAAGAGGGGTCTTGATATAGTAAACGTTCGCTCTTACTATTGTCAATATTCTCAAGACAATAAACCACATTTCAATTCTAATTTATTCAAAGTTTTTGTACAGATTTGATCAAGCAGCATAACATCCATGCATGGCCTCTTCTAGTTCTGCTCTTCCGGCCTTGAAGCCCTATACGCCGCCACCACAGACTTCAGAAAACTGTAATATGCCCTAATTCTCAGCTGCTCAGAAATATGATGAACAATTAAAACTGACATACTGTTGTTAGTGGATTGGGCGGGCCTTGAAGGCCTAGATATTTCCTTACTTGGCCAGCCAGGTGGAATCGAAGTCCTGGCAGGGCAGGTCTTGAAATTTATCAATACAAATGGTATGGACTTCTACCTCAATGCAGACCCATACAGGACATAGCTCGAACAATGATAAATGTACAGAGATACTACTAACACATAACTTTACAGGGTTCTTCTACGTAACCAATCACGGCCTCACAAATGAACAAATCAATCGACAATATGCGATTGCCGACGCCTTTTTCGAGCTCCCTCTAGAAGAGAAGATGAAGTATCTCAGTAATACCGCAGCGGGTGACTTTAGAGGATACAAACCACGCTCGACTGGCGAATTGAGTTCCCGCGATAATGACGAGCGTTACAATATTCCAAAATTCACCAAGGAGCATGAGCGGGAACATCCTCAATTAATCAAGGATTACTATGAGGAGATCAAGGAGTTCTCCTTGGTGCGTTTTTCTCTTTCTCGCTCTACTTGTGCTGGAATCAAAAGCTGACCTGAAATGTTCTACATTCAGCACATCCATAATAAAATTCTCCTACCTTTACTGCGCCTATTCGCATATGTGCTCGAGGTAGATTCGGAAACTCTAGTCCAACGCCATCGATACGAGGAAGACGGACTCGAGTACCTGCGATACATGAAGTATCATCCTCGATCAGCCGAAGAAGACGCCAAAACAGGCAACATCTGGGCCAAGGGTCACACAGACTACAATACATTGACCTTCCTCTTCCACCAGCCCGTCGCCGGGTTACAGGTCCTCCAAAACCCGGATGACAGCACTTCATGGCGATATGTCAAATCCGAACCTGGGCCTATTATTGTGAACATCGCAGATGCACTGGAGTATCTAAGTGGTGGATTTTTAAAGTCTACGGTGCATCGTGTTGTACGACCACCAGCTGATCAAGCGGAGAAACCGAGGTTGAGTTTGATTTATTTTGCGAGACCGGAGGCTACTGTTCGGATGGAGCCTTTGCAGAGCCCGTTGTTGCAGAGACTAGGTATTCAAGTGCCGGAGCATTATTTGAAGGCTTTGGAGGGTGTTACTGCTGAAGGTTCGTCTCTTGCACTGCTCACTTCGTCTTGATGGGCCGTCAGATATTGGATTTAGGACTCATGAATACTTTCACAGAATGGGCTCGTGCCAGAATAGCCAAAGACCACCGTTTCCGGACCGGAATCGTCAATCAACGAGAGACGGAGATTTTGGCAGGCGTACCGCAGGAATACTATGACTGAGTGGAATGGATGTGGGATGTTTAGTTCGATACCGATATGTGGTAGATCTTATACCTATGTTTACCTAACTTGGCCCTCAGGCATGAGACGAGACCTTCAAACATCATGAATCAGAGCTATATATACCTCTGTACCTAGGTAGCTGCAGTGTTCACAGTAGCTCAAGTATACTTCTATGTGCTATGTCGAATGCATTTCTCAATCTGGCATGTGAAGTACGTATACTCATGACAAAATTACGATAACGCTAGCATGAACCTGGGTAGAGATCTCGAAACGATATCATAACTAATACATGTAGTGCTTATATCCGGTATGTCCACAATCTAGAATGAGCAGAACACGAGTGAACATGGCTGTCCTTAGTAAGACTAAGTATTGCGAGGTGGTGCCAGACCTATCTCCGGTTGTAATCTCCGCAATGTCCGCTGTGATGATGATGGTCTCTAAGCAGATTTCGAGAACAGATGCGATACAAAAACACAATACCAATATTAGAGGTACGTGATCATAATCAAGATTTGTCAATCATCGGCAACATGGCATCAACTCCAACCCCCAGTCAGGCAAATGCACGCCAAGTCAGGCAGTTTGTACCTACCCTACATACAGATATTTACGCTGCTATCGATCCCAGTAGCAACAAACTACCGCAACCGTTCACTGCCGTTATACTAGGCGGCAGTGGAGCCGTAGGTGGTGGACTTGCACGATCATACGCTCGAGCCGGAGCGACTGGGATCGTCGTGGCGGCTCGCCGTCTAGAGGAAATTGAAAAAGTTGCGAAAGAGGCAAAAACTATCAACCCTTCACTAGAAACTTTGGCACTGCGATGTGACGTCTCTTCCGCATCTGATATTGCTGCAGTCGCCAATGCGACAAAAGCAGAATTCGGCGCCACTGTTGGTGCCGTGATTGTCAATGCCGGCTACAGCGGGACATTCGTCGCCGACATTACTCAGGAGAAAGCGGAGGATTTCCAGATGGCATTCAACGTCAACACCCTAGGGCCAGCGTATGCAGCCCAGTCGTTCATCCCACTCTTGAACGAGTCGGCAGCGGCAGCATCAACGTCCTTCCAAGGACTTTTTATTGCTATCAGTTCAATGGCCGGACCAACAGTGACTGCTCCTGTGACAGACATCCATTATAATGTGAGCAAATTCGCACAAAGCCGTATCATCGAAATGCTTCACGAGGAGCGATTAAGACTGAAAGGCGAGAACGATGGGATCTTCTTCGCGTCTGTGCATCCGGGAGGAATCAACAGTGACTTTGCAAAGGGTAAAAACGTGCCGGATTACATTATACCTCGTATGCCTTCACTCCTCTTTTGGTATTTTTTTTTTCGAGAATCGTACTAATCGCAATTTCTAGTGTTGACAGAATCGCCGGACATTGCTGGCGCATTCATTGTTTGGTTGACTCGGAATCAGGATCGCGTACGTGGATTAAGTGGAAGGTTCTTATCGTGTAAATGGGATGTCGACGAGCTTCTGGCCAAGATGGATGATATCGTGGACCGGGATCTGCTTCGGGCTCGGTTCGCAGTGTGAGGCAAATATGTGTATGATATCGGCTCTTGAAAATGCGCGAAAGAAAAGAAGATTAGGTTAACTAGTTAACTAACTTACAGAAAGTCACTTGTCGATTACTAATGTACTGTATACATCGTATGATTGGCCAGGAAGGATGGATCGTAGCGGAACTAAAGCCGCGGTGCAATTGTAAGCATTAACTAAGAAGCGTCGGATGGCAGCCAACCATGCAACTAATTGATTCGCAATATGGCGTTCTTTCGGCGACCATCTCTGGCTTATGGCTGTAACCATCTTTTATAAGAACCCCGAGTAAGTCGCGGGGCTCTGATCTGCCACTTAATTCCCCATTTAAGGGCGCCTCATCCATTGCATGGCCGGCCAAAGATCCCCCACCATCACCTTCAGACTCTTTGCGATCATTAGTTTGATGGGCATTCTCACATCTTTGTTCTTTCGACGAGGATTATCAACTATTTCAAAAATGCCGGCCACGAACGGAAGCAACGTGCCTCTTGCGCCAGTGATTTGCGTCAGCCATGGCGGCGGTATGTTGAAACGTCGCACTTCGATCGGCTTATACTGACAGGTTCCTTCATAGGTCCTATGCCCATCCTAGGCGAACCCAGTCACAAAAACATGGTCAACTCATGGCAGACTCGTGTTCGCAAAATATTGAAATTCGGTACTCCCGAGGCCCCCAAAGCCATTATCCTTGTTACCGCGCACTGGACTACAGACCGTCCAACGATCTCCTCCGGCGCCAAACATGAGCTCTACTACGACTACTATAATTTCCCGCCCGAGACGTATAAGCTCAAATACGATGCGCCTGGCGCCCCATCGATCGCCAAAGATATATATACCAGGCTCCAGAAAGCCGGTTTCTCCCCGAAACTCGACGATAAACGAGGCTGGGATCACGGTGTCTTCATTCCGATGACGTTCATCGAACCCAACGCGTCCATTCCTATCGTCCAGATGTCCGTGCTCGAAAGCGAAGATCCGGAGGAACATTATAAAATCGGCCAGGTACTTGCAGAGTTGCGCAAGGAGAATGTCGCTATTGTCGGGTCTGGATTCCCGACTTTCCACAATATGCGATACTTCCCCCGTGGTTCAAATTTCCCATCGGACACAGCAGGCAAAGTTCGCGAGTGGTCCAACGTGCTGAATGAAGCTGTCATGACGGAAGATGTTGACGAGCGACTCGCCAAGTTGAAGCACTGGAGGGACTTCCCTCATGCATACACTATGCACCCCCCGCATGGTGCTGAGCATTTCCTGCCTTTGATTGTGACGGCTGGAGCCGGAGCTTCGTCCAAGGGAGGCTTGTATGGGGATGAATTTCGGGGAGAGGATATGTTTTCATTCTACTGGGAGTAGTATAAGCAGTACAGAGAACATGTTAAGCATAGCATTGCGTTGATTTTGTATACCATTGTGTGTATGATTTAGCCTGGCAATTGACAATTGAGGCGTACTATGTACTTTGTATGGCATTAGGGTTGCTCCTATCTCAATTAGGGTTATCTATTCTGCAGCACGCTAATCCTAAAAAGGTTAGACTATGGTCGTCAGCTCGTACGTCAGCTTGGCGTTCGGCCACGTGATTTTGGCCAATCCACCAGTCGGAGCGCGCGGCGGTTGTATAGGCTCCAAAGTCAATTTTATCAGAGCAACTTCCATATCCTCTTGACAGAAGAGAGAGGAGGATTATCTTCTTCTCTTTTCGTTCCCCTGATCCCTGATCCTATATCTCTCATATATATTATATATATTCTTTCTGCACACTCGTCCAAATAACTTGTCATATATCGATCTTTTTGGTAAAGAAGCTATATCGCCGAGACATCACTGTGCCTGACATACATCCTTGCAAATGACATAAGACTGGTTATATCTAGAAAGCGACACTCTGCATTTGGTCAGCCCGACAAGAAACCAGTATTTGGGGAATTTTGGCTATATAATGGAATAGATCATCTCAAATGCCCCGAAAAGTCAACAGATTCGTCATTCAGTCCGCCATATTCATTGGTGTTCTTCTGCTCATTCTTTACATCAACCGTCCACAGAGCGCAGCCAATAAGCTCTTAGCATGGACTGAAATTCGATACAAACCCAAAGGCGCTGCAGAACAGCTAGAATCGCGCGGCGCATGTCCCAGTCTAGCCGGCAGCAAGAAACCGGCCTTGGTGGTGGCACGAGTAGCAGCAGACGGCGATGCATCATGGATCGATTCATTGTCCAACAAATATCACACCTGTGTGTATACTGTGGATGCCCCGATGGACCATGCGTCAAAGTATCTGCAAGTCCCCGCCAACCGGGGCCATGAGGCAATGGTATATTTGACTTTTATCATCGACAATTACTATCACATACCCGAAGCTGGGGTTGTCTTTGTTCACGGTTCTCGCTGGGCCTGGCATAATGACGAGCCTACATATGACAACTCTGCTTTGCTCAAAACTCTCGATGTCCATGCCGCCCTCGAGCCGTGGGGATACCATAATCTACGCTGCGACTGGAGCGTGAGCACATGCCCACCCTCGGCAAAGCCGCAAGGCAGCATGGAGACATCTCTGCAAGCCATGCTCAGTCCATGGGATGCACGGGCGGTGTCTGATTCAATTTTGCCCAAGGCATTTCAAGATCTGTTTGGAAAAGGGCTCTCCGACGGCAAGCTCGGAAAACATCATACCGTTCGCTCGCAATGTTGTGCACAGTTTATTGTTGGTCGGAAAAGTATTCTTCAGCATTCGCTTCAAGAGTACGCTGCATTGCGACAATGGCTGCTCGACGAAAGTCGCGATGCTGCACCGCGCGATGACCGTGTTTCGGGGCGTATATTATCGTATCTTTGGCACATATTGTTCATCAAGAAGCAGGACGTGGAAGAGAATGGTGCCATTTCTCTTGAAAAATTAAACTCGGCGGCATGTCCACGTGCACCGGATTGTTATTGTCGACTCTACGGCCTTTGCAATCTTGAGAAATGCACTGATGGTCGTTGTTTTGGACAATATGAGATACCGCCAGATTATAAGATTCCAGCCGACTGGGCCGCAACGCATTCTTGACGCGATAGATGTTGTTTTTTGAATAGAGCTATATATCTTGAAATAAACCGATGGTATCGAATTCAATCTGTCAGGAATTTACGTGGTCTTTATTAACATGAAACTCGGTTTGGCATTAATTCACCGTGGGCTAACTCGAAGGTAGGACATAAGCAAACAGATTGGGAGCCAAAAAGTAAACGTTGAGTACCTACGCAAAAAACAGATGCTAAACAAAGCACAATGCATACTGGATCTTAAGCAGGGGTTCGACGCTGTTGTTTGCATACCGCTCCACCTGAGCAATAAAGCTATTACTCATGTCTGGATGCACCGCCCACCAACCTAGGGCTTATATCGAATAATAAATCGTTCAGCTTCGTATCTGGTTTAGTGCTCCTGAAATTACTGAAGATTACCTCCATTTCATGAAATTGAAATTACAAGGGTTTTTCGCCATTTCAAATTACATGAAATAGATTTTAGCGTATATCAGAAGCCTTAGTCAGCAGAAAACAAGCCAATAAGGCTGCTTACTCTCTACCAAATATGGTACAAAGTTTCGGGCCTGCGGCCCTATACTATATTTGGAAATTTTGTAATTTCAAGCGGAAAATCTTATTACATTTCAGAGCTCCAAATTTCATGAAATTACACTAGTTGAAATACAAATCTGGAGCACTAATCTGGTTACACAGTGATGTGGGGAGCTGATCTTACTGTGAATTTGCGGATTTGGCGCATATGCTTTCTTTTTCAGCTCTGAGCTACGTACGTACATCAAAGAGGCTATGTACGTACATCAAAGAGCAGTTATAATAACATGCCTCCGCCATCCCTTTGGCCGGCTGTCGATCAACTCGACTCTTGTGAGGCCACTTATTTTTGTATTCTTTTATCAACCGCAATTATTTCTAGACGCAACAGCATTGAGAGCTCTTTTATAGTGAACAATGAAATCTCTAGGTAGCCACATGGACCTGTGGCAAGACTTCAAAGATGCACATCCAGGCACAGAGTTTGTCCTGGTCCAATTCATGGGGTACAACGCCAACCTCATCGTCCGTGCCATACCTGTGGCTCGTTTCGAAGATATCATCAAGAAAGCCCAGACGTTCTCACTTACCAGAGCTATATTCTACCTTCTTCCTCACGACCATCTGGCCGAAGGAGGAGAACCTGTCGGCATATTCTACCTAAAGCCCGATCTTTCTACACTCTATACTCATCCCATGGTCTTTCATCGGGCAATTGTCGTTGCAGATGCCGTGCAGGCGGATGGAGTGACTGCAATCCCTGAATGTCCTCGATCTCGATTAAAATACCTGAGTGGCTCGATGGTCCGGAAGACCGGTTACTATGCACTGATCGGATTTGAAATTGAAGTTGTTTTTATGACGAGATTGAAGAATACCGATGGATCGGTCGCTGCATATCGACTCACCAACATAGATCATTCCTTTGGAAGCATGACGACAGATGACGAGCAACACCTGGTCATGGTTGAAGATATTGCGAGGTCGTTACTTGCAGCTGGCATTAAGATCGAACAATTCCACGCTGAGGCTGCCCCTGGGCAGTGGGAATTTGTCCTTCCGCCTTCGCGTCCCGTTGAAGCTGTTGATACTCTGATCAAAGCCCGTGGTATTATTACTCGGACAGCTGAAAAGTATCAACTCAGGGCAACATTGTTCCCTCGGCCATCAGAATTACACGCCGGGAATGGAGCACATGTGCACATTTCCTGCAACCTGGACGAATCCTCAGCAGCGCCTTCAGACACTCAAGAGAAACAGCATGAAAAGCACGAGTCTTTCTTTGCTGGAATACTACAACATCTTCCTGCAATACTGGCCTTTACTCTCCCACAACAGGAAAGTTATGCTCGTGTACAAAGCGGCATATGGAGCGGCGGCGAATATGCTGCATGGGGTTGGCAAAACAAGGAGATCCCTCTCCGTCGAATTGAAGACAATCACTTTGAGTTGAAACTGATGGATGGATTCGCAAATCCTTATCTTGCGTTATGTGCTCTTTTAGCAGCAGGTATGGACGGTATGAAGAAAGGAACTCAATTGTCTGCCGGACCCTGCCCCAGAGGCGCCAATTTGTTGACGACGGAGGAAAGGGAGAAGCTTGGTATCCGTACATTGTTGCCCAAAACACTATCCGAAAGTTTGGATGTTCTGGCGTCCAATACTGTGATATGTGAAACAATTGGACAGGCCATTATCGAGCCGTATGTTGCTATCAAAAGAGGCGAGATTGAACAGGTCAAAACGTGGACGGAAAAGGAACGGAGGAACTATCTTATTTCTCGTTACTAGTATGTCAACACCATCATCTTGGTGCTCTGTCAAATGACAAGGGGGAAAGGATCCGGATTCGTAGAGGCGGATTGCATGGCCAATGTTCTTCTAATCAAAAGTACGTAGCATTACATCAATTGCTTTTGCTGGAGTTTGTTTCATGAATGAAGGCTAAAAGCTAGACGCACCCGTGTTTCAAAGCACGCAATTCTACGGGAAAGTCCCTTGCATAAGGCTTAGCAAGGGTGGATGAGATGTACGACGGCTTCGGCCTCTTAGCTTCTAGATCGCAGATAACGATTGACCATGCCTGGATAGTCTCTATCTAGCTATTTCTTCAGCTTTCGGTACGTTAATCGGCAAAGTATCTAAGTTAGGGCTTGAGTTAGGGCAAGCCGTGCCCAAAACGGAAGTAGGGCTGAGTGGCGGCATGATGTCACAGATTGATCAAGATCTTAGCTTCGATCGAAAGACATCTCCACAGACTTTAAGAAAGATGAGATGCGATCAATGGGATGGAGTTGATTATGTGACCATGATGTATTGTTATTGCAACGGTTCATGTCTATTCAAATAGCCCGCTGTCTCCAACTACCCCTAGCTCTTCCTTCTACACCGTCAACCCCGGAAAACATCCCTGTTGATCAACAAGGTAACAAATAATTCACAATGGTTAAAGACGACAATACCGTGATTGAGTCCGTAACTATCTGATTTCTAGCATTATAATTAGCTAATGTCGAGATCCCAGGGAGTTCAATGAACTCGTCAACATGTCCGCTCCGGAGCTGCGTGAGTGGCTTGAAGGAGACGTATCTCAATCATCTGGCTGGCATAAATCCGACTCGAGTGATATTGAGACCATCGGTCATGAGAGGTACGTCTACGCCCGCTCAGATCTTTTCGTGGGACCCAGGCTGACTCAAACCATGTATAGTGGCCGCAAAATTGTGTCGATACTAGAACACAACCCTGACAAACACCCTAGTCAGTACGATAGCGATGACTTACAACATATGCGACGAGTAGTCGCTTACTGCAAGCGACATCTGGCCCAGGAGGAGACGGCAAAGCGAAATACGAACAGCAAAAGCTACAAGAGTCTGAAGAATTGGGGTCACGATCCGTTGAAGACCTAGATGTTTTTTTTGATTATGGACGATAATTGTATAATTTTACAGTTCGGAATAAGCTCCAAAGATAACAAATTGAGTTTCTCGCATGATCCTTCGGTTAAAAGTAACTTTGATCACCTCGATTGAGTTGCCGGCCGTGAAAGATATAACGTAATCGGTAAGCGAGTTGGCCACGTAAGCGAGTTGGCCACTTTTTCCCGAACCCGCATGCGATATTGATTTTAAATCCTAGTTTTCAAATCCACATACATTTCTCATACAAAAAATTAACTACTAGTGCGATTAGGACATCGGTTTATTTTATGCCCTTCAGCGCCACAACCACTGCAGCGAAATTGGCGGCGTACGATTGGTTGAGAAGCTGGGAGCTCCGGCTCAGCTGGAGTAGTAGTAACAGCTTGAGATGCCTCAACCGGACCTTGTATAAGTGCCTGAGCTTCCTCTCTAGTAACCCCTTGCTCAATAGAGATCTGTTTATTAGACCGCTTACGTTTTTGCTTCTCTTTCTCATGCGCAGCTTGTAAATCGTAGTTCTCTTTCCGTACGAGTAAAAGGTCATTCGCTATTGTTTCGTAGGCTTTTGATAACCGTATAATTGCCTGATTGATTTCTTGATTCTGGTTGCTTTCTGTACGCTCATTTATACGTTTATTAATTGTAGTCGACTGGCGTAAAAATTGGCGTGTATTTTGAGGTGTTTGTAAGCAGGATGATGCTATATTGCTTGATCGACTTGGAGGGGGTGTTGGAGTCTTCAATTGGAGAGTAAGTTGTTGTATAACTTGATCCGGATTGAAAGGCACTAATCCAGTGGCTGCGAAGCTATTCCGAATAGTTTGAGCTTTATATGCTATCGTACGAGCGCTTGGAAAAGCTGTTAAGAAGTC